>OZ038481.1:65346181-65496181 GCA_964036315.1 Acanthosepion esculentum | reverse complement strand
ATATGTACTGGCGTGCATACATAGGTAAGTAAATAAATAATTACCAAATTTTGCCAAGAGGTGTAGACATAATAGTGCTCAATGTGGTTAGACAGCGCTAAGAAATATATATTAATAAATATACATATACATACGTTTGGTGTGCGACTTAAGTTTAGAAAATACGCAAATACCACATCACTCCCAAAGGATATCAAAAACAGATAGCTACACGCCTACAGTAAATTGGGAATTCGTCGCTAAAATCAATCGTTTTTCAGGCAGGGTGGACCGATGCAGTCTCGTTTATTATTGTTTATTGATTATTGTTTTGTTTTTTTTTGTTTTTTTTGTTTTTAATATACAGAGGTTCATGGGAGGGACGCTGACTCAAAGTTCAAAATTAAGATAGTACAAAAATGGTACAAAAGCAATACTGGGGTTTAAGTGCAGAAAATGGGTGCAGGTATGAATCATTAGGGAAAAAAAGGAAATGAAGCACGTTCAAAATTTAAAATTTGACCGGGGGCGCAACTCAGTAAGGGACGTTTGAATGGTTAAAGGGAGTTAATGTATGTTCTAAATTAAAAGCGAACAGAAAATTAAATTTAGACGTAAAGAAACTTATCCAGGATTACAATGTTTTAAGATAAACATCTTTCTATGCTTGCAATTAGACTTAAACTCATTCCGCTTATTAAGTAGGTCTAAATTATTAATATTTTTGAGAATTAATTTTTTTTTCTAGTAAACACAGACTGCATCGGTCCACCCTGCCTGAAAAACGATTGATTTTAGCGACGAATTCCCAATTTACTGTAGGCGTGTAGCTATCTGTTTTTGATATCCTTTGGGAGTGATGTGGTATTTGCGTATTTTTGTTGTTAAATGTCATTTTGTGATGATAAAAAAGTTTATTGTCCTATTATTTGCAGTTGACTCGAAATAAAATTTAATTTGGTCATTATGCCTGATGCTGGCCTTATATATAACTCCTTTGGACATACATTCACCATTCATAGGACAGATGGTCCCTTTACGGCAATTACATTTTTGATCATCATAGTTACCGTTGCTTAAGTATTTGTTTATGGTTACACTATTACGTTGGGCTATATATTTGTCAAGGTTTCTAATGCAGTTGTAACTAACCTTAATGCTGTTCTTGTTGAGGATGTTTTTGAGAAAAGCGTTATGTTTAAATTGTTTTTGTACTAATTTAAAAGAGATTCTACCGATATTTGTCCTGATATTACTGTTAAAGGCTGGGTTGAACCAAATTATGTTGCACTTTCTATTCTTATGGTTACTATTACTATTCGTAGTAGTGTTTGGAATGTACTCTAGTTTAATATTGTGCTTACTTTTATTTAGTGCATCAACATATTTGGTTTTGTATTTGCCAAAGATGCATTTATTACTGGAGTTGCACAGATTTGTGCATTTTATTAAGGATACCTGGTGGGTGGTTAGATTCTTTAGTAATGTATACATTACTAAAGATGGTTATATGGTTATATAGTTCCTTATTATAAAGCATGTGCACTCCTCTGGAGAGATCGAAAGTGGTGTCTAGAAAGTTGACCACCTGTGCGTTGGTGATAGTGATGATATGAAGTTCGTGATCCTTAAAGAATTTGATTAGTTGAGCCGGTCAGTTTGCTGTGAATTGGTGTTACGTAGAAGTAACTCCGTCGTCTCTTTACAGACCAGTGCTCTCACTATCGAAAGTATACCTGAGCCCCAATGCCGACTAATTCGAACGCTCCCATCGCTACAGAGAAGTTAGGGTTGTCTTTTTTGGTCCACAATGAACCATCTTGATATAGAATGGGTTTGGGGGCTTGCATAATGATGCTGATAGCCTCGTCAGTGATGGTGCAATAATTCTTGGCCAGGGTTATAGCAGCCATTAATAAGATCTTCAGTGATCGACGGGTAAAACTTGGAGATGTCGAATTGCATAAAGGTGCACTCGTTCTTATTTTTTATATTATCGAACCAATTGATAGCACCTTTAGTATTTTTCCATTGGTTGACCCCTGTGGCATTCCTGGTGTAATTACATGTTCGCTCAAGTATAGCCTTGCTGATTTTGTCTCTATTATTCTTAGAAGGGTTAAGCAATTGGAACTGTGGGTTATTGGGAAAATATCCTTATGGTCCTTAACGGTAATAAAAGCTTGTTGTTTATGAAGCTTATGCACCCTGTCGTCGATCTTAAGTTTAGTGGCTGTGATTCGTGCCTCATTGTTGATATCATTTTTCTATTCAGCTGGGGTTTTCTTATATACTCTACTAACTTCCTTGCAGATAGATTTGTGATAGTCAGCAACGTTATAGTAATACAGATTGCCAGTTTTGTCAGATTTGATGATGATTTATCAGTATTAAGAATCTTGGCAATGTCTATTTATACTCTTCTCTAGGTTGTTGTGTTTGGTAACACAAAACAGATAGCTACACACCTGCAGTAAATTGGGAATTCTTCGCTAAAATCAATCCATTTTCAGTCCGGGGGACCGATGCAATCTGTGTTTACTAGAAAAAATATTCATCATCAAAAATATTAATAATTTAGACCTACTTAATAAGCAGAATGAGCTTATGTCTGATTGTAAGCATAGAAAGATGTTTCTCTTAAAACATTGTAATCTTGGATAATTTTCTTTTCATCTAAAGTTAATTTTCTGTTCGCCTTCATTTTATGGCATACATCGATTAACTCCCTTTAATCATTCAAACGTCCCCTATCATGATGCACCCCCGTTCAAATTTAAAATTTTAAACGTGCTTCAATTCCTTTTTCTCCTGATGACTCATACATGCACCACATTTTTTGCACTTAAACCCCAGTATTGCTTTTGTACGATTTTAATTTTGAGCTATGAGTCAGCGTTCTTCCCATGGAACTCTGTATAATTAAAAAAAAACAACAAAAAACAATAATCTATATCTTGTGCCTGACGAGTTGGTTAAGTCGCACACCAAAATTATATATATATATATATATATATATATATATATATAAGCTTTTTCAATAGTCAGTCAGGATTTTCCTTTTAAAAGAATGCCAGCTTCTTTACACGGCGAAACATAAAACGATCCACTGATAGCAACAACTACAAAAACTAAACAGAATTGAACTCTTCGTATGAACTATTTTCCTCTTTTTAGCAACCTTATCCAACGAATTATCCTTTTCCCTAACTCCAAAATTGATTTATTTTGTCACAAACATAAGCAATACATTTCAAAAGGTGCATGGTTTCATTCTACCCAATTAACCCAATATGTACAATGTTAAAAAATCTTGTTTAGCATTCTGCTACCACTTTCTTTCAATGTCAATTTTTGTGAAAATCAAACACAAAATGTGGATCACAGAGTCTTGATATTTTTCTCATTTCTCATTGGTCAGTTAATATTAAAATCGTGTTCTCGTTTACGTCTGACCTATTCAAGTTGGCAACAACGCCTACGCGTTATTCAAAACTATATTTCCGCCCAAAATCAGATATGCTCTCTGGAGCCTATCACGTGACTACGTTTATTATAAATACTTCAACACAAGTTCGTTCTTCCTCTTTTGGCCTCCCTTGCTTTCTCTGAGATACAAGATGTAGTAACTAAAGAACTCACGTTTCGTCCTTTACGGGCAAACGCCATGAAACGCCATCACACACGCATACATATATGTACGTACGGAACATTACGAACATTCACGCCTTCAACTACAAGCAACAGAAATTAATTCAACATATTAGTTGCAATTAGCGGCAAGTTCATTCAATTTTCTATGAGCGCAGATAAAAATATTTCCTTCATAAAGGACTAAGAAATTCCAACCAAAGGGAAGTAAGCCCTATGCTTATCTATCACTGACATGCATAAATATGTTGCGGGGCCGTCAAGCGTGTGCTATCAACCCCGCAAGCAGTAAAATTTATATTGGAAAATACGATCGAAGCAAGGATAACAAAAGCGAGGGTTTAAAATCAAAGGCAAATTTTATTTAACAATTTGGCAAAAGTATGTACAAGTATTGTGTCGCAATGAAATCGGGGAGCGCCACCCGAGAGATCGTCTTGTTTTAGGGCAGCGGACCAGTCAGTGCTGAGGGAATCTGCTCGTCCTTAGGTTGACGGTCACCAGGGATGCAGCTTGGTAGTAACCGGAAGGACTATCGCATAAGCTATGTGGTCAGGTAGTCCTGAAAAGGACTATTGCATAAACTATGTGGTCAGGAAGTCCTGAAAAGGACTATTGCATAAATGTGTAATCGTTAGCCCTGAAAAGGACTATGGCATAAACATGTAGTCGTTAGCCCTGAGAAGGACTATGGCATAAATATGTAATCGTTAGCCCTGAAAAGGACTATGGCATAAATATGTAATCGTTAGCCCTGAAAAGGACTATTGCATAAGTGTGTAATCGTTAGCCCTGAAAAGGACTATGGCATAAACATGTAGTCGTTAGCCCTGAAAAGGACTATTGCATAAGTGTGTAATCGTTAGCCCTGAAAAGGACTATGGCATAAACATGTAATCGTTAGCCCTGAAAAGGACTATTGCATAAGTGTGTAATCGTTAGCCCTGTAAAGGACTATTGCATAAGTGTGTAATCGTTAGCCCTGAAAAGGACTATGGCATAAACATGTAGTCGTTAGCCCTGAAAAGGACTATGGCATAAATATGTAATCGTTAGCCCTGAAAAGGACTATCGCATAAGAATGTACGCGGGGTGCTGCTGCCGGTGCCGCCGTTGGACTCGGTCTGGCTAGTGGCTGCTACTGCTTGGCCCGGTCTGGCTAGTGGCTGTGGCTGCTTGACCTGGGCTGGCTAGTGGCTGCTGCTGCTGCCTGACCAGGGCTGGCTAGTGGCTGCTGCTGCCTGACCTGGGCTGCTGCTGGGCTCGGTCTGGCTGGCTGCTGCTGCTGCTGCTTGAGGTCAGCGGTGAGGGGAGCGTGCCGCTCTTAAACCCGGATCCAAGAAACTGGCTGCTGCTGCTTGACCTGGGCCGGCTAGTGGCTACTGCTGCTGGGCTCGGGCTGGCTGGCTGCTGCTGCTGCTGCTTCAGGTCAGCGGTGAGGGGAGCGTGGCTCTTAAACCCGGATCCAAGAAAAATTTGGTGGAAGAAATTTGGCCGTGTTTATGTAGGCCGGGGTCAGCATCGTAGCTTGGCTAACAGTGTCTTTTAGTTATTCACTAAAAATGACCTTCTACTTTTGAATGTACACATGGGTTTCATTTAGGCCCCATGTGTATATGAATTAGTTTCTGGTCATTATTTTTAGTTGTGTATGTTATGTTTCGTTTTGTTTTTGTATTTTTGTGTTTTGATGTCTGAAAACGCTGAGTCACTGGAACTTAATGGCGTTTGTTCCGTTTTCAGTGGTGACGCTTTCAGACGTTTGAGTAGCCGGCAGTAACTCCCGGCCGGGTGCGATAAGGCCCCCTTTCTAGAAAATTGATCATGATCAATTCAAAAAAAAATGTAGGTCTTCAATTTGGATCGAAAATGAACTCTTCTGCCTGATTTTGTTCGTATGACTGGTGTGGTTGTTTCAACTTCCGTCGTTGATGGCAGTTTTGCGTCGGGAGGAGTTTCCTCAAACCAGGCTGGTTTGAGTCGGTCGATAGAGACTGTATCTTTGTCTCTGCTGCGCATGATCGTGACAAATTTTTCGGAACGCTTCAAAACTTTAAAAGGACCTTGGTAGCTGGGTGTGAGTGGTTTTTTTACGGCGTCGTTCCTGACAAAAACGAAATCGCAGCTATCCAGTTTCTGTGGTAAGTATGAGCTTGTGGTTTGTTGTCGTGGGGGAGTATATGTGAGTTTGGCCATTCTGTGGCGCAGATCCTGCACAAAAGAACTTGGTGAGGTTGTGCACGAGTTCTGCGGAATGTGGAAATATTGTCCTGGTAAGGAGAGAGGCATGCCGAACACGAGTTCCGCTGTCGAACACCCTAAATCGGTTTTGAGGGTATTCCGCAAAGAGAGCATAGTCATGGGGAGGTTGTCGACCCAATTATGTATGTCAAGTTTGGTTGCTAAGGACGCCTTTAGGGATCGATGAAATCTTTCGACGAGGCCGTTTGCGCAAGGGTGGTAAGCAGTCGTTTTAATGTGCCTGACACCCAGAAGTTGAGAGAATTCTCGGAAAAGCGAGGACTGAAATTGTGGTCCTCGATCTGTAGTGAGAACTTGGGGTACACCAAAGTTCGTAATCCAGTTGGCGAGGATAGCTTTAGCAACTGTGGTGGCGGAAATGTCCTTAATCGGTACTGTGACTGGCCACCTCGAAAAACGGTCTATGACTGTTAGAAGGTATTGATACCCCTGGCACATTGGCAAAGGCCCGACGAGGTCAACGTGGATGTGACAGAAACGTGCGTCGGGTGTGGCGAATGTTCCAACTGGTGATTTTGTGTGCCTCTGAATTTTACATTTTTGGCATTGTATGCAGGTTGAGACCCAATTCCTGATGTCTGATTTCATATTAGGCCACACGAATCGCTCGGCGATAAGCTTGACGGTTGCTCGCTTGCTCGGATGAGATAGATTGTGGAGATGGAGGAATACTTTCTTTCTGAGAGATGGAGGAATGTATGGTCTCGGAGTATCCAGCGCGGTGTCGCAGAAAAGGGTTTTGTCACTGAACGGACACGGGAATTCCTGCAGTTTCAACGAAGTTTCCTTGATGAGGTCAGGTATCGTCGTGTCGTCTTTTTGTTTGTCGGCTATCAGCTCTTGGCTCAAGATATCGTTATCCAGGGTATTGACGTCTGTTCTGGACAATGTGTCTGCGACGGTATTGTTCTTTCCTTTGACGTGTCTGATGTCCGTCGTAAATTGTGAAATGTAGTCGAGGTGACGTGTTTCACGGGATGTATATTTGTCTGCACTGACATTCATCGCGTTGGTCAGCGGTTTGTGATCCGTGAAAATTGTGAAATGTCTGCCCTCTAGGAGATGTCGGAAATGACGGATGGACAGGTAGATAGCCAGGAGTTCTCGTGAGAAGGTGCTGTATCTTCTCTGGGCTGCGGAGAGTTTAGCTGAGAAAAAAGCTATCGGTTTTCTCTCCATATTAACTTGCTGCTCCACTACTGCTCCTATTCCAACGTCGGAAGCGTCTGTTGTGAGGAAGATCCTCGTTTCCGGGTCGTTTTCAATGAATGAGAGTTTCGTGAATCTTATCAGCGCTATCTTTGCCGTTTCGAAAGCCCGCAAGGCTTCTCCTTCTAGTATAATTTGCTTGTTCTTTCGCTCTATGATGTTTGTCAACGGGGAAAGAATTGTCGAGCAGTTGGGGATGAACCTGCGGTAAAAATTTATCATACCGATAAACCGCCGAATTTGTTTTATGGATGTGGGCGTAGGGAAATTTCTTATTGCGTCGATTTTCTCCGGTAACGGTGTGATTCCGTTTGCGTCGATGTGATGACCTAAGAAGTTCACCTCAGATGCCCCGAACGTGCATTTGTCGGTGTTCAGCCGGAGTCCATACTGTGCTAACCTTTGGAAGACGTCGTTTAGATGTTGCCTGTGAGCGTTCTCATCCGTGCTAGCTACCAGGATGTCATCGATGTAGGCATATGCGTACGTTAGGCCACGCAGTACCTCGTCCATGAAACGTTGAAAGGTTTGTGCTGCGTTCCTCAGGCCAAAGGGCATTTTGATATATTCAAAAAGGCCGAAGGGAGTGGTTACAGCGGTCTTTGGGATGTCCTCCGGAGATATGGGGATTTGGTGGTAAGCCTTCGTGAGATCGATTTTTGAGAAGACGCGAGTGCCCTGTAACCCTGAGGCGAAATCGTGTATATGAGGGACTGGATAGCGATCGGGTATGGTTGTAGCGTTCAGCCTTCTGTAGTCGACGCATATCCTAAAGTCCGTGCTTCCAGGTTTCGGTACGAGATGTAGGGGAGAGGCGTATGGGCTATCGGAAGGTCGTATGAATCCGCCCTCCAGCATATTGTTGAATTCCTTTCTGGCGTATTCAAGCTTATGAGGAGGGAGTCGTCGTGGGTGAGAAAATGTTGGCTGTCCACTGGTTTTTATATGGTGCTGGGTTTGGTGTTTTGCCGGACCGGTTGCCGCGAGTGGTTGAATGATATCTGGGTATCTATTCAAGATCTCGACGTATTCTCGCCCGTGGCAAGTTGTTACGCTGATTCCCGTAGTGTTGTGTCGGGAGAGGGTACCTTTAACCGAAATGTTAGTAGTGTTATCCGATAACGTCCTTGTGTTCATATGAACCGCGAGGTCATAGTGAACCAAGAAATCTGCTCCGAGTATTGGCGTTTTTACATCTGCCTGGGTGAAAGTCCAGGTAAAATCACGCCGCATGCCGATGTTAAGAGTCAGCGTCTTAGTTCCATATGTCTCGATTGTCGAGCCGTTTGCTGCCTGGAGCTTATATAGGGTCGCCTTTCGGTCTTGTTGTTCTCTGGGGAGTATCACGCTGATTACCGCGCCAGTATCCACTAAAAACTTTATGTGGTTTTGTCGGTCCCAAACGTAAAAAAGGCGGCTCCGTGTGTTTTTGCCGGTGGGTTCTGCCGCTCCTACCCGCCGGTTGCTTAGTTTCCCGAATTTGACTTGGATCCATATTTGCAGGGCGCCGAGCAGTGTTTTGCCCTGTCGCCGAATCTTTGGTGGTACCAGCATAATTCTGGGTCGATTCGTCGATCCCTGCTGGTACTCCGTGTTCTCTGTCGCCAATTGTTGGTCGTCGGACTCGGGTCTCTTGGTTTACGGGAGAGGAGTATCCGGATGTCTTTTAGTTGCTGTTGCAGGTCAGCTACTGCTTTTTGTAACCCTTCGTTTTTGGTTAGTGTGTAGTCTGGATTCTGCACAGCATACACTCCTTGGTCCAGTTTTGCTGCGATGCGGTCGGCGGAGTCTGCTAACTGGGCCAATGGTGTATTTTCTGCGATTGGCGCCAATATTTGAGTAATTGTGTTGGGTAGTTTGTCCATCCATAGCTCGCGTAGGATGGATTCGGCCATTGAGTGCTTCCCCAGTCGGCTTCTCATGAAGCGTAGAAGCTGTGAGGGTGTTCTGTCGCCCCTCGTAACGTGGGTAAAAAGTTCTCGGAGTAGTTCATCGTCCGAACGGCCGGTCCGTTTTAGGATTGCGTCCTTTAGCCGAGTATATGGATCCTGGTCGGGCACGTTTTCCAAAATGTCGGCCACTTCGTCGACCACTGACGGTTGCAAGACTTGCACCACGTTGGCAAATTTGGTTTGTTGCGATGTTATCCTCCGTACCGAGAAGATTGCTTCCAACTGCAGAAACCAGTTTTTGGTGTTTTGGTGGTTGTATGCCGGTAGGTTCGAGAGAGGCATTGCAACGTTTATAGGAGAGGTCTGTTCCCACTCGTCTGTTGCCATCTTGATCGATCGTAAATATCGCGTCGGGGTCACCAGTTGTTGCGGGGCCGTCAAGCGTGTGCTATCAACCCCGCAAGCAGTAAAATTTATATTGGAAAATACGATCGAAGCAAGGATAACAAAAGCGAGGGTTTAAAATCAAAGGCAAATTTTATTTAACAATTTGGCAAAAGTATGTACAAGTATTGTGTCGCAATGAAATCGGGGAGCGCCACCCGAGAGATCGTCTTGTTTTAGGGCAGCGGACCAGTCAGTGCTGAGGGAATCTGCTCGTCCTTAGGTTGACGGTCACCAGGGATGCAGCTTGGTAGTAACCGGAAGGACTATCGCATAAGCTATGTGGTCAGGTAGTCCTGAAAAGGACTATTGCATAAACTATGTGGTCAGGAAGTCCTGAAAAGGACTATTGCATAAATGTGTAATCGTTAGCCCTGAGAAGGACTATGGCATAAATATGTAATCGTTAGCCCTGAGAAGGACTATGGCATAAATATGTAATCGTTAGCCCTGAAAAGGACTATGGCATAAATATGTAATCGTTAGCCCTGAAAAGGACTATCGCATAAGAATGTACGCGGGGTGCTGCTGCCGGTGCCGCCGTTGGACTCGGTCTGGCTAGTGGCTGCTGCTGCTTGGCCCGGTCTGGCTAGTGGCTGCTGCTGCTTGACCTGGGCTGGCTAGTGGCTGCTGCTGCTGCTGCCTGACCTGGGCTGCTGCTGGGCTCGGTCTGGCTGGCTGCTGCTTGAGGTCAGCGGTGAGGGGAGCGTGCCGCTCTTAAACCCGGATCCAAGAAACTGGCTGCTGCTGCTTGACCTGGGCCGGCTAGTGGCTACTGCTGCTGGGCTCGGGCTGGCTGGCTGCTGCTGCTGCAGGTCAGCGGTGAGGGGAGCGTGGATCTTAAACCCGGATCCTAGAAAAATTTGATGGAAGAAATTTGGCCGTGTTTATGTAGGCCGGAGTCAGCATCGTAGCTTGGCTAACAGTGTCTTTTAGTTATTCACTAAAAATGACCTTCTACTTTTGAATGTACACATGGGTTTCATTTAGGCCCCATGTGTATATGAATTAGTTTCTAGTCATTATTTTTAGTTGTGTATGTTATGTTTCGTTTTGTTTTTGTATTTTTGTGTTTTGATGTCTGAAAACGCTGAGTCACTGGAACTTAATGGCGTTTGTTCCGTTTTCAGTGGTGACGCTTTCAGACGTTTGAGTAGCCGGCAGTAACTTCCGGCCGGGTGCGATAAATATAAATATTGTTTATTATTGTAAAAACAGTTTTTGTGTTGCTTCTATTATTTCATATTTTGTGGTATTTTGCGTAAATATAAATTCTAGAAGTCAATTCAACAAACAGGTCTCTACACTGTATAATGCATTGTTGAATATTGTATTATTCCAAGTTTTATTTTGTTTTATAAATTCAACTTTAATCAGAAAACATGTTATATTGTCAGTTATCCACTAATCGATAGGGTCGGTGCTTTCTATCCCAAACCTTTCAACCACGTGGGGCCCCATGCCTACTGGGGAGGGGAGGAACAGTAGTGCTTATTGTAATTTTCTTTCAATTAAGGGGGTAATATATCTCGGTAAAATTATTTTTTATTCCAACATTATCCACTAAGGAGAATCTCTGATTTTTTAAATTATTTTTATACTAATAGAAAATTTCTAGTCCCTATTTTTTTACATTTCTAGAAAGATAAAACCGAGAAATGATCGCTTAAAAAATAAAAATGTTTAACGATTTTAACGCATGAAAAACTTTTCCGAAAACTGAAACACTGTTTTTGAAACAAATTTTTAAGACAATCACGTTTGCGTTGTGTTGAAATCTTAGTAAAAAAATAAAATAATAATTCAGTAGAGATGTGTCAGCGATTATCTTTATGGAAATGTAAAAATTTGCAACTTAAATTTTTTTTTTCGAGTAAAATTTAATGAGGTGGTTATTACAAAAAATAACATTTTCACAGATTTTTTTTAAAGAAAAAAAAAACACTACTCATTATAAAAATAAATAATGAATATGTACTGAAATTTTCATTTACATTGGATAATTTCCTGATTTTTTGTTAATTTAAAAAAAAGCGCTGCAATCCGCCTCCACCCCGACAATTCTCCTTCGAGATTGTGTGGCATTTGGGGAACTTTGAAACCGATATGTAGTAGAGAGTGGGCCCCGTATCAAAATTTCAATGGGTGTGGGGAGACCCTAGTGTCGGCTCTGAAAGCATGATTAAATTACCTGCTTATTGATTAAAATAAAATTTGGTTTTTGGATAATGTTTTTATTTTTAATTTTCAAAATAAAGATTAGATTTGTTTAAAAGTATTAACTTATTAAAAGTACTGTAAATTTTATTCAAGTTTTATTAAATAGGAAGACTAAACGTAACAAATTAATGAAATGAATATGAAAATTAAACAAGGAGTTATCTCCCCTGAAAATACAAGAACAATAACTATAAAATATTTGACGAAATTTGCTTCCCTTGAGTGCAACACTAGCATTTATTTGTTTCCCCTTGATGTTTCACGTAAGTTCATAATCAGTTGTATAGAATCAAATTTAATCTGCATAACCATTACTGGATCTTTTTTAATTGTTTGAAGATTTTATTAAAATAGAAATTGCTTTTAATTAATTCAAATGGATTTTGAGAACGATATGTTGATGATTTTGTAACATAATTTGTAAGAGAAAAGAAAATTGTGTAAAAAGAAGAGTTATAAACGCAGATTCACAAATACACTGCGGTACATTCTCGCATAATGTAACAAATATACACACACATAAATGAAATAATAATCAATTATTATTTTTGTGCACAAATTTTGACTGTTAAAAAAATTCTAACTTGAATATTGCATAATTTTTCTATTTATTTTATATTTTTAGGTTACATCTGAAAGAAAGAAAAATACAAGATTAGATGAAAAACAAAAAATTATTTTAAAAAATAAAAACTATATATCTGAAACATTTATTTTTAATTTTTATACTTTTTAAAGCATTTTATATAATTTCACTTGAATTGAAGTAAAGAAAAAGTATTGATAAAAACAGGTTAAAATATTTTAGTAGAAATATCCTAATTATTGCTCCCTGTTCACAATGGTTAAATGATTTATTTATGTGAGTATCCTTGTGTGGTGCATTTAAGTTTTTGTTTACTTCACGCACACACACACACACACACACACACACACACACACACACACACACACAGATATATATAGTAAATGAATAAATAAATGTTTACATTACAAGATTATTATCATAATTCATATGACCGTTTATTAATTTGTTGACTATATAGCACTTAGCTGGTAAAAAATTCTGCTTACTTTAAAATACATTAAATTCTGGAAATTTTCCTAGATGTTATTAATATGTTAATGTTATTATATATATATATATATATATATATATATATATATATATATATATATATATATATATATATATATATATAAATTAAGACCAACAACAACATTCCTCGGAAGAGTAAGTCCCACTTTTTTATCTAGTCTTTGTATCATTGAAAATGGACATAGGCATGTCAGAAAATTCCGATTTTAGAATCTTTATCGTCTTGCTTTAATTTAGTCAAAAGGCTATGATAAATATCATCAATTTTATTGCCAATATTGTTCTCATTTTGTTGGCTTTTTATTCCTCAAATTCTATTAAATCTCTCTCTTTCTATATATATATATATATATATATATATGGTTATTTATTCGAAAATTATCAAGTCTTGATAATATACCAGAAGTGTTGAAACAAAATGGCTACTTTTGTAGTGATTTTATAACATACTAGCAGCATTACCCGGCGTTGCCTGGGTTTATTAAAAAAAATCACGCACCTCATCCAATCTGTAAAGTTAAAATAAAGAAGATTTTATTTAGTGCTTCTTATCTATATGGCGAAAAATTATAATGACATGAAGTGTGAAAACATTTATAACAGGAGAAAGTTGTTTTTTACAGAAGCACAGAAGATACAAAAAAATATTTGTCAGCAAACGAAGAGTACATTAATTGCATTCGATCTTCGAAAATTGTTGAGGAGAAATGCTTTGTTGACAGCTTTTGCTCAAACTACATCGAATGAACAACATGCATTGGAAGAAGAAATTCAACAAAGCAGCCGTGCCAAGGCTGAAAACCAACGTTCACAAAGACTGTCTAGAAATGCTTCAACAACTGCAGCCGCAAGAGCCTTGAAAACTCAAGGAGAACGTACAATTCAAGAGAACAGAAAAGCTGCAAAAACAGCTTACGCATTGACAATGCAGACTGCATAAGTTTGGAAGATATTGCTGCAAGATCAGCACCACATCAGAGAATCTCTAGAAATTGTAGTCAGCATTAGTCTTTAAAGGCATCCGTATATGACCTCCTGCTATTAAGAGAACCAACCCATATGTCCTACCCCAAAGTATCTCGATAGCCTTCTTATGTGCAGACAAAATGGTGAACAAAGGAGCATTTTAACATTATGTGCTCGGTGATATGATCGCACAAAATTTATTGCAGTCACCGAAAATCCAACTAACTTATCCAATAATAGGCTAAAGGTAATTACTTAATAAAACCGTTTGGTAAATAGTCTATTGGGTTGAATTTTATTAAAGAGTTTATTTTAGATTAATTAAATTTAACTTGAATTAAAATTAATCCCAGTTGAAACATAGCATGGCTCTATAGAGTCAATTTTAAACGACAAACATACATGTATATGAGAATCAAAACGAATAAAAGGATTGACATCATAGGTCCATTTAAAATCTACAAGACTTCATGATAAACTATTTTTTGGTTTTACCTCGTGGAACAACTCCAAAGATATTTTGTTTGCTTCCAACTCTGGGGAAACCAACATATAATTGCCCATGTGAAAAGCATGGCTCTTCCAAATGAACGCCTGCAACAGACAATGTTTGTCCTTGGAATTTGTTTATCGACATTGCAAAACTGATACGAACAGGAAATGGTAGCCTTCTGAAAGGAATCGGTAGTTCTGTTCCTGATAGAATAAGGGGAATCCTTGGAATGAACACACCCTGAAATAATAGTTGCCTCTATGGCGTGTTGCATTGTCTTTTTTTACCACCAAGCGTGTCCCATTGCAGAGTCTTGGTGGTTCCAAATTTCTCAACAGCATAACTGGGGTCCCAACTTTTAGGGCCAATCTGTGAAACGGTAGTCCAGGTCGGTCTAATGAATTAAGAAATTCAGCTGGATCTGGATCTGGGATTGTGTCAATGGACTTGTATGTCTGAAGATTGCTAGCTCAAGTGGCAGCAGTTCTAGTAGCATTTCTTACATATCGAATTGTTCTTTGCTCCTCAGTTTCGACAGATCGAGTAGCAGCAGTTCTGGCAGCGTTCCTTACGCGTCTAGTTAACCGTTGCTCATTATTTTCTGCTGACCTTGCATTAGCTGTACGAATAGCATTTTGTGTCAGTTAAATTTGAGTTTCTTGTTTCGAAGCGTTTCTTCTCCGTGCTTTCATGCGTTTGGCTGCAGTAGTAGCACGTCCAAGTGAAGGATTTCGCTTTCTTGGCATTACTGTTGGAGGGGTTGGCTAAGCTTTTTGAATAACAATGAAGTAATCAATTAAAAAGTAAGATTATTATACACATTAATGGAAATATAGCCACAATAAATTAAATGTAAGTTTATAAGGGAGACCACGGGAACGTGGTAAACATTTATAAGCAAGCTCGTAAAGTTAGGATTTATCTAAAAACAGTCTACCAAAAAAACGTTCTAGTGATAAAAAGAAATTAACGTGCAGCTAGAAACCTACTCACTATGAACGTTAAAACGTACACGCTAAGTTTAGTATAATTATAAATGAATCGAAAGAGGGTCTTTACATTATTATAAGTGTTTTTTTTTTCAGAATAAAACTGTCAAAATTTATAAGTTTCCAAATATATGAGTTAGTAAGCATTATTTAAACGCTGATTAGAAGATGATAAATACATAATTAAAAATTGGCATTTACGCTTAAACTTTTTAATAATATGATTTTCACAAATTTAAATTTAAAGTATCAAAACTTCAAAATATACATGCATGAAGGCAGCATACCTTTTTACAGGATGACAACTTTGATACGAATGAGATTTTTTGCATTTATTTTATCACATAGCACTAATGAACACTACACGTGAAGCAAAATCGATAGTACACATTACATAACTCGATCGATCATTGCACGTGGAGCAAAATCAATTGTACACACTACACATCTCGATCGATCTCGCACTCGCGTCTTATACCTACGTGCACTTCTCTCATCGGTGCACACTTTCGCTTGCACTTATTCTTTTTTTCTTAAGGAAGGATATAATTTTTGCCATCAAGTTAATGCAAACTAAACTATTTCAGTACCAAAACGGGAAATCCGTGGGAAAAAATGATATTATTCATTTATGACACATAGGGTGTCAGTTTTTATTTTGAGTTGATTGATCTAAACACAAATTATGTGCAAATTTTCATCGGAATGCTGCTAACCATTATGAGGCAGCAAGGTTTTCGTAGGTCATCTTGGGGGGGGGGGGCTTATGTAATTTTCAAAATCTGATAATCGTTTTTGATTCATTTTAAGATTGTAACATACATGTAAAATTCCGTCTAAATCGAAGCAATTTGAAAATTTGGGGGACCCTTTGGTTCACCCTAGGTGTCCCAAATTTCAAACCAAAGGACAGGTTTAAGACTAATAGTAATTGAAATAATAAAGCACATCTTTTTTTAAGTTTTCTATTTCTTTATGGCCAAGGCTGTAGAGTTAATTAAAAATTTCGGGGTTCCCTGCTGGTCTCCTAATTCGTGGGGGGTCCCAGTGTTGATTTTCAGAGAATTCCAAGTGACTACTTCAGTTACTCGATATAATCTCAATATGTACTGAAATTTTCGTTGAAATTGGGGAATATTGCTACAAAATACACTTGAAAAGTAATTGAGGCATCAAGGGGTTATAGGGTCATCCTGGGGCCCCCTCATGCATTTTTAAAAATCTGACAACCGATTTCTATCTCAGTGTAAGAGCGAAACATGCAAAATTTCATCAAAATCGAAGCAATTTGAATGTTTTTTTGTCCCTTTGGGACACCCTGGAGGTCCCAGTGTCGAGAGAAACGAAAATCAATATAGCGTATAATAAGTGTGACAGTAAGTTGCATACACTTATCAAGTTTCATTAAAATCGGCCTTAGGGTTTAGAGTTCAAGTCTGAAAGTTTAAAAACAACCAAACTAATGGAAATTCCCATTTAAACATTATATTTATCGATTATCGGTTATTGATTTTTGAAAAATGACGAATTTTTTGCCCAGATACACCCAGTATCGAGTACAATCTATGTTCCAAATTTGGTGGAAATATGCCTTATGGTTCTCGAGTAGCTTGCGAACACACACACACACACACACACACACACACACAGTCAGTTTTATATAGAGAGATTTATCTTATAATTTTCGAATAAATAATTATATATGCTCTACTCTGTATTGAGCACTCTTTTAAGAATAGTATTTTTTGATTATTGGATTTTATTCCGTATACATCAATCCTATACTTGGGTATATATATATATATATATATATATATATATATATATATATATATATATATATATATATATATATATATATATATATATATAGGGTAATGGTATATAAATTTTATACATTTTTATATATCAAAAACAATTTGGAGGGAAAAGATATCTGACAAAGTGGAAAAAGATTTTTGGTGATGTGTTTCAGCCATTATAACTTCATCAAAATAAGTTTATGTTTACGTTTGTGTGACTGCACATGTGCACGAATGAGAGGTACAGGGAATTTTAATTTTAAATTATTTTTCATTTTTTATATCTATATGTGTTTTAGGTATATAATCTATACAATTTCATTTAGATTCATTTCTTTTTGTTTCCATCACTTTTGTTATTGGATATTTTAGATTGTAGTAACAGATCTATCAGGAATGGTGAAATGTTGTAAGAGCCTGGATGTAAATTCTCTGTGGATGAACTAGTAATTAAAGTTTCTAAACATTTTTGTCTTAGCAATTTTGCACAGGTAGCACTTTTTATCTCAATATTATGGTCAATCCTGTTATGCATTTATGTAAAATGTCTCTTGTGTTGATATAATCTTTTATTTAAATTACATGAGACTTCTATGTATTTTTGTGACAAGTTTTAGCTTATTGTTTTGTTTTGTATTGATTAATTCTTTTATTGTTTTATATGTAGTTTTGTTACAAACTTTGTGTTGATTTTAGATGAATACTTTTTAATTGCAGCTGTGATCTTCAGTGATATATTCAATGTAGATTCCTATGTCCACATACATCCACTTTCCTACATTTCTGTCTGTCTGCCTACCTGTTTGTTTCTCTCTCTCTCTCTCTCTCTATATATATATATATATATATATATATAGTTTTAAGATATATTTATAATATAGTTTTAGACTATATTCATAGGATAAAAGTTATATCTGGGACAGAGTATATGTAAATAGAGTTCAACATTGGGTGGCATTTATGCTTGAATACAATTTTCAGCCCTGAAGATTTAAGCATGTATCAAACTGTCATCACCATTCATTGTTGAACTCTGTCCACACTGCTTATATGTATAATATTATTATACATAATATTAGAGAGATATTAGTTGCTACTACAATAATACTCACACATACAAATATCCAAATGTTGGACAATTTTTGTCTTTATTTTCACCAGAAATTAAAGCAAACATTCGAACATTAGAATGACTCATGATTAGACATAATAGACATTCATTGTATGTTATATTTAATAATATATGTTTAAAATATATATATATATATATATATATATATATATATATATATATATATATATATATATATAAATGACAATAAGAAAACAGTAATTACTGACGCGTTTCGTCCAATGTGAGACCATTTTTCGAACCAAAAATTGTTAGTAATGGTTTGTGATCCGTCTGCAGAGTAAAATATCTACCATAGATGTACCTATGAAACCTCGTGACCGCGAAGATAATCTCAGAGCTTCTTTCTGCATCTGTGGGTAATTTTTCTCCGCTAGTAATAAGGTTCGAGAAGCATGTGCGATGGGTTTTATTGTCCCATCTGGCATTTTATGTAATATACACGCTCCGACTTCGTAGGCGCTAGCATCACTTGCTACAATAATTTCTAGTTTAGGATCGTAGTGTGCCAAAAATAAATCTGACGTTAACATTTTGATTATTTCGTCAAATGCTTTTTGGTCTGTCCACTGCCAAACTTTTTCTTTCTTTAGCAGCTTGTTCAGTGGTGCGCGAAGTTTATGCATTTGAGGTATGAATTCTTGGTAGTAACTTACTAATCATAGAAAACTTTGTAGTTCTGTTATGTTTTTAGGAACTGGCATTTTTTTAATTGCTGTTGATCTTTCAGGGTCTGGTCGTCTACCTTCTTGATCTATTATATGGCCAAGGTATTTGATTTCCTTCATGAAAAATCGCACTTATTTTCTTTTACTTTGAATCCATAGCTTTGTATTCTTTTAAATACTTCCTGTACATATTCCTTGTGTTGTTCAACGCTTTAGCTATTAATCAATACGTCATCCAGGTATTCTATTGTGTACTCTAGTCCGGCAAGCATCGTATCCATTGTCTGTTGGAATATAGCCGGCGCGACCTTAATTCCAAAAGGTAATCTTTGGTATCTGTATAGTCCTTTGTGTGTGTTTATGCATAGTAGTTTTGAACTTTCTTCATCGACTGGAATTTTCAGGTACGCCTCACTTAAATCAATTTTTGAAAAATATTTTCCGCCATTTAATTTAGTGAATACTAATACTGGACTGGGTAGAGGATAGTGGTAGTCCTTTATTGCTGCGTTCAAACCTGTAGAAAAATCAGCGCAAACTCGAATTTCGCCTGATTTCTTTTTGACGTAGACCGTCGGAGCGGCCCATTATTCTACTTTTGTCAATATGCCAGTGTTTTCGAGTCTGGTTAATTCTTGATCAATTTTTTCAAATGACGCAAACGGTACGCTCCTTTTTTTTCTTGGAAATAGGCTGAACGTTTTCCTTTACTTCGATATTTTCTTACATTTTCCGAGACCTGCTGAAAATACTTCGGGGAAACTCGTTTTTAGTTTTTCTTTTAATTTGTCTCCCTCGGTTGGTAAGCTTTTTATATTTTGGCAGTACGTACTTATAGGTAATTCCCACAGTTCAAATTTTTGCATCCAGTCCGTTCCGAATAGGTTTTCGGTATTTCTTAAGACGTACATTTTTAGTTTTTTCGTCATTCCATTAAATGTTACGTTTGTAATTACTTCAACGAATTTTATCTTTCTCCCCGTAACTGATCTAGCAATTTTATCCGTTTTTTACATGGCAGGTTTGTTCAGTTTTCTCCATGTTTGTAGGTTTATAATCGTTAAGTCTAAGTCAGAATCTGTAGCCTGACTTTTCTATTTTGCATTTCAACTTGTACGTATTTTCTTATGTTAGTCTCATCTGCTTGATCAGTCCACGTGATTCTTATTCTGCTTTTATTTTCTCTTCTATTCCAACGGTGAGAACTTTTGTGGCCTATTTTTTTACATGATAGACAAGTTTTGAAACGATATGTACAGTCCCACGGCCAAGTCCCACGGCGATAGCATGGACGGGGTGGTAATTTTTTTTTATATTGATTTTTAGAGTTAGAAAATTTTGTTTTGCCTATTCTTGAGGGGGGAAATAGGTTTGGTTAGTTTGTGAGAAGGGTAAGTCGGTTTGTCTTCGTACTTTATGTGCTGTGCTTTATGTGCTATGCCAGCTTCTTCTATGTCATTTGAGTCTTTCTTCACACTGATGCATCTCTGGCAGTCTTCGGCTCGCTTTTTGACGTGTCAAATCAGTTTCACTCTCCAATTTAGTAAGGATTCTGCGTCTCATTTCCGCGTCTTTGGTTGAGACCAGGCCTTGGGCGTAAATTAAGCATTTGAAATTGTCCGTGCTGAGTTCTGATAATTTGAAGTCGTCACAATATTTATTAACAATAGACGCGAAAGTTATGTAATCTTCGTTGTCTTTTTTGTAAGGTTCATGCATTTCCATCTTTTGTGGAATAGTGAAGTATTATGGCTGAAAAGTTCCGTTAGCAGTTTAATGGCTTCTTTGAACGTTAACTCACTTGTTTTTCTTGGAAGGGTATAATCTACGAATTTGGTATATTCGCATGTGCCTAATTTTCTTAGTAATAGACGTACTTTACGTGCGTCTGACCAATCTTTGCAGTCAAATTCATATAGATCTTCGTACCTTCGGAAGTGGTTTGCAAAAGTTTTATCTTCGTTGGGTGCGTGCTTGAAATCTTCGATAGTTCTCCAAATAGCGTCTTGTGAGAGAACTGTTTCGTTCTCGGGTTTTGCTCTTTATTTGACATTACACGTAGCAATAATTCTTGCAATTCCAGATATTTCTGTTCGTTTTTTTGCTGCTGTTGAAATTGGATTTTGATAAGTCCAGAATGGTTGACTTAAAATCTTCCATGTTGACGTATTTTTGTGTAACCTGATATTCTGTAACCTGTGTACGCAAAAAAAGCTTCCTTTGTTGCCAGTGAAATTTGATATCCAAAAAGAAAATTCTTTTCTTTTTTTTTCTTTGTGTGTGCGCGTAGATCTAGTTGTTTTTTTTTTTTGGAGAATCTCGCGTAAGACCTTTTTTTTTAGAGTTTACTCGTCGACACTGCTATGTGCGACGGGTAGCCAAAATGTATGTCCTCCGCGTAGAGAGTTTGTTTTTCTTTTGGGTTACATCGTCGCCACTGTTATGTCCGACGTATAGCAAAAAAGTATGTTCTCCGCGAATAGAGTTCGTATTTCCTTGGGGTTTTCCTCGTCGCCACAGTTATGGTCCAGGTTCCTTGTACTACGGTGATGGTTCAAGGTAGAACCAATGAAGAATAACTCGAACACAGGTGTGGAATAACACAGATATATTACAAACAGAATATGTACAAAAGAAGTAGAAGTGTTAGTAATAACAATCAGGTTAGGTTAGAGAGAACTATGTTGTCTCGAAGTATCCCTATTCCAATGTCTTACAGTAATCGTCTGACGCGACTCTGTCTCTGACTGACTCTCACTGGCCGACTGCCTGACTCACTCACTGACTCTGTGTCTGCTGCTCCCTCTTGAGGTGCAGTATTTATGAGGTACGGGATAGTCCATTACTATTATGGGTAAGTTCCCATAACAATGTATATATGTCAGATTTTGACAAGTTACAGTAATAAATGTAAACACTTTTTCAAAGCTGTTAATTTCTGTATATCAGATATATAATTAAAATAATTTTATTGTATAATTTTAATAGTTGTTTCCAGATTTTCATATTCCTCTAAAGGCTAGGGGTCTTTTTCACAAAGTGAGGACAATTTGGAGATGTCTCATCTGCTACAAGCAAAGCCTGCATTGCCACCAGCGACAATAACCCTTAAGAGCTCTTTGGACACCCTCGACAGATTGATGTCTCATGACTGAACAATATTTGTCAATGTGGAAGGATGCCAACTCAACTGTTGGTCCTGTGGTTACAAGGAGTACTTGTTTAAGTCATGCCCTGATAAGAACCTGACACCACAACTACAGCCACAATCATCGACATTGAAAGAAGCAGTGGGACAGGAAAAGTCCGTCAAGGCACCGACAGTTGGAAGGAGATCATGAGGAGGTGAATGAAGACTGTAACCCCCCCCCCCCCAACAGGCTGTCCCCAAGGAAAACCCCTGGCAGCGACAGCAACTGATGTTTCAGGTAAAGTTGCCAGCCAACAACAGCAACAGAAGCAACTGGAGCAAGTTCAATAGCAGCAGCAGCAACAAAAGGAGTGTTGACAGCAACAAGAGCAATGGCCACAACACCAACAGCAACACGATAACAGCAGCAAGACGACAACAATTGCAAGACCAACAGCAAGAACAACAATAGTGGAAGTTACAGTTAGTAGTTGCAATTACCACAGTTAAACTTGCACAGGGAGTTTTAAAAATGTCTCAACATTGGTCCTCTTCTGAAGAGGGACTGGCTGGCCAGAGGTGTTTCCTTGCTGGTTAAGCATACTCTAGACACGAGGGTGGACATTGTCCATATTGATACGGTGGAAATGGCGGGGTTGATCGTTTTGTGCGTCAGTTGGTGTCGTTCCTGGTGAATCCGGCACGTCTTGTCATAATGAGAAAATGCCATCCTGGACGCCAAGTCAGATGGCGGGGAGGGGAGCTAGCCGGAGGTTGCGGGATTGTAGCTTGGTTGATCTGATCGGAAGATATGGACGTGGGCACTTAATCAGTTGACCACTCCGGTAGCTACCTGGATAGAATGTTAATAAGAAGGGTCGATCTAGATCTAATAGATTGTTCCACGTTTCACTGGTTAGGTTATTCATCTTGTTTGTGCCCGGATAGCGTTAGACACTAGGCCTAGAATGGCTGGACACTGAGAGTCTATCTTGTCCTTACCGGACAGGGCGGATTTCCGTCTACAGCTGACTATATTAGCGTGGGGGTTGGCGGTTATTAGGAATAAGTGGTAGGAAAACCTCAAAGATAGAATTAGGTGTTTCACTATCAAATTTAACCAAAGACTCACCTGAAGGCACTTAAAGATATTCTAACGAAGCTGTGAACATGGGCGCAGAATTGAGAAAGATAGAAATACGTAGGGGTTCCGATCGTTACATCTGGTATGTTGACACTCTGAACGAGCGTATTCCGCGGTCGATCAACGAAATTTGGGAGTCATTTCAGCAGCATTTCCAGAACCGTTTTACCAAGGAGCCTGGTCTCTGTGACGAAGAGTTTCACAACTATTTGCTCAACTTTCCTCGGCTCTCGTCGACCGAAGCAGCTGGCTGAGAGGGCGTGTCCACGAGGTATTGAAGAAGTTCGGCAGTGACAATTTTCAGAACTTGATGGTCTGCAGACGAATTGTTCCGATTTTGATAATGGTGCTCAACAACTTGTCTCGGAAGGGGGCCATTTTGACCGAATCTCTCGGCGTTTAATCACGCTGTTGAAAAAATGTCAAGCATATTGAGCAGGATTTAGACGACTACAGGTCCATAACTTTGCTAAACACCAAGTTAAAAGTTTTGGCTCAGACCCTGACAGAGCGTCGGCAGTCAGTTGCCGACATTCTTTGAGACCGGAACAGACTTCTACTGTGAAGGACCAAACAATCCAGATACAATCCAATACACTACAAAAGTGTATTTTCATGACAATGCTCTTCACTGTAATACAAAACTGTCCGTTTCAGGACAATACTCTTCACCGAACTACAACACTCTTCGCCGAGCTACAAAAGTGTCTTTTTCTGGACAATGCTCTTCTCCGTACTACAAAAGTGTCTTTTTCAGCAAAACACTCTTCGCCATACTAAAAATGTGTCTTTTTCAGGACAACGCTTTTAACCATAGTAAAAAAAATGACCATTTCAGGTCAACAATCTTCACCAAACTACAAAACAGTCTTTTGCAGGACAATGCTCTTCACCGTAGTACAAAACTGTCCATTTCCGCATAACTCTCTTTGCCAAACTACAAAAGAGTTTTTTTCAGGACAATGCGCTTCACCGTACTACAAAACTGTCCTTTTCAGGACAACACTCTTCACAGAACTACAAAAGTGTCATTTTAAGCACAATATTCTTCACCATACTATGAAAGTGTCTTTTTCAAGAAAATGCTCTTCACTGTACTACAAAACTGTCCATTTCAGGATAACACTCTTCACCGGACTAAAAAACGTTTCTTTTTCAGGACAACGCTCTTCACCGTACTACTAAATTTTGTTTTTCAGGAAAGCACTCTTCACTATTCTTACAAAAGTGTCCATTTCATTACAACACTCTTCACTAAGCTTCAAAAGTGACTTTTTCAGGATAATGCTCTTCACCGACCTACAAAACTATCCATTTCAGAACACTTTTCACCGAACTCCAATAGTGTCTTTTTCAGGACAACGCACCACAGCATATTCCAAAACTGTCCATTTCAGAGCCACACTTTTCACCGAACTACAAAATTGTCATTTTCAGGACAATGCTAATCACCGTACTACAAAACTGTCCATCTCAGGACAACACTCTACATTGAACTACAAAAGTGTTTTTTCAGGAAAACTCTCTTCGGCATACTACAGAAGTATCTTTTTTAGGAAAACACTCTTCGCCATACTACAAAACTGTATTTTGCAGGACAATGCTCTTCACCTTAGTACAAAACTGTCCATTTCAGGGTAACTGTCTTCACCAAACTACAAAATGTCTTTTTCAGGGTAACGCGCTTCACCGTACTACAAAACTGTCCTTTTCAAGACAACACTCTTCACCGATCTACAAAAGTGTCATTTTAAGGACAATATTCTACACCGTAATATGAAAGTGTCTCTTCACTGTATTACAAAACTGTCCATTTCAGGAGAATACTCTTAACTGAACTACAACAGTGTCATTTTAAAGGCACTGTACTACAAAAGTGTCTTTTTCAGGGCAAGGCTCTTCACGGTCTTACAAAACTGTCCATTTCTAGACAACACTCTTCACCAAACTATGAAAGTGTCTTTTTCAGTACAACGCACTTCACCGTACTACAAAAAATACTACAGGAAAATGCTATCCACTGTACTACAAAACTGTCCATTTCAGGAGAATACTCTTTACCGAACTACAAAAGTGTCTTATTTCAGGAAAACACCCTTCACCGTATTACAAAAGTGTCTTTTTCCGGACAACACACTTCACCATACTACAAATCTTTCTATTTGAGGACACCGAACTATGAAAAGTGTGATTTTTGAGGACAACGCTCTTCACCATAATACAAAAGTGCCTTTTTCTTGACAACGCTCTTCACCGTACTATAAAACTGTCCATTTCAGGAAAACACTCTTTTCACATTTTATGCAAATATGCAAAAATATTGAGTGATCGTAGCCTGGTTGATCTGATTGAAGAATTTGGTCTTGTCGATAGATACCGGGTCGACCATCCCGGGCGGCAGATGTAGGTCCTTAATCGGCTGCTTGCTCAGGCGGTAAGCTACCTGGATAAAATGTTAGTAGCTTGAGTCGATGTAGATTTACTAGACTGTCCCACATTCCATTGGGTAGGCTATTCGAACCACAAATTCGATTCTTCTGGATACAGCTAACTAGATTAGTGCAAAGGGAATTTGTGGTAATCAGGAATAGGTGGTGGGAGAACCTTAAAGAAAGCATTAGGAATTTTACCACAGAATATTGCCAACGACTCTCCTACGATAAGGTGAAGACATTAAATAAAGTCTGGCCAGAGCGTTGGGTGGTGGTAGCCTGTAGAGATAGGATTTGCGAGAAAAACCTTAGGACATTTGGCTAGCGAGCGCTATCAAGACCAGATAGTTAGGGCCAGGTTAACGAAAATATCTAACAAAGCAGTGAACATGGACTCAGGGGAAAATACGTTGACAAATTTACAAAAACCGTTTTACCAAATCTGTGTAACGAAGAATTTCACAGCTATTTATTCGACTTTTCTCGACTCTCGCTGACTGAAGCGGCTGGCTGTGAAGGTGGGATCACGGGGGTTGCGAAGTCCACGAGGCATTGAAGAGGGTCGGCAGATGCAAGTCTCCGAGACTGGATAGTCTGCCCTATGAATTGTACTTGATGCTGTAGCACATGTCTGTACCTATCTTGACAGCAGTGTTCAACAAATGGTTCCAGCAGTGATCCATTCCTGATCGGATCTCCAGGGAGGAGATCATGTTGTTACAAGAGGGCAAGCATGGTGGGAGGGAAGTAGATGACAACAGGTCCATAATTCTGATGAACAGAGTTAAAAATTTTGACCAAGATTCTGACAGCGCGTTGGCAGTCATTTGCTGAGATTCTGTTGGGATCGGAGTAGACTTGTACTGTGAAGGGCTGAATAATTCAGAGCGACCTACATCTGATCTGCACAATCCTAGATCGTGTAGAAGACGACAAAGAGGTCGTGCAGAACAATTTGCTTTCGGCAGATTTCAGAAAAAGGTGAGTGCGAGTTGCAACCCTGGTTCACGTGACATGGGCGAATCTTAATTTCGTTTTTTAGTCCCCTTAAGTTACAACGGGCAGGATTCTTAGCACATCCCACCTCTGGTTAAGCTAGACGCTTTTGTTCTTTTAGTTAACGTGAATGACTGTCTTTTCTGGCCTTGCTCCTGCTTTTGTTATGGTCCTTTTCAAGATTCCCTAATTCCCCAGTTTTTTGTCGGTTTTTGTCTTGATTGGACAAGTCTTTTACATTTTCCCAGCCCCTAATTGTTTTAGTTTCTCACCCGCCACTAGTGAGTGAGCTTCTTGATTCTGTCAATCGGCAGAATACCGCAGACATTCTCCTTTTTGTGGGTTAGGCCTGTCCTCACTAACACGGATTTAATTTCTTTAAATGTTTAGTTTATCTTTTATTTTGATTAAATGGGTTCATCCACCTCCAGTCGTTGTAAATGTATATATATATTTATTAGGAAAAATGTTTGTGCATATCTATCCAGAAAATGGTTTGCGAAAATTCTCCCAATTATGAAACTTACATTTTATTTAAAAATATTAAAAACAAAATTGGTTATCTTTACTAATCCCAAATCCTTAAATTAAGTCTGTATACCAATTGATTTAATTCATCTGATTTGCTTGTCACCTTTTAGTTTTTCATATTTTCTTTTCTTTATCTCTTTCCGTGTTCTTTTTATAATTAATCTTATGAATGCAGGCCAGTCAATTGCATGGTTACCAATCATCCTTGCATAGAGAATAACGCCAACCAATCAACAAATCAAAACTAATATCTTCATAACTGCGAAATAATGATTATAAACTAGAACTCTTATCACAGCAATTACAACTCTCATTATTTCAAGAAGAGTGTGCTGTTTTGTTTTTTGCTGATCAAATATAATTATTGATGCTTGTACTGTTACGTGTGTATTATATTTACTCGGAACTACGTTTGTTACATCATTATTATTATGGATTCTTTTTATGGTTAATGTTTATGCATTATTATTATTTGCTAATTGGGTATTCACGTCTGTAGTAACTGGTGGTTGACAATGGAGCATGACGGGCAGCAAGTTGTGGTAAATAGTCTTTTTTGTACACGTCGGTGGTTACCAAATGATGTGGGTGAATAGGTTGTTTTTCTTATGTACATCGGTGGTCACCAAAATGATGTGGGGTCACTCACATCATAACAGCAAAAATAGCCTCGTGTTCACGATAAATAAAAGAGATAACAGTAAGGCATGTTAAAATTGCACATTAACAGCATACAATTTATTTATTCTTTGTGTATTGCCGTGTGTATTTTTGGTTACAAGTCTTTCATTGTTGCATGTGATAAAAGGAAGGAGTTACTTCGTATTATTACACGCCATGTCACAGAGAGAGAGAGAGAGAGAGAGAGAGAGAGAGAGAGGGGGGATGGATGCATGTTGACTGTCCCAAGCGAAGAAATTGAATAAGTGAATTTAATGTCTTTTGACGGGATGTCCGTATTTCCGACAGGAACAGTTTTTGTAGCATGCTGGGGTAATTTTTATTTATTTTAAACAATGTTTTTATTTTATTTATAACATTCATTCTTCTTATTATATTAAGTCCCCTTCATACTCTAGCATATTTCTAATTACTTTCTACGTTAATTTCAGCCTGTACATACGTTTGCGTGTTTCTTGGGTTTCTGTTCATTTGTACGTTCGTTGTTTAACATGATGTGAATAGGTTACGGTTTACAATTAAGGTTGTTGAAAATATATCATGTTTCTGAAATGCGATCTATAAATAGATATCCTGGATTTCAGAAGGTGCACAAACACGTAAAAATCCTCACCAAAATAAAAAAAAATGTTATAGATTTGAAAACTAATATCTTGGTAATCAAAATGAAACACGGTTGAGTGATTTGATAAGGTTAGCGGGCATTGGCATTTAAATATCATATTACGATTAAATTGCAAGTACCAATTCTGGGATCGGCATCGGTTATCACAAAATAATAATAAAAAAATATGAATATGGGTAAAGTAAAAACAAAAGGCAAGATAAGAAAATGGAGAAAACCGTTTCGTTTATCAAAATAGAAGTAGCGGGATTTATTGCTACGTTTGAAATGAACTAATACAAAGGAATATGTTTCCCCCTGGCCCTAACAATGACGAGCCATAACTCATATTCGGAAAATGGAGCCATCACAAGAGACTCAACTGGGGATTTAACTACACCGATCCCAGTCGCTGTAATAGGTGGGGCGGATTTAACAGACTCGGTGAGAGGGGATTTGGGTCGGTTGGCGCCAGAATTTCAGTGGCTTTCATCTCTGGACAGGAAGAGAAGAGGGAATCAGTCTCTCCGCACTCCCAGCAGGTTGGTTTTAGCCGATCACAATGACTGGCATTTTCTGGCCAGTCACATCCAGAGTGTTGAGGATGGAGATGAAGACTTTACGGTCCAACATAATCTCGAAGCTCTATCCCCCGTTTAGGTTGTTGGGGTAGTACTGAATATCTGATCATATTGATCCATTTATGAGGAGGGATCTCAAATACTGTATGGAGTCCTTCGCCTGACCACATACTCGGTTCTTATTATGATGTCTTTTGTAATAAGATCACGTCTTGAAGGTTATGCGGAAACGTGAGTAGTAGTATGACCCACGTGAAAAATACCCTTTGTCACTCTTTGGGGCTTAACCTCCAGGAACGTCAACGAATTGATGACAGTATCTTTCGTGGAGTGACAAATTTTGTGCGCACGCTTGTCCATCACGAAGATTGACACAATGCGTATCTCAACTTTCTCTAATTTCTGGAGATCCATCAAAAGCGCATATTCTTTGATAATAAAATACATTTTTTCTAAATAAAGAAAAATGAGGAAGTGGAAAACAATCTTTCATCAAATAATGACGAATAAAATATAGAAACTATTTAAAAAGTAAAAACTTAAAACAATTTAACAAAACTAAATACTAAAGTAAAAAATAAAGCAAATAAAATAAAATGAAAATAAAACACAAATTAAAAATCAAATGCTGGTTATACCAACCAAGTAATAAGTTTAAACAAAAAACAAAAATAAAGTTAGGTGTGAACAAGAATAAAAATCTAACTCGTTACGTTAAAATCAAATGACTTATAAAAGTTTTTAAATTAACAAGAATAAAAGATTGAAACTAAATAAATTCTAACTAAAAAAATAAAGTATTTACATTAGTCGGACTATTGTCCTCATCTTTGTCGCCATATTCATCACAACGTTTCGGCCGTTGTACGCTCCGGCCTTCTTCAGGTGGTCGAACTGAAGCCTTTATTTCGATCACTGGGGTAAACTAGTTCTAGTTCCACGTGCCATGTTTGATGTATGTCAGTTATCAGTTATCTCCTGCTAATTTTCCCTCTGAAAGTTCTCCACTGCCTTAACCGGGTATTGAACTCACACTCTTTGGGTCTGTCACTGGATCTAACCAACGCCTTTATCCACTGTGCCATGTGTCCTTGAGGACATCTGGGTATGAATTTCTGGGTATTATAAACCTAATGTTTTCAGCAACGTTGTGACAAATATGGCGACAAATGTAAATACTGTACATAATACAGAAATATAGACAGACTCTAAAAAAATAAAAATATAAAATAAAACTCTGAAAGATAAAATAAAATAAAAATAAACAGAAAACACTGTAAAAAGAAATTCACGGAAAAAATAAACGTTCGCCTTCGACTAAAAACCTTATAAGAAAGAGAAATAGAAACAAAAAGTATGGTGTAACTAGCCAGTCACACCAGAAATAATAGAAAAAAATTGACTAGCAGCCAAGAGGAGAGAAAATAAAATAAAAAAATGAAAATAAAAATTCACTAAAACAGTTACAAGGTGATGCACAAACTTAAAAAAAAAAACAGAGATAAAAATAAAGTAGAAACTTAACTTAATGTCTGTGGAGTGAGTAGCTATGATCAAATGCAAAATAAATAACAGAACTGTCCAACAAACAGAACTAACAAAGTTTGCAATAAAAAAAAGAAACAGGACAAAATGAAATAATATCAAGCAATCAAGCAAGTAAACAATGTATGCAAGACAAATTAACAAGGCAAATTAACACTAAGAATTGGCATAGACACACAAAAGCAATTTCGAACAATAGTCCGAATAATGTAAATAGTGTACATAATACCACATCTCAGAAATATAGACAGTCCCCGACGTAGTTAGACAGTCGGTGAGATTGTCACAGACTGACGAATTACGACCAATATGGGTAATCTGGGACAATGCGTCGGAGTCCTGACCCCCGCAGATTTCCGTCCAGTCTGCGTCTAAGGAACAAAACGTTAAAAAATGCCTATCAAGCTGGCCAGTTTGCGATTGGCTTGAGGGATCCGAGTAAGGCAGCCCGCCTGATTTGTGATCTCTTGTCCTTCGGTGTAGATGTGTCCACGATCCAGGAGACACTTTGTTTGCGATTTTGATGCTCGTGTACTGTCTACCGACTTTGTGGTCTATTCAGCATACGGGGACCATCTGGCCAAGGATGTTTCCTTACTAGTTAAACGTAGCCTGGGTGCGAAGGTTGACCTTGTCCATATCGATGGGGTGGGGCGTTTGATTGTGGCCGATATTGCCGTAAACAGTAGTTCGTTTCGGATCGTTGCGGTGTATCTTTTTTGTCTGTGTATCTTTTTTTGCGTCAGTTGGTGCCGTTCCTAGTGGATTTATTGCGCTTGATGGGGGACTGGAATACCGTCCTGAACCCCAAATTTGACACTGGGCGGGGGGCTAGAAGGAAGTCGAACGATCGTAGCTTAGTTGATCTGATCGACAGGTTTGGATAAGTCGATCACCCAGAGGGATGTGGATGTGGGCTCTTAAGTGGACGTCTACCCGAGTAACCAGCTTCCTGGACAGAATGTTAATCAGAAGGGTCGATCTAGATTTGCTAGATTATCCCGCGTTCTACCGTTTAGTCTATTTGAATCATAGACTTGTCTGTGTCCGGATAACGTCAAGTGTTAGGCCTAGAATAGCTGGACACTGGAAGTTCAATCTCTCTTTACTGGACAGGCGGGACTTCCAGCAACCGCTAACTAGATTAGTGCAACGGGAGCTAGTTGGGGCGGTTATTGGGAATAAGTGGCGAGAGAGGTTTAATGATAAGATTAGGTCTTTCAGCACCGAATATAGGCAACGGCTCACGCTAGATAAGCCTAAAAAGGTGAAGACTCTCAAGGATAATCTGTCCCCTGCCGAGGCAGTAGTGAGGGATTCTCTAGAAATAGGTTTAGCTAGGCAGGCTCTGGTCCGAGCGCTATCAGGGTCAGATAGTTAGCATACGTTAAACAAAATGCCTAACGAAGCGGTAAACATGGACAAAGAATTGCGCAAGGAAGCGATCCATCGAGGTTCCGATCGATACATTCGGGAGGTCGATATCACGGAGGGGCGCATTTTGTGTGAGGCGTTTCAGCGGTATTTCGTGAGTCGTTTTTACTAAGGAGCCTGGTCTCTGTGGCGAGGAGTTTCGCAGCTATTTGGCTGACTTTCCTCAGTTTTTGCTTACTGAAGCGGCTAGCTGCGAGGGTGAGATCACAGAAGGCGAAGTTCACTTGGCATTGAAGAGTGTCGGCAGGTGACTTGATGGTCTTCCCTAAGAATTGTACTTGAGGATGTTGCACATCTTTGTGACAATTTTGTCTGTTATTGATTCGGCTAGGGGTCTATCCTCGATTGAATCTCCAGGGATGTGACCACGCTGTGGAAAAAGGGCAAGGATGGTGGACGGGATTTAGACGATTATAGGCCCATAACTCTGCTAAATACAGAGTTAAAGTTTTTGGCCAAGATCCTGACGGAGCATTTGCGGTCAGTTGCCGAGATTCTTGTGCTGTGAAGGGACGAACAATTCAGAGAAACCTACATCTGATCAGCACGGGGGTGTAAAAACAATGATCATGCCCTGCTGATCAATTTGGTCGAAGGTGTATTTTAAGGTCGACCATCAGTATCTGGATGCTGTTCTTCAGGCCGCCGGATTCAAACCTGGCTGGATAAGCCTCTTCTATCGTTCCCTCAGTGCTGTTGTATAATTGAACGGAAAGAGATCGTGCACTTTTGCGCTATCACAGTCGTTTCAACAGTATTGCCCGCTGTCGCTCCTACCTTTTTACCATTGTCTTCAGGTGTGCCTGTTCTAGTACCGATCTGGAACGTCTCGTGTTCATTGATCCTGCATACGCGTGTAATAATGTGTCGCCCCCGAATTCTGGGGTGAAACGAATGGTGTTTCTGATGTTGCTAGCCATGGTAAGAACAGTGGTATCGGCGTAGCCAATGTAGAGAATCATGCGTTATGAACGTTATTCTCATTATGATCCGGTCAGATTCTTTGGACAGTAGCTCAGGGTGAAGCTCAGAACTGATAAAAAGCGTTTGTTACCGAGAGATTTCCGCGAAAAGTGGGTAAAAATGGCGATCTTGGTTCGTGTGAACAATGATATTCTTTTTCTTAGTCTCCTTCGATGAAACGAGGCGGTTTCCTGTCAAACACTGCTCTGGTTAATATAGACTTTTTGTTTACCTAGTAAGTGTGAGTAAGTGTTGTTCCCAGCCTGTTCCCGGGATTCTCTTTTGTTATGACCCATGTCGATATTCCCAGCCACCTAAGTTTGTTTTTGCCCCTTTGGTTTTTCATCTCGACTTTGTCAGCCTTTGATTTTCCCATCTATCATTTATTTTTATCCTTCCTCTCCATTAGAGAGTGAGTTTCTTGATTCTGTCAGAATCAGGCAGGCAGAATACAGAGTCCGCTCTTATTTTTGTGGGATGGACGGGTCCTACTAACATATGCTGTTTTTTACTTTGAATGTTTTGCTATATTTTAGTTTTGTTGTTGGTTTCATCTCCCTGTCCTTCCTTTCATGATCATCATATTTTTATATATGTTTATAAGAAAAAAAAGAAGAAAGAGACATTTTGAACTTGAAATTTTTGTGTCATGGTTTTTTGTAGATCCTCTGCGAATATGTGGTAGTGTGCTATATGTAGAATTGAATAGTCGTGGTTGAGTTCTCGTGGTAATTGAGAAAATTGTATAAGTTGAAAGGGTTGTGAATCTTATTAGCTAGGTCTAAGATAGTTAATGTTGACCTGACTTACTCCACTTACAATTGTTCAACTTGGAACATTAAATCAACATTCTTACTGAGATTGAAATCAACAATTTCCATTTCTTTGAAGTTTTCCAAAAGAGTTAAAAAGTAGCGGACAAAAATGTATCTGTTATAGGTAAAAAAAAAATAAAAAAAAACACGAACTGGCCTAGTACTAAGGTAGCGTAAAGGAAAGTTCATCAAAACAATTACCATGCAAGTATTTATAGAAAAGGCACAGGGAAGAACCAATAATGTTACAGGTTCTTCTTTGGATTTTATCAAGAATCTCTAAATATATTGCAGGAGAACCAGACCAGATGTGGCAACAGAATTAAAAATGGACGAATCGTAGACTTGTAAATATGTAAGATAGTTTCTGGTGAGAAAGATTGTCTAGCCCGACACAGTGTACCAATTTTCTCAGTAGTAAACCTAACAAATGATTTAATATAATAGTTCTTCTTCATGTCAGTGGAAAATGTTAGACCAAAAAGTTGGAGGTTAGCATGTCTTAATGTAGAAAGATCTCGGAGGGTGGGCGTTCAGGATAACTTTCATTTCGCGATTTGATAAGAAAATCTGGATTCTGAATTCGTTCAGAAATACCGTAACATTTCAACTTGTGAAGAAGTGATGTAGGTCAAACCCTGTTAGATGCCTTTGAAATGTCCAAAGCAACAGCCCGAGCTTCACCATTCTAAAGCTCTTTCGGCAATAATCCTTAAAGCATCAGCAGTTGACCTAGAGAAGCAAAAACCATATTGCTTATCATATAGAAGACCCTGCGATGTGAGATGCTTGACCAAATGTATTTGTCTTGTAGGAGGAATCCCTTTCTCTTTAGTTTTATATTGAAAACGAAATGAATTAAAACGTGCAACAATAACATAAACAATAAAAACTTGAGACACGTGTTGACATAAATAACAAGAATTTGTATTTTGTTTTTGTGATGTGAATTACAGAATATTGGTAAAGTGTGTGTAAATGTCCTCAGTGTCTTTTTTGTTTAAAAGTCAGTGCTTACTTCGTTTGGTTCCGAGAATTTCGCTTGTGAGGATACGTTTGAAATCGTCTGTTTTCGATTTTCCGGAGTGCTGGCGGACGCGTGTTTCTACTGACTACTACTACTTGCCTACTATTCTACTGACTACTGCTAGAGAGTACTCTAGTCTACACTAATCTATTCTACTGACGCTCTTATAGTGGAAGGGTCATTTTTATAATGATGAGTGTATGATTCTTTTATATCATTAATGATGACAAGGTTATTTTTTAGAATTATGAAATATCCTTATTTTTTATCATCACTGATGACAATGTTTTTTAGAATGATGAAATATCTAAAGACGATAACAAATACTTCACCTCGTTTATCTCCCAGTTTATTACTTTTTTCTTTCACTCTCTGTTGATTAATTTGTTTATTTTACCGTAATATGTCTTGCTTCGCCATTTCTGTACCCCTGCATATTTTTTCTTTCCGTTTATTACTGCGTCTATTTTGTCTTCGTGTATATTTTCTTTCTTCCGTGTTTAATACTTCATCTCCTTTATCTCCTGGTTTATTGCTTCTCCATTTATCACTTCTTGTTTATTAAATATTTGTTGACTTCGTCCATCCTGTATGCCTGTTTATTGCTTCTCTCTCTCTCTCTCTCTCTCTCTCTCTCTCCATGTTTAATATTCGTTTCTTTAAACTCCTTGTTTATTATATTTCCTCTCCCCGCTTAACGTTTATTAATTCTCTATTTATTGCTTCATTCCATCTGTCCCATGTTTATTACTTCGTTTTTTGTCTAAGTATTTGTTTCTTCGTCCCTTTTATCTCCATGTATAATACTATGTATATACAAATCGCGACAGCTATTAGGGAGTTATGATTAAATATACTTTAATGTTTAAAAATATATATAGCATTATTATTGTTTAGGTTATTACCTAAACAATAATAACGCTAAATATATTTTTGTTATATATTATAACATAGCACAAATAGCTATATTGTGGAAAAAGGAATTTTCGACAATATTCGCATTTCTTACGTATTTATGGTTATTTTTAAACTTTTATCAAAACGACATTCTTGTACATGTAGTTATGAATAATATTATACATTAATTACTAATTTTTTTAATTAATAACTATTTGTGTTCAGTTGTTGACATTAATACCTATCTGCTGATGTGTTAAAATTTTGGAATAATGCAATAATAAAAAATTAAATTTCATCTCTCTGATAGATGTCGCGACCTATTAATATTTGTTGCTTCGTGCATTTTGTATCCTTGTATATTGATTCTTTCCATCTGTCTTCATGTTTATTCGTCTATTTTGCTAAGTATTTGTTTCTTCGTCTCTTTTGCCTCCATTTTTAATATTTTGTTTCCTTTGTTACACTATGTATTACCTCTTCCCTTCTCTCCTTTTTTATTAATTCGTCTCTTTTTTTTATCATTTCTCCCCAAGCAAAGCGGGAATGACACTAACACGCAGGTTCAAATGTTACCCGTCCCCTTTGAAGGGAAGGGGAGGAGACTGCTAGTGGACGGTAGTAGGCAGTTTGAAGCTGGACCTCTTACGAAAAGGAGGTTGGTTTTTCTCTCCGCTGCTGAAATGGCAGGCAGCGTTTCCCGAAGAAAATGATTTTGGCGAGAAAGAAAGGAGCTGAAAGCAAGTTTCTCTTTCAGCAACGAGTAAGTTCTTCAAAGAATGTTTCAGAAGAGGTCCTCTCTAAAAAAAAAAAAAAAACAGAAATAAGAACTTAACGTAACAAAGTTTTACGGACAAAAGCGCTGAGAAGTCCCTAAGTGTTGTTTGGGACTAAAGACATTTTTTACATGGGGAACAAGGTTCTTTAAAGGAGCAAATGTCAATAAAAATTTCTTTTAAAGAACTAGTAGAAAATGATTTATCTTCCGTTAAGAAGTTTCAAAAATCTGTACTACTGCATGCTTTAAGGAAGTGTTCCCCTTCCTCGGCTGAATGTTAAAAGAAACAACTTTGCATTCGGACGGGAGGAGAATAAGACGAGTAAAAAAAAATAGGAGCTTGGTCTCCAAAGGAAAGGGAACTTTGTCTCCAAAAGAAAAAAATAGAAAAAAGAACTTTTGAACACTGAAAAAACAAAAAGTGTATAGAGCAGAGGTTATTATTTTTTTTTTTTGTTATCATTCACACAGAAGGTGGGCTTAATATTCTTATTATTTTGTGAATTGTAATTTTTAAAGTTTTATTTTTCTTGTAACTTTTTAAAATATTTTGTTAGCCAGAGAATAGGTTATTCTATTCTCAGCAAAAGGAACCAATTTTTGCAAGCACCCTTATTTAGTTAGCAATAAAGATTTTTTTTTCCTTTTTGTATATTTGAATTTGGAATTGCATTTTTTACGTTATGACTTCGGAGCAGTGGTGAAAATACTGTTGGAGCTGCTTTTATTTTCTTTCAGAAAATAAAATTTCAAAAACTTTGCAAAAATTCTACTCGGCAAATAAAATTTCTGAAAAATTTTGTAAGCAAAAATGAAATTCTCCGTTTAAAAATCATGTAAAATTCAATTATACTTTTTTCAAAAGATATTTTCGGAAAATTAGAAAATTTAAAGTATACTTTATGTAATTTGAAACAAAAATTACTTAATTTTTAGCAGAAGAAATTGGTTGGAAATAAGAGAAGCATGTCTAACAGTGGTGATTGACAATTTATCGGACGGGATGGCAGAAATAACAGTATTTTCGAATTTTAAGTGACCTAGCAAATTTAACTATAAAGTAATTTGAAAAAATTGAATACTTTCAAAAGTCTAATATTTTACTGATTTTTTTTTTAGGTACTTTTTTTAACGAAGATATGATCAAAGCCTGCACTGCCTCCGTCCCTAGTCACATTGAATCTAAAAAAGAAAAAAATAATAATTGCAGTATATCTCTCACTGAAAAAGAAAAAATGATTATAGTTAAAAAATGAAAAGAAAATATTTGGTGAAATATATATATATAAGAAAAAAGAAAATTAAAAATTTTGAAAATGCAACAATGATGGTCGGTCAGACCATCGTTGCATTTTCAAAAATTTTAATTTCCTTTTATTTTTTAGAGAAATTGATACGAAATCAACGCAATTTATGAGGCCAGACCCTTGCTATCAGGAGAAACAACTCTAGCACACATGACATGATTTCAGAATTGTGCTTCCGTAGTTTTGTCGGAGACGATTTTAATACATTTTTTGGCATATTAAAAAATTATTTTAAAAATAGAATCGCTTCGTAGCTTTCAAATTTTTATCTGTAAAATATAGGTCTTTTAATTTTTAATCTGTAAATTTTTTTTATCTGTATAGATCTTTGCATTTTCAAAAATTTAAAAAAATAATATCTTAGTTTTTATTGGTCTTAAAATAAGAGCATTTCTAGAGAGGTTCGTATTCAAACTTAATTTTAATTTCAAACTTAATTTTAAAATATTCAACAACTTTATCACATTTTATATTTAAAATTGTAAAAAACAAAACAATTCTTGTAAAAATTAATTTTCCATCGAAAAAATATTTTGATAAAAATGTCCTTAATATATATTATTCAGAAAAGCTATTTTTTTTTTAATTAAATAATATCTTAGTTTTTATTGGGGTTTTTATTTTACACTTCAAAGATAAAGTTTTGATAGAAACGCTCCTCGATTTACAAACAAATCGATGATTTATATTCTTCAAAATCATCTACATTTAATTAAAAAAAAAATTCAGAGAGGTTCGTATTCGAGTTTTCATAAAATTAAGTAAAGTGGGGTTGTAACAGATGTAAAACATATTTTTATCCTGACTTTTTAAAAACAAAACATTTCTAAAATAATTTAATCCATTTTTGAATAAGTTTTGAAAGTTTTATTAAAATCCGACAATTATTTGATTTTTGCAAGAATTTCCAAATTAATGTGTTTTCAACTGACAAAAGCGCTAAAAAAAACTAATTCTAAATATTACGCGACCGCTGACGTGAAAAAAAAACAAGATTTTCAACCAAAATTTTAAACGTGCTAGAAAGGAATAAATTTTCTTTTTTTAATAATTAAAATATACTTTGGTTTTTCCTCTTATTAACAAACATTTTCACGATAAAACTTTGCTTTTATTAATTTTAGGGCCTTTTTCATCATGCTCTATGCTGTTTCTTCGGCGAATTATTGAATATATCTATTTTAAGGAGGGTTCTGTTTTCAGTGTTAGTTGGCTTACTTTCCATAAACGAGTGCCTAAAAAAATATAAATAATAAATAAACACCACCACTTTGAAACACTGAAATTAAAATCTATATCGAACCGACTACTTTAACGTGTGGAAACAATTACTTTTTTTCTCCAGAAATTCTCATTTTAAAAAAAAGTTAACTTATTTTATGGAGATTATGAATTTTTTATGACAAATTTACATAGGCAAATGCCCCCCATCCCGTAAATATTAATTTCAATAATTTGTAGAAATAATCAGAAAATTGAGTGCTTACTTAATAGTAATATGAAGAGTTTTAAAAAATGAAACAAATAAAACTTGATAAACAAATATTGCAGGTGGATGGGCTCATATTTTTATTTCAACATTTTTTTTTTATATTCATTTGTTTAATTGTTAATAGTAAATGCTTTCATAATATAAAAAAAGTTTATCCTAAATCCAACTTCCACATTGGAAGTTGAAATGATATTTAAAATTCTTCTGGATACATTCATTTTAGTCAAAATACAAGATCTTTTTACAGGTGAAAAATGAACTACTGGACAAAGAGAAGAAAAATTCTTAAACAAGTTGATAGGTACATTCAGGCTATTGAACAATCATATTCTACCAGTGACGAAGCATGTCCTATGTCATCCAATTCATAACCACAGACAAGTCTGGTCAACAATCAGCCACAGCTATCTACTGTTACAGACACATCAATAACCTCTGTAGAAATTCTTGGAACAGCAGGAAGAAATAATTTAACCTTTTTTTGTAATAAAATATTGTTAAATTTTAAAAACTGAATTTATTCAACAATTTTCTTTTTGTTCTATGAATGTAAATGAAGTGACAAATGCATAAAAAAGTCATGGATACTTACTCTCTTTATCATTATCACTTCAATTTATTTATTTTAGCAATACAAGAGAATAAAAAGGCCGAAAAACATTAAGCACGTTTACAGATTTAAAAAGTAATTTACTTTAGTTGTTCCGTAAATATTTCTCCTCAAAATAAATGCAAGTACTTCGACTTCTCAGTGTTTAATAATCCATCTACTTTATATCGCTTATGTCCTTTCTATTTCGCTCCATCTCTTACTATCGCTTTGTTTAATAACTCGTTCCTTCTCTTCCCCTCTTTATTACCTTGTCCCTTCTATTTCCTCCATTTAATACTTCCTCTCTTTTATCTCCCTGTTTGTTATTTTGTTTCTGCTATCTTTTCGTTTATTACTTCGTCCCTTAGTTCTATCGCCACGTTTATTACCTCGACTCTGTTATTTTAGTGTCTGTTGCTTTGTCTATCTTTCTGATTCTTACTTTGTACCGGCTCTATACAATTTTATTATTTTGCTTTCGTTGCTTCGTCTCTGCTTTCACGTTGTTCATTATTTCTCCCAGTTTGTTTCTTCTATGTTAGTTTTTGCTGTTTCATCTCTGCTATTTCACAGCTTTTACTTTTACTCAGTTTGCTACATAATCTCTTCCATCCCTGTTCATTACTTCCTCATTTCTCTGTTTTGTCTTTTTTCTTGTTTTTTTTTTAATAATTTGTCTCTTTTATCTATGTTTTCTTTCTCTCTCTCTCTCTCTCTCTCTCTCTCGAATGAGAAGTTGATAATATTTATATAGTTGATAAAGTTGATAATATTTTTTCTCTTGATACATTTTATTTTACATTTGCGTGATAGTCTTTCTGTTTTTTTTATTTATTTTACATGAGGTAGCTCCAAAGATTTTCTAAAAAAGATCATAGTATGATGAAAAAGGCCCCAGGCTTGATAAAAACAAAGTTTTATCTTCAAAATCTTTATATTATTAAGAGCATAGCTCAAAGTATTCTGATTATTTTATTAAATGTTTTAATCCTTTCTAGCACATTCGAAATTTTGATTAAAAATCTTTACTTGTCGGATTTTAATTAATTTTTCATAACTTATTCATAAACGAATGAAATGATTTTGGAATTTTTTTCACAAAATCTTGCAAAAACTATTAATTTTTTTCCATCAGTTATCCCCAGTTACTTAATTTTATGAAACTTCGAGAAATTGAAATTTCAACCTCTTCATATTTATATTAGTTAAAAGCTGGACTCTTTGGAGAATTTAAATCATCAATTTATTTTTGTCAAACTGAAAGACCATTTACCGAAAATCTGCTCTGAATCACAAAATAAAACTAAAATATTATTTAATTAGAAAAGCTTTTAAAGGTTTTTATAAATAAGATATATTAAGGACACTACTGTCTAAATCATTCAATGAATGATGAATTTTTACAAGAATTGTTTTAATTTTTTAATAATTTTAATTAGAGAAATATATTAAGTATTAAATCTTATAATTCAGTATTAATTTCAGCTTTTTAGATGATATTAAGTAAATAATATTTCTTTCAAAACAGATTAATTATACTTTAAATCAGCTAATATTCCTCAAATAAAGTTTCGCAAAAGTATATTTTATTTTTGGAAGATTTTTAATTAAGAGAAGTGCGCTAATCAGCTATTTTAGCAAAAAGTCAAAAACAAACTTCTTCCAGTCAATTTAACTTATTTTTTAAAAAATAGAGCAACGTATTCAGGGCCAGTGTACGCGTTGAGATATAAATACGTGTGTCTCCTGATATGCCCTCAACAAACATGGCAGACTCTGGATGTGAAGAAACAAGAATCGATATATATGTACAAACAAATAATAATGTATTAACAACAAAGGTTTACAAGTGACAAAACAATGTGTGTAACAAATGAATGTGGAAACTTTTTGGTCCAAAGTATGTGAAGTGAGTATGTGCGTACGTACGTGCGTGTGTATGTAATGTTCATGCGTTTCCCAAAAAGAGAACATGATCTTCAGCGAGAGATTTATATGTTGTCGTATAAGCGGAAAAGTAAAAATTATCGCAGAGTATTTAGAGTACCGGAGAGCGTCTTCTAGTAACGGTTTCGAAAATTAAGAGAAGGTAACCCGACAATACTCCCCCTATGTATGGGTAGAATTTTTTTTCCCATATGCAAAGTTCATGGAAGGTTTTGTTTCTGTCTCTGTCCTCGTGAGCTGAAAAGAAAAAGTGTCGGAATTGTGGTTGAGACGCGTTTTTAAAAACATATCGACAAAAAATCTGTCGTTATCAGGGTGCTCTCTTATTTTCTAGTTGAATGTAGCATGCTCTGGAAAATGCAACGGTAGTGTAAATTGTTTAGCGTTTCCTATTAAAATTTGTCTTTTTCCAATGCTTCACGTTGAATTGGTTTTGTCGTCCCGTCGTATTTGGTCCTTGTCGTTGGAAAGGTTTTGTTTGAGAAAGGGTTCGTTTGTTTGCTATGCGTGGATAAAGTTGGCGCACAAAATTTAATAGAAGCAGCGTTGTGGCAAAGTTGAGCTAATGCAGAATTTCTACCGAGTGTCGAATGCATGTTTGAGAACGCGTCAGGAGGAAAAGAAAATTTGCTATTCTTGTTGAATGTATATCGTACTTACAAAGTGTTGTTCAAGTGGCATCTTAAGAGTGAAAAAATAAAGGACATTGAGTCGCCTTTTGTGATGTATCACACTTCATCTGATGAACCGAGAAGAAACAGTGTTGAAATGGAGTTGTATTTTCGCTTAGTCGGAAAAAAATTGCGTAATGATGCTGTTTGTTGTTTGCCAAAGTCTATATTTTCAAATTACTGAAAAGTCTGTATATTGACTCAAGATGTCAACATATGCTTTAGGGTAAAGCAAAAGGGGAAGAGGCGTGTGCTGCTTGCTAACTGAATGGACCAATGCAGCAGTAATTGAAAGACGAATAGCGATTTTTTTCGGGCACGTGGTTACAAAATAATTATTTGCCGAGTTGGAGAACATCATGTGTTGTAGATATGTTGTAGTGAATAGAATTTGTGATTTTGCACTTTCATGGGGTCTAATCACAAATTTTATAATTGTGTAAATGCTTTTGTTAATAGTTTATAGTGTTCGTCGTGTGTTGTAGAGTAGAGAGAAAAGTTTGTCGATGTTTTTCTTCACTGGCTGTCGGTTTGGAAAAGGTGTGTAAATGTATATTTCGGGCAGTACATATAGACTTGTGTGTTTCTTGTTATCAGGAGAAAAATAATTATCACGAAGGGTGTCGCCAATCTGATGCGGACTAGTGTACGCGTTGAGCGATAAACACGTGTGATAGAATCATCTGTATTTGCTACTCACCCCGTGGAAGAATGCACTCTTCTCCCAAACCAACTTTAACCAATCAGCACTTCAATTTTTCAATCTTGACTTCTCATTGGTCAAAACAGCACAAAAGTGTAGCAAGTTGCGACAAATCTGTTTTCCCGCTCACTATTCTGGAGCCGGTTAAGGGCAACAGTCATTTAAAGATCAACAAAAAAAATACGACCCTGGATTTGAGAAATCAGAAAAAATTAAGGAGTTGAAGAAGCTAGACAAACAAAAGCAGTCTCATCCCGAAAATCCTATTCCTTCCACGTCCTCTGTCCGGCGCACACCTTCACCCAAGAAACAACCTTCCCCTCTGGTATCACCGTCTAAATCACTCAGCAGAGATCCCAGCCCTTACAGACATAGATCATTCTACACCCCTTTTCACACTCCCAGCCCTTCCCTCGTTAAAGAAAGATTCCCCTACACCCCTCTGCATACCCTCAGTCCTACCCCCGTTAAAAAAGTGGAAATGTCACCCCTCTCTTTCAAACATCAGAGAAGCCCCACACTGGAGCTGAAAGACAAGAAGAAGACGCAGAAACACATCTATAACACGGGGGAGGATGTTTGTCGGATTTGCCCTGCTCAGGCCGAGAGAGTCAGAGATTATGGCAATTGCATAAAAGATTTAAAGTACCTACTCACAATAAAGCAGTATGCGGACATGGATGTTGAAGTGCCTCAAAACTTCCCGCTTGCCCAAAGGGTTCTGAGAGTAATCAGAACGGGTACTGGAGCAAAGCATATTTGGACAATGTTCGATGAGGCAATCATGTCATATAAGATGGCTTTACCAATTGGAATGGTCCAAAATCAGCAGCTTAAACATTTAAAAAGAATTTGTGCAGAGAGGGTCCCAGTTTTAGTTCACCCCTCCCTATATAGAGCCCTTAAACTGACATTTCCCTGGGATATCGGCGGAATCTCCCAAGACGGCACCATCAAGACTAAGATGGGCCATGGGTCTATGGGAGAAGCTGTCGGTATCCTTACCCCGACCATGTTCAAACCAGTACTTCAACCCTAATTCGGTCTGATAATGGCACTCTGGTTAGCAAGTATAAATGTCCGAGGCCTGAGGTCGGAGTCTCGCAGGGCGAGGCTCTCTCACGACCTTCAGCGCCTCGGGGTGAATGTTTGTTGTGTGCAATACACCCGGTTTTCTTCTCATGACCGTGAGTTCGTGCTGTCTAAGGCGTTCTCCCTTTATTCAGAATGTTTTGATGGTCGTTCGAGGGGTGTCTCTTGGCTGGTGAGCAGGTCTTTGAAGGCTGCATGTACTCTTGTCTTCGCAGATCCGGCGGGCAGGCTTTGCTTGCTGGATGTTACTATAAAGGATAAGGCTCATTGGTGTTGATGTGCCCAATAACCATTTTGAGCGGCCTGCTTTGTTTCGGCAGATCGAGCCGTTCTTGACGACATCTCGTCGGGTAGTTTTAGCGGGGTTTGGAACGCCGTCCTTGACCCCGATAAAGATCGTATAGGGCAAAATCCGGGTACTAACAACCGGGATGTGAAACCATTTCGGGACTTTATCGACAAGTTTGATCTTGTCGATAAGTACCGGAATGAGCACCTAAATAGAGGCAACTCGGCTCCTGGGACGCTTGCTAGCTACCTCGGTCGAGTCTTAGTTAGGAGAGTCGATGTAGGGCTCTTAGGGTGTCAAAGTTTCCATTATATAGTTTATTCGGATCATAGGTTTGTCCGGGTTCGTGTAAACTTAGATAAGCCTAAGGTTAAGTTGGCTGGTTACTGGAAATTAAACTGTTCATTATTTGGTGAGCAGGATTTCCGGGACCAGCTGCTACTAATGACACAGAGGGAATTGACGGGGGGAGGTTTTAGGGAACGCCTGGTGGGATAAATTAAAATCCCAAATTAGAACGTTTGCTGTCGATTTTAGTTGTCGACTCAATCTAGATAGATTAGCGGGGCAAACGGCTTTTGAACAAAAAGTTGATCGAACAGTAAAATCCCGTAATAGTGGGGAAATAGCCTTAGCTAAGGCAGAGTTGTCCTCCTTGCTTATCAAGAAGGACCAAGCTCTGGTAGTTAGGGCTAGGTTAAAAAGAATATCCTCTGAGGCGACAAATATGGCCGCTGAATTGCGTGCAGAGGAAAATCGTAGCACGTCTCGGCGACATATCGCGTGCGTCACATTGCCGGATAAGCGGACCGTGACTACAAACGCGGGCATATGCGAGGCCTTTCGGGATTACTTTCAGGAACTTTCCACCAGGGAGCCCGGTCTGAGCCCTGCTCAGTTCGACGCCTATTTAGTCGACTTTTCCTGCCTCGAGGCAGCTGAAGCGGCTAGGTGCGAGGGTCCCATCACAGAGTCGGAAATCTCGGAAGCGCTGAAACAGGTTGGCTTGGATAAATCTCTAGGACTAGATGGTCTTCCCTACGAAGTTTACTTTGCTGGAACTGATTTTCAACAGCTGTATGAAGCAGGGGTCTATACCTCAACGCTTCACCAAGGGTGTGATCAAGTTGCTGTGTAAGGACAAGAACGGTGGGGATGGGTTAGATAATTTTCGTCCTTTAACCATGTTAAACACAGAGTTAAAGATTTTGGCGAAGATCTTAGAGCACCGTTTGCAGCTTGTCCTGTCTAGTCTGATTGGCTCCTAACAGACTTGTGATGTGAAGGGCAGGACGATTCAGGACAACCTTCATATGGTACGCTTGATTTTAGAAAAAGTCGACAGTGAAGCCGCGCTGATCAATTTAGATCAGTCCAAGGTCTTCGATAGGGTTGACCATCGTTTTCTGGAGGCTGTCCTTTCGGCGGCCGGTTTCGGACACGACTTTCGCTCCTGGATACGACTTTTGTATGCGACCCCCGGTGCGCTGGTGGAAGTGAATGGGGTAAGATCGGAGCCTTTCGTATTTTCTCGCTCCATTCGTCAAGGTTGTCCGCTTTAAAGTTCTTGTGTTGGAACCTTTTCTTCGAAAATTAAAGGCGAATCCGGTCCTGCGCAAAATTTCCCTGCCTGGGGCTACCACCTCAGCCAGGTATTCTGCCTATGCTGATGACGTTTCGGTTCTTGTGTCGAGCAGAGCCGAGATTGACGAAGTCAGCAAAGAGATCAGTGGTTATGAGATGGTGACAGGGGCCAAGATCAACCGCGATAAGTCTGTTGGCTTGCGGTTGGGTGCGTGGAAGGGAGTTTCTCTTCCCGGACTTTTGGACGGATGGGCCGGTCAAGATACTCGGCGTCTGGTTCAGTCCTGATCTCCAGTTGGAAATGAATTGGTCGGAGGTACAAGGGAAGGCCGAGATCGCGGTCAATCTGTGGTCTCGGAGGAAGCTTTCCTTGAAGGGTAGAGCGGAAGTATGTGTTTCACACATCTCCCCTATTCTCCTTTACCGACTCTCTGTACTTCCACTTCCGTATACCACACTAATGTCATTAGTAATGTTCTTGTTTTCTTTCTTGTGCAGAGACAAGGCCGCTATGGTATCTCGGGAGATCTGTTGCCTTCATCAATCTGAAGGCGGTCTGGGTATGCCTAGCATTGAGATTCGTCAACATATACTTCGCTTCGCCTTCCTAGACCGAATGTGTCGCGATTCGGATGAGGAGGGCGCCTTCTGGAAGGAAGACGTCCGCAGAAACTTCCCATCCCTGAGAAGTGTGCACTCGACCGAGGAGGAGGCCCGCTGTTTTCCCCGAGCCGAATGCTCCTTCTATCGTGAATGTCGTATTGCTCTGAAATGTCTCTTATGGGAATCGGATGGCCTCTCCATCTCGTAGGGCATTGTATCAAGTATTAGTCAGGGAGTCCGTTCAGGATGATCTGATTGACGAGCTTGGTCTTACGAAGCAGGAGGCTCGCTCAATATGGCCTAGGGCGCCTGGGTTGAAATACCTCAATAACGATGAGGCGTCACTCACCTGGCTGGTGATTCGTGGGGCTCTCTGGGTCGCCAAAAGACTTTGTTCAGCGAGCCAAACTACTGACGCTGTATTGGTCACGCCTTCTTTCATTGCAGGGTGGTAGCGCCGTTGTGCAAGTTTGTTGAAGGCCTCATGGTCCGCATGCTGCAGGGAAACTTCTTTGTCCTTGAGGCCAGTTCTGTTTGTAGCAATGTAGTGCCGCAGATGACGAAGACTGAACAATGTGTTCTTTTGCTTGCTAGGTGTTATGAGAGTCGTGATTTGGACGACGCATCAGAAGGAATTATATGATGGCGAGGAGTTCACTTCTTCCCAACTGATCTTGTACTTTAAGCATCAGGTTAAAAAAAAGTCAAGATTAGGACGGAAAAGCGGCGGCTCACCTCAACAGAATTTGGCAAAAGGTGGGTGAATCTTGCGCGCTTGTGCCGAGTAAAAGGAGCTGACCTGGAGTGGCATTTTGATGCCGGTTAGGCATCAGAATATTGTTTTCCTGGGTTGAACTTGGGCAACCCATCCCAAGGCTAAAGTAGGATTTTTGTATTTGATTCCTTAGTTTTTCTTTTCTTTTCCAGTAAACTTAGTGTTATGGGAACTTAACCATAATAGAGAATGGACTAGTCAGTACCCCCTAAATACTGCGCCGCAAGTGGAAGCAGCAGAGGGTGACAGATAGACAGAGAGTCAGACAGAGAGAGACAGTGTGGGTCAGAGTTCTGAGTCAGTCAGAGACAGAGTCGCGTCAGACGATTACTGTAAGACACTGGAATAGTAATACTTCGAGACAACATAGTTCTCTCTAACCTAACCTGATTATTACTACTAACACTTCTACTCTTTTGTACATATATTCTATTTGTAATATATATCTGTGTTATTCCATACCTGTGTTCGAGTTATTCTTCGTTGGTTCTACTTTGGACCATCACCGTGGTACAAGGAACCTGGACCATAACACTTAGCTAGGGTGTGTTTGCTTATTGGCCCCTTTTTATGTCCCTTTTTCTTTTCCTTTAGTTTAACTCCCCATCCCCTCCCTCGTTAGTGATGTCAGTTCTCTGGTGGATGCGGGGCGCCTTTCGTTTCGCGTGCGTGTTTTTCGTATTTATTGTTGTGTCAGAATGAGTACGTGTCTCTGTGAGTGCAAATGGATGGATGAATGTTTTTCTATATTTTTATAGTCCCGCATCGATTTCGTCCAGTTAACTGATATTTCTGCTACATTTAAGGTTTGTGGTTTTTTTTATTACTAACACAATTTTGTTTAGTTTCTTGTAAATATTTTATAACCATATTGTATATAATCATTGGGGATTTTTAACTTGTTGTTTTTTATTCCCCTCCCCTCACAGACAACGATTTGTACATATAGGGACTAATTAGGATGTTCATTGAGACAATGAGGTATTTTGGTGGATGTAGTAAGAAAGGTAAGTATGAATGTGTTTTTTTGGTGAAAGGTTTTACAAACTTTTGAAATATATTGAAATTTACGTGTAACAGTTAATCACGGTTGTTTAAAAATTTAATTTATACATTGAAATCATTAGAAAACCAGTAAAATTATTGAAAATCAATATGGTATCGATCGAAAAGTATTGATTTTGACAAGTTTCAACAATTTTCACAAAGTTATATTACAAATTTTAGGTTTTACAAACTTTTGAAATATATTGTAAAAGCAAGCTGTTTTGGCTACTTTTTCAACGTTAATCACGGTTGTTTGAAAATTTAATTTATTGTTTGAAATCATTAGAAAACCATTTTTTTGTTTGAAAACCAATAAAATTATTGAAAATCGATATGGTATCGATGGAAGAGGCCATTCCTGGTGGATTCTAGCTTTAATGGGGGACTGGAAAGCCATCCTGGATCCCAGTTAGACAGGGGGCGGGGATCTAGCGGGTGTAGGGGCGATCGTAGCCTGGTTGATCTGATCGAAGAGTTTGGTCTCGTCGATAGATACCGGGTCAAGCACCCCGGGGGAAAAATGTGGACGCTTTTAATTGGCCTTTTGACAAGGTGGTTAGCTACCTTGACAGAATGTTAGTTAGAGGAGCCGACTTAGATTTGATAGATTGTCCCACGTTCTACTGGGTAGGCTATACTGACCACAAACTCGTTTGTGCCCGCATGGCGTTAGATCGTAGGCCTAGAATGGCTGGTTACTGGAAGTTCAATCTGTCTTTACTGGACAGGCGGGACTTCCAGGAGCAGCTAACTAGCTTAGTGCAGCGGGAGCTAGTGGGGGCGGTTATCGGGAATAAATGGTGGGAGAGACTTAAGAGTAGGATTTGGTCATTCACCACTGATTTCAGCAAACGGTTCGATAGAGCTGAAAAGGTGAAGACGCTTAAGGCTAGTTTTTCCCGGGCGGTGGCTGGGGGATCCCCTAGTGTTGGGGCGCACCCACCTTCACAACCATAATAGACTGATCCTATTATTATAAATAGAACAGTAGTTCTAGAGCAGTGCAGTGCAGAGTGAGACTTCTGTAGTGATCAGTTACACTTCCGTTTCTCGACCGGAAGATACCGTTGGACTTTATTACTATTACTTATTGTTACTACTAACCTACGTTCGTTCTACTACTAATCTCTCTGATGTAAATACCTCTCTGAATATACCAGTATTTTTCCCTACGACTGTGTTTGTTCGTTATAACCATATACTCACGTGGAAACACTCAACATCTCAACAGTGGCGACGAAGGATGTTTTATTGATCTCAACAGGAAGGATGTCTTATTGATCCCAACAGTGACTTACGTTGAAAAATAAATATCGCAATAGCGAAGAGAAACGATTTCAACACGGGAAAATTCAAAGAGTTCCAGCGTTTTTTCAAAGCAAAGGATTGAAAAATTTATCGACAAAAGAAAAAAAAACTGTAAGTTAGATATTAACTTATTTATCTATTGGAACATATAAAAAAAATTGTCGTGCCATAGAATTTGTTAATTATTTTTGGCCCTCCTCAGAAGAAAAAAAACAAAAAAAATAACATAATTTTTTTTTTCTTCTCTACACATAAATAATCATGGTGCAATTTCAATCAACTATGCTGGAACTCATTAAGTGTCAGATGCAGAGACAACAGGAGAGTGAAGAACGATTTCAGAAGGAACTACTTAATTTACAGGAAAAACAAAATAAAATCCAAGAAGAAAATGAAATGAAACAGTTAGCAGTGACTGAACTTATACACAAAGCTATACTGTCTAAGCAGAAAAACTCGGATGAAAATATTTTTTCTCAAGACACAATATGGTCGACGATCGAAAGTTTTACCTATAACCCAGAAGAAGAAAAGACTTTCGAAAGATATTATCACAGATATCAGGACTTTTATGAAGTCGATTGCCAAACATGGTCAGATGAGAAAAAAATAAGATTATTATTACGAAAACTGGGAACGGCAGAGCATAATAAGTTTACAGATTTTATCTTACCTAAAAAAAACAAGAGATTTAAAATTCAACGAAGCGATTGAATTATTAAAGGAGCTTCTCAACCCCAGATTATCATTATTTCACAAAAGGTGGAAATGCCTTAATATTCAAAAAAGCGAGCAGGAAGACTACACAACTTTTGCGTCAATCGTAAATAAGACGTGTGACGATTTTCGCTTGTCCGAATTATCGGCGGACAACTTTAAGTGTCTAATATTCGTGCTAGGCTTAGTGTCTAAGAAAGACAGTGAAATGCGAAGACGCATTTTAGCAAAGCTCGAAAATGAGCAAAACACGACGTTACAAAAGCTAGCAGAGTACTGTCAACAATGTGTAAGCATTAAGCAAGATTCAGAGAAAATTGAAGAAACTGCTATCGCAAAGGTGAAGAAAATAAATAGAAAGACGCGTTTCCGTTCTCCATCGCCTGAACGGAAGTGGTATCCTACTACAAGAAGGAACAGAGAATATAAGAAAAAAAACCCTCCGAGTGCATGTTATGGATGCGGCCAGTGGCACTGGTATAATGACTGTCCATATAAAAGTAAAGCTTGCAGAAATTGCAAGAAAGTAGGACATAAAATGTTCAGGTGTAGAAAATTAAACAGTAGTCGAGTAAAAGTTACTAAGTCAGATGAAGACCAAGACCGAAATATTCGGAAATATTTACATGTAAAAATGTACAACAAGAAGGTTAAAATGCAACTGGATTCAGGATCTGACATTTCTATTATTAACACACAAACATGGAAAAATCTAGGAAAACCAACTCTATTAAAGTCCAACAAAATATCCAGGACGGTAAGGGGAAAAGTATTAATTTTGTAGGTGAAATATGTATGAATATTAATTTTAACAACAAAACAATAAAAATGAACATTTTCGTGATGAAAAACACGAACAACCTGTTCGGGACTGACGCAATCACTAAGTTCAATCTATGGGACGTGCCCATTAGTTCTTTTTGTAACAACATTACTGAAAGCAAAAATAATATAAAAGATTTGCAAACAGAATTGAAAATAGAATTCCCCGAAGTTTTCGCTGAAGGACTTGAACGTTGTACGAAAGCATCAGCAAAAATACAGCTGAAGAAAAATGTTCAACCAATTTTTAAGAAAAAGCGGAGTATTCCTTTTGCAGTGTTAGAAAAAATTGACCAAGAACTCGAAAGACTAACGAGAATTGGTGTGATTTCGAAAACTGAATACAGCGACTGGGCAGCTCCAGCTATCTACGTAAAGAAGAAGTCGGGCGAAATTCGCGTCTGCGCCGATTTTTCAACCGGTTTAAACGACGCAATAGAAGAGTATCACTACCCACTACCAAGTCCCGAAGAAGTATTCGCAAAATTAAATGGCGGAAAAATATTTTCTAAAATAGACCTTAGTGAGGCATACTTGCAAGTACCCATGGATAAGGAAAGTGCAAAGTTGTTATGCATTAACACGCATAAAGGCTTGTTCAGATACGAACGTTTACCATTTGGAGTGAAGACAGCACCCGCAATATTCCAACAAATCATGGACACTATGTTATCCGATTTAGACTACACGATAGCATATCTCGACGATATACTCGTGAAAAGTGAATCAGTGAATGAACACAAACACCATTTACGCAAAGTTTTTGAAAGATTAAGAAGCTATGGTTTTAAAGTAAAAGAAAACAAATGCGATTTTCTCCTGGAAGAAATCAAGTATCTGGGACATATTGTGAATAAAGATGAGAAAAAGCCAGACAAAAATCGAGCATCAGCAATAAAGGATATGCCTGAGCCAATGGATATTAAATCTCTACAAAGTTTCTTAGGCTTGGTATCATATTACCAGGATTTTATCCCAGACCTCCACATTCTACGAGCTCCCCTTAACGATCTACTAAAAAAAGAAAAACCGTGGGTATGGACAAAAGAATGCGAGCAAGCATTCAAGATAATAAAAGGAAAACTAACATCAGATCTATTTCTAGTACATTTTAATCCAAAACTAGATATCATCGTGGCAAGCGATGCCAGTACTCATGGGGTAGGAGCGTGCATATTGCACAAGTGGAAGGATGGTAAAGTTCGACCGATCGCTCATGCAAGCAGATCGTTACTACCTGCTGAACGAAATTATTCTCAAATTGAAAAGGAGGCATTGGCAATTATTTTCGCCGTAACAAAGTTCCATCTTTACATACATGGACGATATTTTACGCTGCAGACAGACCACAAGCGACGATATTCGGTTCTAAGAAGGGCCTGCCAACATACACCGCAAATAGATTGCTTAGGTGGGCGATAATTTTGTTAAACTATAATTTTAATATAGAATATTTGTCCACGCACAAAATTGGTCACGCAGATGGTCTATCAAGACTCATTCCGAAAGCAACAGAACCTTTAGAAGATACGGTAATTGTATCCCTCAGAGCAGAGGACGAAGTTGAAGAAAATTTGGCAAACACAATTCGAGAGTTACCAGTATCGCTTAAGGACATCAAAAAGAGGCAGTAAATGACAAATACATCATTGAAATAAAAGACAAACTAGCCAAAAAAGACGTAAAAATTCAAGAAACATTCTCTCTATGTGATAATGTTTTAATATACAGTGAAAGGGTAGTAATCCCTAGTACACTCCAAAAAAGGATACTGAAAGACTTTCATGCAGGTAACCCGGGCATAAATAGAATGAAGAGACTCATGAGAGCATACGTCTACTGGCCAGGTATGAACAACGACATCGCGTCTATGGTCATCAGATGTAAAGGCTGCACTTTGGCTTCAAAATCACCACAAATTCTACAGAAGCCATGGCCAAAAACCGACAGACCATGGTCAAGGATTCATATTGATTTTGCGGGTCCAATTGACGGATGGCATTATTTGGTCGTAGTTGACAGCTACAGTAAATGGCCCGAAGTTTTTCAAATGAAGAGGCCAACATCACAAAATACAATAAATAAATTACATGAATTATTTGCAAGGTTTGGAGTGGTAGATACTATAGTTAGTGACAATGGTACCCAATTCACAAGCAATGAATTCACAGAATTCTTCCAGAATTTCCAGGTGGATCACGTGAGGATTCCTCCGTATCATCCACGCAGCAACGGATTAGCCGAAAGGTTTGTCGATACCCTAAAAAGGGCTCTTAGGAAAGCAACGGGTACACCGACTAGAAAGGCATTACAGTTATTCTTGCAAGTTTACCGCATTACCCCAAATAAATCTGCCCCATCAAGTCTATCACCTGCGGAGCTAATGTTTGCAAGGAAAATCAGATCTGCATTCGATAAATTGATACCAAAAAATAAAATACACACACCAGTCACAATGGTTCCTAAGAGATAATTTTGTATAAATGAAAAAGTTTTTTTTAAGAACTATAAAAATAATTCAACATCGTGGGAACCAGGAGTCATTCAAAGGCGGATTGGGAATATGATATATATAGTAAAAGGTAAGAAATTTACCCATAAAAGGCACATTAACCAACTAAAGAAAAGGAGTACCGAAGAATCGGAAGAAACTCCAAGTAGAAGAAGAATTATTCGAAATATATGATACGTTTGACCTACAAGTGCCACAGACAGAACAAAAACAGCGCAGATCTGGGAGAAAGCGAAAGCGACTAAACAATTCATTATGGATCCGAAAAGAAAAAAATATTGAAGAAGAAAAAAAAAATTTTTTTTTCACATCGAAAAAACAATTTTTATGAGGGGGGGGGCACACCCACCTTCACAACCATAATAGACTGATCCTATTATTATAAATAGAACAGTAGTTCTAGAGCAGTGTAGTGCAGTGCAGAGTGAGACTTCTGTAGTGATCAGTTACACTTCCGTTTCTCGACCGGAAGATACCGTTGGACTTTATTACTATTACTTATTGTTACTACTAACCTACGTTCGTTCTACTACTAATCTCTCTTATGTAAATACCTCTCTGAATATACCAGTATTTTTCCCTATGACTGTGTTTGTTCGTTATTACCATATACTCACGTGGAAACACTCAACATCTCAACACCTAGAGATAGCCTTAGCTAGGGAGGCTTTGGCGCGTTTGAGTAGCGAGCGCTACATGGGCCAGGTAATTAGACATAGGTTAAGCAAGATGTCTCCTGAAGCTGTGAACATGGGCGCAGATCTGCGCAAGGAAGAGATCCGTCGAGGTTCCAATCGTTACATTCATGAAGTCAGATCCCAGGAGGGGCATACTCTTCGGGTCACTGACGAAATATGCGAGGCGTTTCGGCGGCATTTCGAGAGCCGCTTTACCAAGGACCCTGGTCTTCGTGAGGACGAGTTTCGCAGATATTTGGCTGACTTTCCTCGACTTTCGTTGACTGAAGCGGCTGGCTGCGAGGAAGAGATTACTGACGGCGAAGTCTACGCGGCATTGAAGAAGGTCGGCAGAGGCAAGTCGCCCGGTCTGGATGGTTTGCCCTATGAATTGTACTTGAGGCTGTCGCACATCTTTGTCCCGATTTTGACTGCAGTGTTCAACAACTGATTCCGGCAGTGGGGGCATCCCAGACCGGTTCAGCAAGGGTGTGATGACACAAAGGGCAAGGGTGTTGGGGGACACTTAGGCGATTACAGGCCCATAACTCTGCTAAACACAGAGTTAAAGATTTTGGCCAAGATCCTGCAGGAGCGTTTGCAGTCAGTAGCCGAGTCTCTGTTTGGTTCTGATCAGACTTGTGCTGTGAGGAGCTGAACAATTCAGAGCAACCTGCATCTGATCCGCACGATCATAGAGGGTGTAAAAGACGACGCTGATCAATTTAGATGAGTCCAAAGAATTTGATAGTGTTGAACATCGCTACCTTGCTGCTGTCATGCAGGCCGCCGGATACGAACCTGACTATTGCCGCTGGGTTGGCCTCCTGTATCGTTCCCCCAGTGCTGTAGTACAGGTGAACGGGAAGCTGTCGGACGCTTTTACGCTGTCTAGGTCGGTTCGTCAGGGTATCCACTGTCGCTCCTACTTTATGCTTTGATCATCAGTTCAAGATGAAGATTAGAACTGATAGAAAACGATTGCATTCGACAGTCTTCAACGTCTGAACGGTGCTAGCCTTGATTTTCTCTTCTAGGTCAACCTACGTCACATCGGGGTGGTTTCCTACGGAGCCCTACCATTGGTTAGGTTAGACAAGCTTTTGTGTATCTAGTTAATGTGAGTAAGTGTTGTTCCTGGCCTGTTCTCGGCTATCTCTTTGATCCAAGTTGAGATTCCCAATTTCCCCAGTTTGTTTTGTTCCCCTTTTCATCTCGACTGGGTCAACTTTTATATTTCCCATGTCCGTCAATATCTTCTCCTTCCCCACTCCCTTAGCGAGAGAGCTTCTTGATTTTGTCCCATGGACAGAATACAGCGGCCTCTCTGTTTTGAGGGTTGGACGAACCCTACTAACATCAGTTATGTTTAGTTTGTTTTTTGTCCATATTTTAGTTTGTTATTGGGTTCGTCTCCCTTCCCTCTTATTTTATTCATCCATAAATTTTTAAGTACACATAGATAATCATTATATTTTTATGGGGCGCGTTTTGTAGGACCCCTTGAGAGGATGTGGTATTATGGTGCATGAAGGATTGATGTGTGAATAGAATCAGAATTCTAGGTATAAGATAGTGACGACCAAGCATTAACCCCTCCCCATTTTGGCCTTGTGTCGTAATTATATTTCAAATACAATAAATATACAGTAACATAATCTTTGAGCGATGCCAACTAACCCCACGCGTGTCATTACACTGACCCAATGAACTTTTCGCGCGTCAATCTGCTGACTAAATAATCACCATTTCTCTCTCAAGAACTCAACTTACAATTTACTAAAAAAAAGTGATAACCTTCACTACCGAGTAGTAATTGTATACCTCAGTCAATTAATATCAATCCAGTCTAAGGTGCATAACTCCTTAAGACTTTAAGCAAATGTTTACTACTATAACCCTCACACACACTAACATCTAACTAAACACGCACAAGTGACATTTTTACCCTGCTAAATATAATTTGTTTAAATTTATGGACAAACCTGAACTGTAAACTCTTATACATCAAATCTTTGCATGGTCATTCTTTAAATGTTTGTCTAACACATTACACATGATCACTCATCGTTAATTCACTCTGTGTATGTCAAACGTATATAAACACATGTTATTTGTTGAAATCTTTAAATCCATTGTTTTTCATTGATTTCTTCTAATTGATTTGCCTTTAAATGCTTACTTGTATTATTTTTGTGGATGAATGTTAAACAAACACGCCCATTTCTAAGCCTTCATACAATTAAACCTTCTGATACATCCAACTTATCACAAATCCGCAACACGTGCGTCTTCTGAAATGCCCACAACAAACATGGCAGACTCTGGATGTGAGTTCACGTAAAGAAATGTAAAGAATCAACAAGAAGCGATGTATATGTACAAACAAATGCTAATGTATTAACAACAAAGGTTTATAAGTAACAAAGACAATAATGAATGTGGAAACTTTTTGGTCCAAAGTATGTGAAGTGAGTGAATGTGCGTACGTACGTGTGTGTGTATGTAATGCTCATGCGTTTCCCAAAAAGAGATCGCGATCTTCTGCGAGAGAGATTTACATGCTGTATAAGCGGAAAAGTAAGAAGAGAATGATAAAAAATTATCGCAGTGTATTTATAGTGCCGAATAGCGTCCCCTAGTAACGTTTTCGAAAATTAAGAGGATGTAATCCGACAAACGTTTATGGAAATATTAAAATTTTAATAATAAAAACTAAAATAAAACCTCAAGAAAGATTTTTCATTTTTCAAAAATTAATTTTAAACCTTAGGTATTGCCTTTTTTGTGGAGATCCTTATTTACACTTTATTTTACACTATTTCACTCCGCCTCTCCTTTCTCTATTACTCTTTCTTCTGTTCCATTCTGATTCTTGTCATTTTTTAATATTTATTTATTCATTACGTCTCTTACTTGTTCTCTAATTCTTAAACTCTTGTCTTTCCCACTTCTCAAAGTACTGCTCATTCTACTTTTCCAAATATTATATGCAAATTCTAAATTTAAATCACACTATTAACTGATTTTAATAAATACTGAAATGATAACAATTCATAACACATATACTTACCTGGATGCCCGCCCACAGAAACAAACAAATGCATGAAAGCTACTATAATAATCTATTTCTGAAAGTAAATACTGACACTGAAAAAAAATAAAAATAAAATAAACTAAAAAAAATAAACAAAAGCTAACCATTCACTCATACTTCAATATTATTATTATAATTATAATAATTATTATTATTTCCTTTTGATTTCTGTTGTATACTCATTTCCTTCTGGGTCCCAAACAGAGACCTAGGGTCAGAAATGGCATCTTGACATTTTCACTGAGTATTTCTATAAAATGAAAAAAAAAGGCAACGCACACATTTTACCCTTCATTCATAAGACGTGAACTGTATTTGTGAGTACAATGCTATGGGGGTCTATCTCCAAAACCCTGGGAGGGATTCGATGAATTGATGAGCAGATTTTAACATTGATATGAGAGTTGAATTGCCGCAACAAATATGTATTTTAAGGTACTACCCACTAATTGGTGATTTCTTGCTCAACTTGACGTCCATATAGTCTCATTTTGATCTTGCCAATGTGACCTCCATCTTCTGGCTTTTTCCTTCTATATTTTGGATATGAGTAATTCCTTTGTTCAAATTTAGATTTAATTTAAATCAAAGAGAACTCAGTCAGGGGTTTTTGAACCCCCCCCCCCCGCGAGACCTCACCTTTGATCAAAATGAAATATACTTATCCAAGTATCCTAAGAGTTATTTCCTTGTTCAAATTTAAATCTAATTTATGCCAAAGAAAAAAAAATCATTGGGAGGTGCCCCATGGGGAGCCCCTTTGATCAAAATGAAATGCACCCTGAGTAATGTAGTTTCAGAATATATGTGGTTATGAAGGAGTTATCTCCAAAACCCTAAAAGGATATGTCTATATTTGTACGCTCCGGCCTTCTTCAGATATAACTAACGCCTTTATCCACTGTGCCATGTGTCCTTAAGGACATCAATGGATGTCAATTACCATTTATCACATGGCACGTGGTACTAGAACAGTCTACCACAGTGAGCGAAATAAAGGGTTCAGTTTGACATTCCAACCACCTGAAGAAGGCCGGAGCGTACAACGGCCGAAACATTGTGATAAATATGACAACAAAGATTATGACAATAGTCCGAATAATGTAAATAGTGTACCCTAGGAGGAGTTCGATAACAGACAGACTGACAGAGGCTACAACTTTATATAGATTTAGGCTGCGTGAGAACGTATCGTCTGCTTTTCTGAGAAAAACAGACGCTGTGTTGGGTTCTTGCTTAAACTTTTGAATTTCAAAAATATTTTTGCTACATTTCGATTTTGTGGGAAATCAGCTGCGTTTGCTTTTCGTTCGAATCCAATCAAAAGTGAAATATGGAGCCTATTTGGTTGAATAAAAGGAAAAGGAAAATCAAGAATTAAACTCGAGGCGTCGACGAACAGCTGCTGCATGAACCCAGCTCGGCCCGGTCAACGAAAAAAAACAAAACAAGAAATTTGACGACCACCAGACAAGAATTGAAAGGAACATCAAAGTCGCTCCCACATTGAGGAAATTGATCTATTCTTCGCTGCTTCCATGAACGTTGCTTCGAAAATTGTGTTGTATTCGCCGATAGACACATAAACAACGTGGAGTAAATAAGGTTTACAATCAACAAAGAAGTAAAATGGTTCGGTCTTACCGTGCAGGTATTTGGTCTTCGTAAAAGGGAGTTGAGATGAATCGGCGATGATTTCTCGCTGCACTTAGAAAAGAGAGATGAAGATTGGAGTGTGAGAACATACGTTTATTTCCTTCAGGCATTTTACAGGAAGTGTCGCCACAGCGGAAGTTTCAGTTCCTGTTGTGGTAGGATCCACCTAATCTGCATAGGTGACTACCAACTATATAAATAATGGTTGGTACCGGAAGACGAGAGGAGGAATCACGAGATCTCGGTCTCTACGCGGCCCCAAGGCTAAGATCAAAGTGTAGTATCTGTTCGCAGATTACTCACTGAATGATCGCCTATGGGGCCGGGATTCCTTCTCCGATACAGGCCGGCGGCAGGGATTCGTCCCTGCGCTGGTAGTATCGTGGCCTGTCTGACCAGCTAAGACCAGCTATGACTAGCTAAAGCCAAAGCACTGCGACCCGGGTGAAAACTCGGGTTCATTCCCCCTCCCCTTCCCACGTTAAACTCCGACCTTGTGTCACAACCTGGCCCTGTGGGAGGTCAAGTGAATCCCGGAGGAATCACGAGATCCAACTAGAGACTGATCGACTGCGACTAGTCAACACATTCTCCAGGAACGTCTTCCCAGAAATATACAGAAATACTATATGTACTTATTGTGTACACTTTCTTGTTATAATACATTCTTGTTCTAAGTACATTTTGTGTTGCATTATTATTCCATGCAATAGGCGAGATTCAACAATGAGTCAAGACTCAACAATGGCGACGAAGTAGAACGAACCATACGTCAAGTTTCAACAATGGCCACGAAGTAGAACGAACCATACGCCAAGTTTCAACAATGGCAAAGAAGTAAAACGAACCATACGGAAAGAAGAAAGAATTAATAGTGAGAGTTTCAACAATTGGGACAAGTCATTGAAGAACCCAGGCTGAAAAAAAAAACTATTAATTCAAAGTCCAACGTTAACGTAACGACGAAGGATTCTGAACTTCTGGATATGTAAAACTCGTTAAAAGACGACTAAGCATAAAGGAACGTTCACTCAGAAAAATTGAAAGGTGTCGTAATCGAATAACGGTAATTTTAAATTAAAAAATTATCTACGCCGAGGCACCCGCTAAAAAGAAAAATTGGCCGACTACAAAAACATGCATGGATTAAAAGGAGCACAAATACACCGTGTCGACTTTGAAAGGTAACAAACTTTAAAAAATTGTTTTTTTTTAATTATTTGTTCAACAATATAGTGACGAATTACCTCTGATAAGAAAATCAGACGTTGTCATTGAAATACTCGAACAGAAGTCGAAAACGAATAAAAAAAAGTCCGACGCTCTCTGTTCGCGAAAAACGGAAAAAATACCAAAGTTGATTAGCACGGGCGTGAATGTAAAAGCAAGACACAAAATATAAAAGTCGTACGTTGTTTTCGATTTTTTGGTCAGCTTATATGATATTCGTGAATACACAAATTAAAAGTATATTCCTTGTTGCATGAACACTATCAGCTAAAGATGGATGAACTATCCAAAGTCATATCCGAATTATTCAAATCCCAACAGATAGCACAGCAAGAACAACTGATAGCGATGCAAAAATATCAAGAACGTCAAGAGGAAAGACTTTTAGAAATTCAAAAGTTAACACTGGAGAAATTAAACAACTATCAGGCAAATGAGGGAAATTCTTCATATTCTAATAACACCATATTTAATTCGCTGGAAACTTTCAACTATGTGCCAGACGAAGAAAAAACGTTTGAAGCGTACTTTAAACGATATGAAGATATTTTCTACACAGACTGTGAAAACTGGTCGAATTCAAGAAAAGTCAGTCTATTACTAAGAAAGCTAGGTACAGCAGAACATAGCAAATTTGTAGATTTTATTCTACCGAGAAAAACAACTGAATTGGAATTCTCGGAAACAGTGAAATTGCTAAAAGAGCTGTTTGGAGCAAATATGTCGCTTTGGCATAAGCGATGGTTATGCATGAATGTCTCTAAATCCGACGATCAGGATTACTTAACATATGCATCTATAGTGAATAGACATTGTGACAATTTCAGATTGGCAGAGATTACGGTTGAAGAATTCAAGTGCTTAATTTTTGCTCAAGGACTGGTATCCAGTAAGAGTGCCGAAATAAGACGTAGAGTTTTGTCTAAACTCGAATCTGAACAAGGCCTTACCCTGCAAAAGTTAGCAGAGGAGTGTCAACGGGCCGTAAGTTTAAAAAAAGAGTCGCAAAAAATCGAAGAAGCTGGCATTGCTTATATTAAAAAAATAAAAAAGCAGTCAAAGTACCCATCAGAGAAAAATTGGAGAAAAAATTCAGCGTATTTTAAGAATAGACAAGAAAATAAAAAGAAAGAAAATAAAAAAGTCCCACCATATAATTGCAGACGTTGTAACGAAAGACATTGGGAGATAAATTGCCCATATAGAAATAAGAAATGTTTCGTGTGCCAAAAGAATGGTCACAAAGGATCGTGTTGTAAAACGAAAAAATTCAAGAGCCGAATTAGACAAACAAATTCGAATATCAAATCAGATAGAGATTTGAGGAAATATGTGACGACTGAAATATTCAAAAAGAATATCAAATTTCAACTCGATTCGGGGTCAGATTTAACAATAATGAACGATAAAACATGGATAATTTTAAAAAGGCCTACAATAATGAAGTCAACGAAACTCGCTCGAACGGTAACTGGAAAGTAAATTAACTTCGAAGGCGAGGTTGTACTTCCAATGAAATTGAATGGGATCGTTAAAAAAATAAAAGTTTTCATTCTGAGAAATGGAGAAAACTTGTTGGGTACAGATTTTATTGAAACATTCGAATTGTGGGATAAACCGTTAAACTCATTCTGCAGAAAAGTAGAAAGTAATACGCAAACAAGACAGGACATTAAAGATGAATTAAAGAAAAAGTTTCCGGAAACCTTTACACCTGGTCTTGGAAGATGTAACAAGTTTGAAGCTAAATTTGAATTAAAAGAAAATACTATGCCTATATTTAAAAAGAAACGTAACGTGCCTTTCGCAAGTGTAGAGAAAGTTAACGAAGAACTTGATAGGTTGGAAAAAATGGGAATTATTTCAAAAGTAGAATCTAATTCATGGGCTGCGCCGATTGTGTGCATAAAAAAGAAATCAAACCAAATCAGAGTCTGCGTTGATTTTTCGACAGGGTTGAACTCTGTAATTAAGGACTACCATTACCCGTTACCGAGTACTGAGGAGATTTTTAACAAGCTAAATGGCGGAGTGATTTTTTCAAAAATCGACTTATCAGATGCCTATCTCCAAATTCCCGTCGAAGAAGAATGTTCGAAGTTACTAGGGATAAACAGGCATAGGGGTTTATTCAAGTACAACAGGCTTCCTTTTGGTATTAAAGTGGCACCAGCCATTTTTCAACAAGCCATGCACGTCATGTTGAATGACTTAGACTTTGCGTGTGCCTACTTAGATGATATTATAGTAAGGAGTACAAACGTCGACGAACATCGAGAGCACCTCAATCAAGTATTTAAAAAGATTCAGGATTTTGGATTTAAAGTCAAAGAATCAAAGTGTGAATTTGGTTTGGAGGAAATTAAATATTTAGGTCACATAATCAACAAAAATGGCAGATTTCCAGATCCGGAAAGGTCCATTGCGATTAGAAACATGCCGACGCCCACTAACGTGGCGACACTACATAGTTTTCTGGGGCTCGCGAACATTAAGCGTTCATTAAAGGAATGTACAATCTAAGAGCTCCGTTGAATGAACTACTGAAAAAAGACAAGGCATGGGAATGGACGGTAGAATGTCAAAAAGCCTTTGATGAAATTAAGAAAATGCTTACGTCCGACCTCTTTTTAACCAATTACAATCCTAAACTGGATATTGTAGTTGCAAGTGATGCTAGTTCATACGGGGTAGGAGCATGTATTCAACACATAATGCCAGATGGGTCTAGAAAGCCGATTGCGCATGCTTCGAGGCCACTACTCCCAGGAGAGCGAAGTTATTCACAGATAGAAAAGGAGGCGCTGAGTATCATTTTTGCCATAACAAAATGTCATAGATACATCTACGGCAGACATTTCAGGTTAGAAACGGACCATAAACCTCTGATCACTATTTTTGGGTCAAAGAAATGGTTACTCGTTTACACGGCAAATCGACTGTTAAGATGGGGAACCATTCTTCTCAATTATGATTTCCACATAAAGCACCTATCATCCAAAAATATAATTCATGCGGATACCTTATCAAGACTCGTACCGAATAAAGATGAAGGATTCGAAGAAACAATTATTGCAAATATCAGAGCAGATTATGAGGTGAAAAGCATGGTAAACAACATTGTAAGAGAGCTACCGGTTACATCAAAGGAAATCAAAAAAGAATCTGAAAGCGATGATTTCATTTTAGGAATAAAAAGTAAAATGGTAGCAAATGACCAAAAGTTCAAGAGATCGATTCAATTTGTGACGGAATTTTATTATATGGTGAGAGAGTAGTAGTACCAAAAAAGTTGCAGAAAAGAATCCTACGGGACTTTCATATGGGTCACCCGGGGATTAATAGAACAAAAAGCTTAATGCGAAGCTTTGTATATTGGAAAGGAATGGATGTGGATATCGAAAACATGGTTCATCGATGTAAAGGGTGTGCGTTAGCAGCTAAGGCACCACCTATAGTACAAAAACCATGGCCAAAGACGGATCATCCGTGGGAAAGATTACACATTGATTTCGCTGGTCCAGTAGAAGATTATTACTACTTAATAGTGGTAGATAGCTTTACAAAATGGCCGGAAGTACTACGCTGCAAAAAGCCTACGTCCAATACCACAACAACTTTTTTGCATGAACTATTTGCACGGTTCGGTGTGCCAGAGTGTATTGTGAGTGACAATTCACTTCTGAAGAATTTAAGGAATTTTGTGAGTTATATCAAATTAACCACATAACGACGCCGCCGTATCATCCGAGATCCAATGGACTCGCAGAAAGATTTGTAGATACGTTAAAGTGCGCTCTGAAGAAAGCCTCAGGAGTTCCAACGGAAAAGGCGCTTCAGCAATTCCTACAAGTATACAGAATCACGCCTAACCAGAGAACACCATCAAACATGGCACCAGCTGAACTAATGTTCGCTAGGAAAGTGAAGTCAGTGTTTGACAAGCTTTTGCCAGGAAGAAATAGAATAAAGAACACTATGTATACAGCTAGAAAAAGATACACCCCCGGAGAGAAGGTCTTTTTCAAGTGCTATAGAAACAACATTGAGTTCTGGGAGCGAGGCATAGTGGACAAGAGAATCGGTGACCTGATTTACATAATAAAAGGGCCGAAGAATACTCATAAAAGGCATCAGAACCAACTCAAAAAATGCTACGTGCTAGAGCATGAAGAGAGTATACCGGATGAGGAGGAAGATCCCATTGATGTAATGTATGATACTTTTCAAGTAGAACCTCCGCAGAGTGCTCCTGAACCGAGAAGATCCGGTAGGAAACGAAAGTTCACGGACCCATTGGACGTGAATCCAAAACGAAAAAGATATTGAAAAAAAAAACAGATATATATATGAACTATGCAAAGGGGATCTACAAAGAAATAACCATAATCATCATCCCATATAGAAGCCAGTTTGAAATCCAAAAGGATTCCAAGGCTTGGGAGGGGGTGTTGTGGTAGGATCCACCTAATCTGCATAGGTGACTACCAACTATATAAATAATGGTTGGTACCGGAAGACGAGAGGAGGAATCACGAGATCCAACTAGAGACTCTGATCGACTGCGACTAGTCAACACATTCTCCAGGAACATCTTCCCAGAAATATACAGAAATACTATATGTACTTATTGTGTACACTTTCTTGTTATAATACATTCTTGTTCTAAGTACATTTTGTGTTGCATTATTATTCCATGCAATAGGCGAGATTCAACAATGAGTCAAGACTCAACAATTCCCTTTCCGTCCGCAGTTAATATACATGTGTATGTGTATATACACACACACACATGTATGTATACATATAACATCCCCCCTCCCAAGTTCTTTATTATTGAGGATACAATTTCTTTACTTTGTAAAATCCTGCATCCCTCGAGGTTGATGTATTAGTCGTCCTGATCTCGTTCGGACTCCTGATTCTGGAACGACTGGACATGGTTCTCGTGAATTAGGTCGATGAGGTTGTCTGGTTGCGCTGAATATTGTGTCAGGATATGGTTGTGATGCTAGCGTCTTTGAACAGGGTACTTGCAGTATATGTCGACGGTTTCGGCGTATACTTCTACCATTCTCCGTCAGCACTATGTATGATTTGGGTTGAGAGCAACGTTCAGTCACTATGCCTTTCCTGGACCAAGTTTTGCCATCATGAACACGGACATGGTCACCAATCTTTAGAGGAGTTAGCTCCCGTTGATGGCTATCACATTGTACTGTCTGTCTGTGATTTGGATTTGCCTTTTGATGATCATGATTATTTTTTCTCATGATTGGTAGCAGTGTTCTCTGTTGGCGATTCATTAGCCTAGCTGCCGGTGAAGGAGAGTTGTCTTTGCCAGGTGTTGTACGCAACGTTAGTAGCGCAAGGTATGGATCATCTCCTGTCTGGAAACATTTATGCAATGTTTTTTTCACTGTTCGGATAGTCCTCTCCACTAGACCATTGGACTGGATATTCTGGGCTGCTAGTTACATGGGAAAAATCCCATTCAGTGGCAAATTTTTTATATTCACTTGACTTAAATTGAGGGCCATTGTCAGAGATTATTAGTTTGGGAATCCCATGTTTAGCGAAGATATTTTTTGTCCGATTAATCATCGTCGGTGCAGTTGTATTATCGAGTAGACTTATTTCAAAAAATTTAGAGTAGTAGTCCACTACCATGAGGTAGTACTTCCCTTGCAGTCTGAAGAGGTCTGTGCCAACTTTATGCCAGGGTTGGTCTGGTATGTCATGTGGAATCTGTGGCTCTGTACTTTGTCGGTTGCTATATCGTTGACATGAATCACAATTTTTTACCATATCTTCGATTTCTTTGTTCATGTTCGGCCAAAAAAGAGCCTGCCTGGCATTAGATTTAGTTTTTTCAATTCCTAAATGCGCCTGATGCAGAATTCTGCGCATTTCCGCACGCATACTGAGTGGTACAACAATTTGTGAACCTTTCATTACAAGCCCCTTATGGCACGTTAAGTCATTTCGGCAATTGAAATAAGGGTGAAGACAAGGGTGCAGGTTGTGTCGATGTTGTGGCCATCCAATCATAATTTGATGTTGCAGTTGTTGTAACGTTTGGTCATTCGCTGTTTCAGTTGTGAGCTGTTGTTGACGTTTGTTACTGATGAGTATGGAGGACATTATGGAATGGACAAAAGAGTTCATTTCTTTGTCAGAGATTTCTGGTGTGTTCTTTTTCTGTGCTGCACGGCTGAGTGTGTCAACAACATGCATTAGTTTGCCTTGAGTGTATGCAATTTCAAAGTCATACTTCTGTAGACGCATTAAGAAACGTTGTATTCTGGGGGGTGCTTTCGCAATGGGTTTTGTGACAATGGATTTTAGAGGTTTGTGATCATTGTTCACAAGAATTCATGGAAATGTTCACAGGCAAATACTATGGACAGCGTTTCAAGTTCAAGGGGGCAATAGTTGGCTTCAGCAGGTGTGAGAGAGCGGCTAGCAAATGCTATTGGAGCCCAATTGTCATTGTGTTTTTGTTCTAACATTGCTCCAAGTCCTAGTGTTGAAGCATCAGAAGACACTTTAATTGGAAGTACCGGGTCAAAGTATTTCAATGTTGGACTCTGCGTAACTAAGTTTTTGAGTCGTTGAATTGCTTCTTTTTGTGGTTTGTCAAAAGACCACATGTTGCCTTTTTCCAATAAGAGACGAAGAGGTGCAGTTTCATTTGACAAATTTGGAATGAACTTGCCTAAGTAATTTATCATGCCTAAGAAACGTTGGAATTCTGTTTTAGTTGATGGGTCTGGCATGTCTCTTATCGCTTTGCATTTTCTTTCATCACGCTCGACTCCCTGACTGGAAATTTTGTGCCCTAGAAATGTCAATTCCGTTATGCCGAACTGGCACTTTGACTGATTTAATTTCATGCCTGATTTTCTTATGGCATTCAAAACCTCAATGGTTCTGTTTTTTAGTCTGCCCAAATAATGATATCATCCTGTGAGTTTCTGCATCCTTCAATCTGTTCAATAATGGATGCTATTTTCGCATGACATATCTCACTAGCGCTATGAATTCCATATGGAAGACGTGTGAATCTAAATCATCCACAGGGTGAGTTGAAGATGAGAAGTTTGGAGCTTTCCTCATCAACTTTAATTTGCCAAAATGCATTGCATGCATCTAACTTGGTGAAAAATTTTGCACCTGCCATTTCGTGGATTATGTCCGATGCAGTTGGTAGTCTGTAGTGTTCTCTTTTGATGGCCTTGTTGAGATTCCGTGGATCGAGACATATACGGAGAGAGCCATTGGGTTTTTCCACCACTACTAGTGATGATACCCATTCTGTTGGTTCCGTCACTGAGGTAATGACACCTAATTCAGTCATTCGTTTGAGTTCTTGTTTTAGTTTTTTTTTCAGTGCAAAGGGAATGTTCCTAGGAGGGTTTATGACCGGCTTGATATCGGGATCCATAGTAATGTGATGAACACCCGGGAGTGTCCCAAGTTCACCAAAACAGTCCTTAAATTCGGAGAGAAAATCAATCTTGTTAGTATTAATTTTGCAGATCCTCTTGATGAGGTTGAGATTAGAGCAGGTTTTCAGTCCAAGTATGGGAGATGCATCTATGTCAGCCACAATGAACATCGCATGATGCTTCAAATTGTTTTTTATGATCTGCGCAATACATTTGCCTTGAACTGGTATGGATATGTTATTGTACGCAGATAGTGTTATACCAGTTGATTTTAGGTTTGGACGTTTTGCTAGTCTTTCGTAATCCTTTGTGGGAAGAATATTTACTTGACTACCTGAGTCTATTTTAAATACTATGTCTGTCCTGTTCACTTCCAGATTGACGTTCCAGTCTTCAGGTGAGGCATTAATTTTGTAGTTGTTTATATCTTTTTTGTTAGTGGCAGAGGATTTAGAGGAGATACAATCTACAAACATTTTGGATTTATCATCATCCGTGGAGGAAAAATCACTATCTTCATGGTCCACTCTGTGTACTGATCTATTTGTAGGACATCTGCTGGCAAAATGGTTCCGTTTTTTGCATTTGTTGCAGGTCTGTCCATATGCAGGGCAGTTTCCACGATAATGGGAGAATGAGCAAAATCTACAGTTTTGTATTTTGTCATTAGTGTTGCCTGAAGAGTTTTGTGTTCCACTTCTACCAGGTCTTTGTTGCCGTGGTTGCTCCATGTTTATCTTATTTGATGAGCTTTTCTTTGTGTAGTTGACAGACTTTGTCTCTCTTTGTAAGATTCCAAGTCTTTGTTTGGTGAGTTCGGCAGTTCGGCCAGCTTTTACAGCTCTTTCCAGAGTTAAATCTGAATCAGCCAACAGTTTTTCTTGTAGGCGTAAGTTATTAGTGCCTATGATAATAACATCTCTAACCAAGCTGTCACATAATTCACCTAGTTCACATTCTTGGCTAAGTTATTTTATCCTAGTGACAAATTCATCAAAAGATTCTGCCTCCTCCTGACGAGCAGTGAGAAACTGAACTCGAGAGAGTGTAACATTTTTTCGTGCGTTGCAGTACTCTTCAAATTTTTCTAAAACTGTTGCATATGTGAGACTGTCCTCTTCAGTTTGCAATTTGAAATTCCTATAGATTTTGCGACCTTGTTTTCCTAAGCATTGCTTGTTTTTATTTCGTCGCTTTTACCGAGTTTTTCCGTAGCCGTAAGATATATTTTTAAATCCTCTTTAAAAATTTTCCAATCTTCAGAAAGAAAATCTGATGAAAAGTCCGGTGGTGTAGGTGGAGTAAAAAAGGAATCCATATTCAAAAGAGATTTTAGGGATTAACCGAGGAGACACGAGGGTTCTATAATTCTGACGCCATGTTGTATTCGCCGATAGACACATAAACAACGTGGAGTAAATAAGGTTTACAATCAACAAAGAAGTAAAATGGTTCGGTCTTACCGTGCAGGTATTTGGTCTTCGTAAAAGGGAGTTGAGATGAATCGGCGATGATTTCTCGCTGCACTTAGAAAAGAGAGATGAAGATTGGAGTGTGAGAACATACGTTTATTTCCTTCAGGCATTTTACAGGAAGTATCGCCACAGCGGAAGTTTCAGTTCCCTTTCTGTCCGCAGTTAATATACATGTGTATGTGTATACACACACACACATGTATGTATACATATAACAAATTGTACCTGTTGTGAGTAATTCCTACAACCTGCTTCCCCCTCTGTTTGGTAATGGACAGACTTCATATGCTTACAAATAAGCTAACTTAATTCTTTTCTTTTTCTTTCGTTTAGCAGTTCTTGCCGGATTCGCTTTCCTGCCAGTTTGTCCTTTTTTTTGTTTGCTCGCCTGCCGGGCGGTTGTTATTTTTCAGACCATTCTTGACGAGTGAACGCGTTATTGACTTTGTCCTTTAAGTTAAGTTATTGTTTAAGTTTTTATTTTTCATTTGTTTCTCTTGGCTTCGGCCAACATTTTTTATTTTTAGTTCGGTAAGACAAAGTCTTACCGGCTTTTTTATTTTCTGTTGTTACATTTGAAGAAAAGAAAAAAGAAAAAGTTTTGTTTTAATTTATCTTCCTTTTCGTTTTTTACCCTCCCCCGTTTTATTTAGCGACTTCGGTCGCAATCCTTTAATTTTTTAAGTTTCAGCTTTTGGTGTTTAATTTATTTCTTTAGCGGCTTCGGCCGCAAACCTTTATTTTTTTAGTTTGGTTTGACTAGTGTCAAACCAGACATTTTTATTTCTTTCCTTTTTCTTTCTGTCGTTTAATTGACGAAAAAAAAGTAGGAGTTTTATTTATTGTTTTTTCTTTTATTTCGGCTGCCTTCGGGCGCCATTTTTATTTTATTTTTTTTAAAGTCTTACGAGACTATTTAGTTTCTAGTTTTTCTTTTCTTTTTCTAGAACTTTTAGTTTTCCAAGTTTATTTATTTTATAGCCTTGATTTAAAGTTTATTGTTAGTGGTACTTCTTTATCTTTAACTACTTTTGTTTTTTATTTTTATTTTTATTTTTCTCTCTTCCTATCTCAACTCCTCACAATTGGGCAAGTGTTTCTGCCTTAACTGTTAAATGGCCCACGAAATGAGTCGGTCAGGGGTCAAGAAAGACCTCTTTGGGGCGGCTGCGAAAGCCGACCCCCCGGATAAGGATAAAACCAAGTCTAAAAAACGGGGTAAGGTTTCCCCAAGCAAACCAGACAAGGCAAATGCAAGTGACAAGGAGGAGGCCATGCAGGTCTCCAACTCAAGTGAAAAAACGCCGAAAGTGGCGCAGTCAAAGTCTACAGCCGAGGAATCGCCCTCTTGCTGGAAGTCCCCTCCGAGTTGTATTGTGAACATCGCGGAGTTCCTGGAAAAGGCAAAGGATTTTGCCCATCTTGTAAATAAAGATGGCATACTAAAAGACGTCCAGGAACTTCAGAAGTTCGAACAAAGAATGGTGACCGTCTTCGCGGTTGATAGGCGTACGCGCAAAATCTGTCGATCCACGAAAGACACTGTGATCAAATCACTTATGTCCCTGGGGATAAAACCCCAAAGAGTAATCAAGGGAGTGAAATTCTTCATGTGGGACGTACTGCTGCCCACGCCGGAGGATTGCCTGGAGATGGCGAAAAGAGAATTAATAACAAAGGACCTGATTCTCCGTACCGAATACATGGGTAGGCGAAGGACCAGGGTGGCAGTATTTGAGGTTCCTCCTCAAATTTCCGGAGAGCTCTTGGCTGCATTCTTTATGCAGTACGGCCAAATTTTAGGGGCTCTCTCGGACAATCTGAACGGGGGGTGGACTTTTGACATCATGATTGATGAGGCGGCCTTCAAGTCCATCCCCAACTGTCTGGATTTTGGCAACCGGAGATTGCCAGTCATTGTGACTGGCAGAAAACCAGTATGCTGGAGGTGCGGAGTGACTGGTCATCTCTCCTCCTCCTGCCCAGGGAAGAAGGCCCCTGGAGCTCCGGTTGCTGGCGACCCAAATTCCCCTTTGGCCGACACTGAAAAAACCGCGGCGCCTGTAATGGGCCTACCTACTAAGCGGACCGGTGTGGAAAATCCCTCGGTTGGGTCTTTGCCCTCATTGCCCCTCAAACCAACGCCTTCCACAAGTGTGGATAAGGAGAAGGATGAGGGGGGATGGCGTGTAGTAGGTAGGGCCAAAGGGAAGGTCCAGACAGCGGGACCTCTGTCTCAGCATGACTCCGGGGACAAAACCACCTACAGCCCCATTCCCTCTACCAGCTCGGAGGGCGACGCCTCGGCCTCTTATGAGAAGACTGCGACTCCTGCCCAGAAACTTAATGAGCCAAGCTGGCAGAAGATATTGGACCTGAAGAAGTTGAAGCAAAAGCTGGAGGACAAAAAGGCAAAGAAACACAAGCCGCTGGGGGTTCCCTGCCCCTCGTCCTCTGCCCCGTCTTCCCCTCCACCATTTGCTAAACCTCCAGCGCCAAAATCACTATCTAATTCTCCAACAAAACACAAAAAAACAGTTTCAAACAAACCTTCCCCCATCAAGACCCCATCTGGAATGACTCCATCAGACACACCAGCCTGCACACCTACCCCAACACCTACCCAGACACCACATAAAAAACGTAATAGAAGTCCAGACGATCAGGTCGTGGGGGAAAAGGGGAAGAAAAAGCTGAAGCCTCCATATCACTTAGGGGAAGACGTCTGCCGCGTATCCCGGGTCCATGTGGAGAACGTGTTGGGGATAACCAAGAACCCCAGGCCCTTAAAAGTCCTTTTTAACTTCCAAAAGTTGAGTGGGCTAGATATTGAGGACCCGAAAAATTTCCAAAAGGCCAAAAGACTCCTTACAGTTGTGCGTTCGGGCCCGGGTACGCGGGAGATTTGGGGCATGATTGAGGAGGCAAACTCATCTTTGAAATTAGTGCCCCCAGCGGCGGTATTTGAGCCCAATTTGGATCCGTCTAAAACGTGCAGAGGGAGGGTCCCAGTTTTTGTTCACCCTTCCCTGTATAGGGCTCTGAAGTTAACATTTCCAGCGGACATCGGTGGCCTGTCTCATGGTGATACCGTGGAAAATGAGATGGCGTCAGGTTCAATGGGACAGGCTGTCGGTGTCCTCACCCCAGCAATGTTCTACTCGGATGGGCGACCCTAGTCGATTTGATAATGGCACTTTGGTTAGCTAGTGTGAATGTCCGAGGCCTGAGGTCGGAGTCTCGAAGGGTGAGACTCGTTCGCGACCTTCAGAGCCTCGGGGTGAATATATGTTGTGTACAAGAGACCCGTTTTTCTTCTCGCGATTATGAAGGCATTCTGTCTAAGGAGTTTACTCTTTATTCAGCATGCTTTGATGGACGCTCGAGGGGTGTCTCTTGGCTGGTGAGCAAGACTTTGAAGGCTGCGTGTGCTCTTGTCTTCGCAGATCCGGCGGGCAGGCTTTGCGTGCTGGATGCTACCATAAAGGATAAGGCTTTGCGTCTCATTGGGGTTTATGGGCCCAATACCCAGGCTGAGCGACCTGCTTTGTTTCGGCAGATCGAGCCGTTTATGACGACATCACGTCGGTTAATTTTAGCGGGGGATTGGAATGCCGTCCTTGACCCCGATATAGATCGTATAGGGTCCAAATATAAAGCGGGTACTAAAAACTGGGGAGTGGAACATTTTCGGGGCTTTGTCGATGGGTTTGATCTCATCGACAAGTACCGGAATGAACACCCTCAGCGGGTAGTGTGGACTTGGACAAATAGTGGCAGCTCGGCTGTAGGTGTGCTTGCGAGCTACCTCGACCGAGTTTTAGTTAGGAGAGTCGATGTAGGGCTCTTAGAGTGTCCAAGTTTTCATTATATAGTTTATTCGGATCATAGGCTTGTCCGGGTCCGTGTAAACTTAGATAAGCCTAATGTTAGGATAACTGGCTACTGGAAATTCAACTGCTCGTTATTTGGCGAGCAGCATTTCCGGGACCAGTTTTTACTAACCTTACAAAGGGAACTGACGGGGGCTGTGGTGGGAAATGCCTGGTGGGACAAACTCAAATCTAAGATTCGAACGTTTGCGGCCGATTTTAGTCGTCGACTCAATGTAGATAGATTAGCGGCGCAAACGGCTTTAGAACAAAGAGTTGATCGGGCTGTGAAATCCCGTGATAGTGGGGAAGTAGTCCTAGCTAAGGCAGAGTTGTCCTCCTTGCTTAGCAAGAAGGATCAAGCTCTGGTAGTTAGGGCTAGGTTAAAAAGAATGTCCTCTGAGGCGACGAATATGGCCGCGGAACTGCGTGCAGAGGAAAGTAGGAATGCTTCAAGACGGCATATCGCGAGCGTCACATTGCCGGATGGTCGGACAGTGACTACAAACTCGGGCATATGCGAGGCTTTTCGGGATTACTTTCGGGAGCTTTTTACCAGGGAGCCCGGTCTGAGCTCTGCTCGGTTCGACACCTATTTAGCTGACTTTCCCTGCCTTGAGGCAGCTGAAGCGGCTGGGTGCGAGGGTCCCATCACTGAGTCGGAAATCTGGGAAGCGCTGAAACAGGTTGGCCTGGATAAGTCTCCGGGATTAGATGGTCTTCCTTACGAAGTTTACTTGAGGCAGTCGCCCGTTTTTGTTCCTTTGCTGCAGCTGGTCTTCAACAACTGGATGAAGCAGGGGTCTATACCTCAACGCTTCACCAGGGGTGTGATCAAGTTGGTGCGTAAGGGCAAAAGCGGTGGGGATGGGATAGGTAACTTTCGCCCTTTAACTATGTTAAATACAGAGTTAAAGATTTTGGCTAAGGTCTTGGCTAACCGTTTGCAGCTTGTCCTGTCTAGTCTGATTGGCTCCGAGCAGACTTGTTCTGTGAAGGGCCGGACTATTCAGGACAACCTTCATATGGTGCGCCTGATCATCGAGAAAGTCGACAGTGAAGCCGCGCTGATCAATTTAGATCAGTCCAAGGCCTTTGATAGGGTTGACCATCGATTCTTGGAGGCTGTTCTTTCGGCTGCCGGTTTCGGGCCGTACTTTCGCTCCTGGATCCGGCTCATGTATGCGACTCCCGGTGCGCTGGTAGAAGTGAACGGGGTAAGATCGGAACCTTTCGTATTGTCTCGATCTATTCGTCAGGGTTGTCCGCTGTCGCCTATGCTTTACGTTCTTGCGTTGGAACCTTTCCTTCGCAAGTTAAAGGCGAATCCGGTCCTACGCGGAATCTCTTTACCTGGTGCTACCACCTCGGCCAGGTATTCTGCCTATGCTGACGACGTTTCGGTTCTTGTGTCGAGCAGAGCCGAGATTAACGAAGTCAGCAGAGAAATCGGTGGGTATGAGATGGTGACAGGGGCCAAGATCAACCGCGATAAGTCTGTTGGCTTGCGGTTGGGTGCGTGGAAGGGGGTTTCTCTTCCCGGACCATTCAGCTGGACGGATGGGCCGATCAAGATACTCGGCGTCTGGTTCGGTCCTGATATCCAGTTGGATATGAATTGGTCGGAGGTACGAGAGAAGGCCGAGAGCGCAATTAATTTGTGGTCTCGGAGGAGGCTTTCCTTGAAGGGGAGGGCGGAGGTATGTGTTTCACATATCTACCCGATTCTCCTTTACCGACTCTCGGTACTTCCACTTCCGTCTGCCACAGTGCTTTCATTAGTACAGCTCTTGTTCTCTTTCTTGTGGAGAGGCAGAGCTCCTAGGGTATGTCGGGAGATCTGTTGCCTTCATCCTACTGAAGGCGGTCTAGGTATGCCTAGCATTGAGATTCGTCTCGATATGCTTCGCATCGGGTTCCTGGATCGTTTGTGTCGCGATTCGGATGACGGGGGCGCCTTCTGGAAGGAAGACGCCCGTAGATCCTTCCCATCCTTGAGAAGTGTGCACTCGGGCGAGGAGGAGGCTGGCCGTTTGCCTCGTGGCGAGTGCTCCTTCTACCGTGAATGTCGTCTGGCTCTGAAACACCTCTTACGGGCGACGGTTGGCCTCCCCAACGTCCAGGCGTTGTCTCGTAGGGCATTATATCGGGTGGTAGTCAGGGGGTCCGTTCATGATGATTTGATTGACGAGCTCGGTCTTACGAAGCAGGAGGCTCGCTCAATCTGGCCTTGGGCTTCCGGGTTGAAATGTCTCAACAACGATGAGGCATCCCTCACCTGGCTGGTGATACGTGGGGCCCTCTGGGTCGGCAAAAGACTTTGCACAGCGGGTTTGGAGAAATATCCAAACTGCCGACGTTGTGAGGGGGAAGTCGAGACCCTTGGTCACGTCTTCTTTCATTGCAAGTCGGTAGCACCATTGTGTAGGTTTGTTGAAGGTCTCATGGTTCGCATGTTGCAGGGAAAGTTTTTCGTCCTTGAGGCCGCTTCTGTTTGTAGCAATGTGGCCCCGCCGCTAACGGAGTCTGAACGCTATGTGTTCCACTGCTTGCTAGGAGTTATGAGAGTCGTGATTTGGATGACGCGTCAGAAGGGATTCTATGAAGGTGAGAAGTTCACTTCTTCCCTACTAATCTTGTACTTTAAGCATCAGCTTAAAGTCAAGATTAGGACGGAAAGGCGGCGACTCCCTTCATCAGAATTCGCCAAAAGGTGGGTAAATCTTGCGCGAATGTGTAGAGTGAGAGGAGCTGACTTGGAGTGGCACTTGGACCTCGGCTAGGTGCAGGATTTCGTCCCTCTAGGGTTCAACAGACGCAACCCGTCCCGATATTAGACTAGTATAGGTTTATTTTGAATTTTTAGTTTCTCGTTTCTGGTTAACTTAGCTAGAGTATGTATGCTCATTAGCCCCCCTTTTATTTCTGTCCCTATTTTTTCTTTAGTTTAATTCCCCATCCCCTCCCGCGTTAGGTGGCCAGTGACGTCAGTTCTCTGGTAGTTGCGAGATGACTTTCGTTTCGTGCGTGTGTGTCTTTTTTTTTTCGTATTTGTTATTGTGTCTGAATGAGTGTGTGTCTGTGTGAGTGATTTTGGATGGATGACTGTTACCATACTTTTATAATCTCGCAATTTTTTCGTCCAGTTAACTGATGTTACTGCCACATTTAGGTACTGTGGGGGGTTTTATTACTAATCTTATTTTGTTTTGTTTTCTTGTAAATAGTTCATTTGTTTTTGTAAATATACATTGGGGTTTTTTAAATTGTTATTCCCCCCCCCACTGACTTTGAATTGTACATATGGGGACTAGTTAGATTTTCATAGAGAATTTGTGGAATTATGGTGGATGTAGTAAGAAAGGTATGGAAGAATGTGTTGTTTTGGTGGTAGGACTATTGTTGATATGTTTGGGTCAGTGGTTGCGACTAGCTAAGTTTTTAGTTTAAGACAGATGATGACCGTCCTTCCCCATCCCCCTTTTTAGGCCTTGTGCCACATTTTGTATGTGTTCTTCATATGCAAATAAATACTTCTTTCGTTTAGCAGTTCTTGCCGGATTCGCCTTTTTTTTTGTTTGCTCGCCTGCCGGGCGGTTGTTATTTTTCAGACCATTCTTGACGAGTGAACGCGTTATTGACTTTTTGTCCTTTAAGTTAAGTTATTGTTTAAGTTTTTATTTTTCATTTGTTTCATTTGAATATATTTTTTTTTCTTTCTTGGCTTCGGCCAACATTTTTTATTTTTAGTTCGGTAAGACAAAGTCTTACCGGCTTTTTTATTTTCTGTTGTGACATTTGAAGAAAAGAAAAAAGAAAAAGTTTTGTTTTAATTTATCTTCCTTTTCGTTTTTTACCCTCCCCCGTTTTATTTAGCGACTTCGGTCGCAATCCTTTAATTTTTTAAGTTTCAGCTTTTGGTGTTTAATTTATTTCTTTAGCGGCTTCGGCCGCAAACCTTTATTTTTTTAGTTTGGTTTGACTAGTGTCAAACCAGACATTTTTATTTCTTTCCTTTTTCTTTCTGTCGTTTAATTGACGAAAAAAAAGTAGGAGTTTTATTTATTGTTTTTTCTTTTATTTCGGCTGCCTTCGGGCGCCATTTTTATTTTATTTTTTTTTAAAGTCTTACGAGACTATTTAGTTTCTAGTTTTTCTTTTCTTTTTCTAGAACTTTTAGTTTTCCAAGTTTATTTATTTTATAGCCTTGATTTAAAGTTTATTGTTAGTGGTACTTCTTTATCTTTAACTACTTTTGTTTTTTATTTTTATTTTTATTTTTCTCTCTTCCTATCTCAACTCCTCACAATTGGGCAAGTGTTTCTGCCTTAACTGTTAAATGGCCGACGAAATGAGTCGGTCAGGGGTCAAGAAAGACCTCTTTGGGGCGGCTGCGAAAGCCGACCCCCCGGATAAGGATAAAGATAATAAGAAATCCAAAAAACGGGGTAAGGTTTCCCCAAGCAAACCTGACCAGCCAAATGACAAGGAGGAGGCCATGCAGGTCTCCAACTCAAGTGAAAAGACGCCGAAAGTGGCTCAGTCAAAGTCTACAGCCGAGGAATCGCCCTCTTGCTGGAAGTCCCCTCCGAGTTGTATTGTGAACATCGCGGAGTTCCTGGAAAAGGCAAAGGATTTTGCCCATCTTGTAAATAAAGATGGCATCCTAAAAGACGTCCAGGAACTTCAGAAGTTCGAACAAAGAATGGTGACCGTCTTCGCGGTTGACAGGCGTACGCGCAAAATCTGTCGATCCACGAAAGACACTGTGATCAAATCACTTATGTCCCTGGGGATAAAACCCCAAAGAGTAATCAAGGGAGTGAAATTCTTCATGTGGGACGTACTGCTGCCCACGCCGGAGGATTGCCTGGAGATGGCGAAAAGAGAATTAATAACAAAGGACCTGATTCTCCGTACCGAATACATGGGTAGGCGAAGGACCAGGGTGGCAGTATTTGAGGTTCCTCCTCAAATTTCCGGAGAGCTCCTGGCTGCATTCTTTATGCAGTACGGCCAAATTTTAGGGGCTCTCTCGGACAATCTGAACGGGGGGTGGACTTTTGACATCATGATTGATGAGGCGGCCTTCAAGTCCATCCCCAACTGTCTGGATTTTGGCAATCGGAGATTGCCAGTCATTGTGACTGGCAGAAAACCAGTATGCTGGAGGTGCGGAGTGACTGGTCATCTCTCCTCCTCCTGCCCAGGGAAGAAGGCCCCTGGAGCTCCGGTTGCTGGCGACCCAAATTCCCCTTTGGCCGACACTGAAAAAACCGCGGCGCCTGTAATGGGCCTACCTACTAAGCGGACCGGTGTGGAAAATCCCTCGGTTGGGTCTTTGCCCTCATTGCCCCTCAAACCAACGCCTTCCACAAGTGTGGATAAGGAGAAGGATGAGGGGGGATGGCGTGTAGTAGGTAGGGCCAAAGGGAAGGTCCAGACAGCGGGACCTCTGTCTCAGCATGACTCCGGGGACAAAACCACCTACAGCCCCATTCCCTCTACCAGCTCGGAGGGCGACGCCTCGGCCTCTTATGAGAAGACTGCGACTCCTGCCCAGAAACTTAATGAGCCAAGCTGGCAGAAGATATTGGACCTCAAAAAATTAAAGCAGAAATTGGAAGACAAAAAGGCAAAGAAACACAAGCCGCTGGGGGTTCCCTGCCCCTCATCCTCTGCCCCGTCTTCCCCTCCATCTTTTGCTAAACCTCCAGCACCTAAATCACTATCCAATTCTCCTTCAAAAATCAAAAAATCTAGTTCAAACAAGCCTTCCCCCATCAAGACCCCATCTGGAATGACTCCATCACACACACCAGCTTGCACACCTACCCCAACACCTACCCAGACACCACATAAAAAGAGAAACAGAAGTCCAGATGCTCAGGTCGTGGGGGAAAAGGGGAAGAAAAAGCTGAAGCCTCCATATAACTTAGGGGAAGACGTCTGCCGCGTATCCCGGGTCCATGTGGAGAACGTGTTGGGGATAACCAAGAACCCCAGGCCCTTAAAGGTCCTTTTCAACTTTCAGAAGTTAAGTGGGTTGGACATAGAGGACCCGAAAAATTTCCAAAAAGCAAAGAGACTCCTAACAGTTGTGCGTTCGGGCCCGGGTACGCGGGAGATTTGGGGCATGATTGAGGAGGCAAACTCATCTTTGAAATTAGTGCCCCCAGCGGCGGTATTTGAGCCCAATCTGGATCCTTCTAAAACGTGCAGAGGGAGGGTCCCGGTTTTTGTTCACCCTTCCCTGTATAGGGCTCTGAAGTTAACATTTCCAGCGGACATCGGTGGCCTGTCTCATGGTGATACCGTCGAAAATGAGATGGCGTCAGGTTCAATGGGACAGGCTGTCGGTGTCCTCACCCCAGCAATGTTCTACTCGGATGGGCGACCCTAGTCGATTTGATAATGGCACTCTGGTTAGCTAGTGTGAATGTCCGAGGCCTGAGGTCGGAGTCTCGAAGGGTGAGACTCGTTCGCGACCTTCAGAGCCTCGGTGTGAATATATGTTGTGTACAAGAGACCCGTTTTTCTTCTCGCGATCATGAAGACATTCTGTCTAAGGAGTTTACTCTTTATTCAGCATGTTTTGATGGACACTCGAGGGGTGTCTCTTGGCTGGTGAGCAAGACTTTGAAGGCTGCGTGTGCTCTTGTCTTCGCAGATCCGGCGGGCAGGCTTTGCGTGCTGGATGCTACCATAAAGGATAAGGCTTTGCGTCTCATTGGGGTTTATGGGCCCAATACCCAGGCTGAGCGACCTGCTTTGTTTCGGCAGATCGAGCCGTTTATGACGACATCACGTCGGTTAATTTTAGCGGGGGATTGGAATGCCGTCCTTGACCCCGATATAGATCGTATAGGGTCCAAATATAAAGCGGGTACTAAAAACTGGGGAGTGGAACATTTTCGGGGCTTTGTCGATGGGTTTGATCTCATCGACAAGTACCGGAATGAACACCCTCAGCGGGTAGTGTGGACTTGGACAAATAGTGGCAGCTCGGCTGTAGGTGTGCTTGCGAGCTACCTCGACCGAGTTTTAGTTAGGAGAGTCGATGTAGGGCTCTTAGAGTGTCCAAGTTTTCATTACATAGTTTATTCGGATCATAGGCTTGTACGGGTCCGTGTAAACTTAGATAAGCCTAATGTTAGGATAACTGGCTACTGGAAATTCAACTGCTCGTTATTTGGCGAGCAGCATTTCCGGGACCAGTTTTTACTAACCTTACAAAGGGAACTGACGGGGGCTGTGGTGGGAAATGCCTGGTGGGACAAACTTAAATCTAAGATTCGAACGTTTGCGGCCGATTTTAGTCGTCGACTCAATGTAGATAGATTAGCGGCGCAAACGGCTTTAGAACAAAGAGTTGATCGGGCTGTGAAATCCCGTGATAGTGGGGAAGTAGTCCTAGCTAAGGCAGAGTTGTCCTCCTTGCTTAGCAAGAAGGATCAAGCTCTGGTAGTTAGGGCTAGGTTAAAAAGAATGTCCTCTGAGGCGACGAATATGGCCGCGGAACTGCGTGCAGAGGAAAGTAGGAATGCTTCAAGACGGCATATCGCGAGCGTCACATTGCCGGATGGTCGGACAGTGACTACAAACTCGGGCATATGCGAGGCTTTTCGGGATTACTTTCGGGAGCTTTTTACCAGGGAGCCCGGTCTGAGCTCTGCTCGGTTCGACACCTATTTAGCTGACTTTCCCTGCCTTGAGGCAGCTGAAGCGGCTGGGTGCGAGGGTCCCATCACTGAGTCGGAAATCTGGGAAGCGCTGAAACAGGTTGGCCTGGATAAATCTCCGGGATTAGATGGTCTTCCTTACGAAGTTTACTTGAGGCAGTCGCCCGTTTTTGTTCCTTTGCTGCAGCTGGTCTTCAACAACTGGATGAAGCAGGGGTCTATACCTCAACGCTTCACCAGGGGTGTGATCAAGTTGGTGCGTAAGGGCAAAAGCGGTGGGGATGGGATAGGTAACTTTCGCCCTTTAACTATGTTAAATACAGAGTTAAAGATTTTGGCTAAGGTCTTGGCTAACCGTTTGCAGCTTGTCCTGTCTAGTCTGATTGGCTCCGAGCAGACTTGTTCTGTGAAGGGCCGGACTATTCAGGACAACCTTCATATGGTGCGCCTGATCATCGAGAAAGTCGACAGTGAAGCCGCGCTGATCAATTTAGATCAGTCCAAGGCCTTTGATAGGGTTGACCATCGATTCTTGGAGGCTGTTCTTTCGGCTGCCGGTTTCGGGCCGTACTTTCGCTCCTGGATCCGGCTCATGTATGCGACTCCCGGTGCGCTGGTAGAAGTGAACGGGGTAAGATCGGAACCTTTCGTATTGTCTCGATCTATTCGTCAGGGTTGTCCGCTGTCGCCTATGCTTTACGTTCTTGCGTTGGAACCTTTCCTTCGCAAGTTAAAGGCGAATCCGGTCCTACGCGGAATCTCTTTACCTGGTGCTACCACCTCGGCCAGGTATTCTGCCTATGCTGACGACGTTTCGGTTCTTGTGTCGAGCAGAGCCGAGATTAACGAAGTCAGCAGAGAAATCGGTGGGTATGAGATGGTGACAGGGGCCAAGATCAACCGCGATAAGTCTGTTGGCTTGCGGTTGGGTGCGTGGAAGGGGGTTTCTCTTCCCGGACCATTCAGCTGGACGGATGGGCCGATCAAGATACTCGGCGTCTGGTTCGGTCCTGATATCCAGTTGGATATGAATTGGTCGGAGGTACGAGAGAAGGCCGAGAGCGCAATTAATTTGTGGTCTCGGAGGAGGCTTTCCTTGAAGGGGAGGGCGGAGGTATGTGTTTCACATATCTACCCGATTCTCCTTTACCGACTCTCGGTACTTCCACTTCCGTCTGCCACAGTGCTTTCATTAGTACAGCTCTTGTTCTCTTTCTTGTGGAGAGGCAGAGCTCCTAGGGTATGTCGGGAGATCTGTTGCCTTCATCCTACTGAAGGCGGTCTAGGTATGCCTAGCATTGAGATTCGTCTCGATATGCTTCGCATCGGGTTCCTGGATCGTTTGTGTCGCGATTCGGATGACGGGGGCGCCTTCTGGAAGGAAGACGCCCGTAGATCCTTCCCATCCTTGAGAAGTGTGCACTCGGGCGAGGAGGAGGCTGGCCGTTTGCCTCGTGGCGAGTGCTCCTTCTACCGTGAATGTCGTCTGGCTCTGAAACACCTCTTACGGGCGACGGTTGGCCTCCCCAACGTCCAGGCGTTGTCTCGTAGGGCATTATATCGGGTGGTAGTCAGGGGGTCCGTTCATGATGATTTGATTGACGAGCTCGGTCTTACGAAGCAGGAGGCTCGCTCAATCTGGCCTTGGGCTTCCGGGTTGAAATGTCTCAACAACGATGAGGCATCCCTCACCTGGCTGGTGATACGTGGGGCCCTCTGGGTCGGCAAAAGACTTTGCACAGCGGGTTTGGAGAAATATCCAAACTGCCGACGTTGTGAGGGGGAAGTCGAGACCCTTGGTCACGTCTTCTTTCATTGCAAGTCGGTAGCACCATTGTGTAGGTTTGTTGAAGGTCTCATGGTTCGCATGTTGCAGGGAAAGTTTTTCGTCCTTGAGGCCGCTTCTGTTTGTAGCAATGTGGCCCCGCCGCTAACGGAGTCTGAACGCTATGTGTTCCACTGCTTGCTAGGAGTTATGAGAGTCGTGATTTGGATGACGCGTCAGAAGGGATTCTATGAAGGTGAGAAGTTCACTTCTTCCCTACTAATCTTGTACTTTAAGCATCAGCTTAAAGTCAAGATTAGGACGGAAAGGCGGCGACTCCCTTCATCAGAATTCGCCAAAAGGTGGGTAAATCTTGCGCGAATGTGTAGAGTGAGAGGAGCTGACTTGGAGTGGCACTTGGACCTCGGCTAGGTGCAGGATTTCGTCCCTCTAGGGTTCAACAGACGCAACCCGTCCCGATATTAGACTAGTATAGGTTTATTTTGAATTTTTAGTTTCTCGTTTCTGGTTAACTTAGCTAGAGTATGTATGCTCATTAGCCCCCCTTTTATTTCTGTCCCTATTTTTTCTTTAGTTTAATTCCCCATCCCCTCCCGCGTTAGGTGGCCAGTGACGTCAGTTCTCTGGTAGTTGCGAGATGACTTTCGTTTCGTGCGTGTGTGTCTTTTTTTTTTCGTATTTGTTATTGTGTCTGAATGAGTGTGTGTCTGTGTGAGTGATTTTGGATGGATGACTGTTACCATACTTTTATAATCTCGCAATTTTTTCGTCCAGTTAACTGATGTTACTGCCACATTTAGGTACTGTGGGGGGTTTTATTACTAATCTTATTTTGTTTTGTTTTCTTGTAAATAGTTCATTTGTTTTTGTAAATATACATTGGGGTTTTTTAAATTGTTATTCCCCCCCCCACTGACTTTGAATTGTACATATGGGGACTAGTTAGATTTTCATAGAGAATTTGTGGAATTATGGTGGATGTAGTAAGAAAGGTATGGAAGAATGTGTTGTTTTGGTGGTAGGACTATTGTTGATATGTTTGGGTCAGTGGTTGCGACTAGCTAAGTTTTTAGTTTAAGACAGATGATGACCGTCCTTCCCCATCCCCCTTTTTAGGCCTTGTGCCACATTTTGTATGTGTTCTTCATATGCAAATAAATACTTCTTTCGTTTAGCAGTTCTTGCCGGATTCGCCTTTTTTTTTGTTTGCTCGCCTGCCGGGCGGTTGTTATTTTTCAGACCATTCTTGACGAGTGAACGCGTTATTGACTTTTTGTCCTTTAAGTTAAGTTATTGTTTAAGTTTTTATTTTTCATTTGTTTCATTTGAATATATTTTTTTTTCTTTCTTGGCTTCGGCCAACATTTTTTATTTTTAGTTCGGTAAGACAAAGTCTTACCGGCTTTTTTATTTTCTGTTGTGACATTTGAAGAAAAGAAAAAAGAAAAAGTTTTGTTTTAATTTATCTTCCTTTTCGTTTTTTACCCTCCCCCGTTTTATTTAGCGACTTCGGTCGCAATCCTTTAATTTTTTAAGTTTCAGCTTTTGGTGTTTAATTTATTTCTTTAGCGGCTTCGGCCGCAAACCTTTATTTTTTTAGTTTGGTTTGACTAGTGTCAAACCAGACATTTTTATTTCTTTCCTTTTTCTTTCTGTCGTTTAATTGACGAAAAAAAAGTAGGAGTTTTATTTATTGTTTTTTCTTTTATTTCGGCTGCCTTCGGGCGCCATTTTTATTTTATTTTTTTTTAAAGTCTTACGAGACTATTTAGTTTCTAGTTTTTCTTTTCTTTTTCTAGAACTTTTAGTTTTCCAAGTTTATTTATTTTATAGCCTTGATTTAAAGTTTATTGTTAGTGGTACTTCTTTATCTTTAACTACTTTTGTTTTTTATTTTTATTTTTATTTTTCTCTCTTCCTATCTCAACTCCTCACAATTGGGCAAGTGTTTCTGCCTTAACTGTTAAATGGCCGACGAAATGAGTCGGTCAGGGGTCAAGAAAGACCTCTTTGGGGCGGCTGCGAAAGCCGACCCCCCGGATAAGGATAAAGATAATAAGAAATCCAAAAAACGGGGTAAGGTTTCCCCAAGCAAACCTGACCAGCCAAATGACAAGGAGGAGGCCATGCAGGTCTCCAACTCAAGTGAAAAGACGCCGAAAGTGGCTCAGTCAAAGTCTACAGCCGAGGAATCGCCCTCTTGCTGGAAGTCCCCTCCGAGTTGTATTGTGAACATCGCGGAGTTCCTGGAAAAGGCAAAGGATTTTGCCCATCTTGTAAATAAAGATGGCATCCTAAAAGACGTCCAGGAACTTCAGAAGTTCGAACAAAGAATGGTGACCGTCTTCGCGGTTGACAGGCGTACGCGCAAAATCTGTCGATCCACGAAAGACACTGTGATCAAATCACTTATGTCCCTGGGGATAAAACCCCAAAGAGTAATCAAGGGAGTGAAATTCTTCATGTGGGACGTACTGCTGCCCACGCCGGAGGATTGCCTGGAGATGGCGAAAAGAGAATTAATAACAAAGGACCTGATTCTCCGTACCGAATACATGGGTAGGCGAAGGACCAGGGTGGCAGTATTTGAGGTTCCTCCTCAAATTTCCGGAGAGCTCCTGGCTGCATTCTTTATGCAGTACGGCCAAATTTTAGGGGCTCTCTCGGACAATCTGAACGGGGGGTGGACTTTTGACATCATGATTGATGAGGCGGCCTTCAAGTCCATCCCCAACTGTCTGGATTTTGGCAATCGGAGATTGCCAGTCATTGTGACTGGCAGAAAACCAGTATGCTGGAGGTGCGGAGTGACTGGTCATCTCTCCTCCTCCTGCCCAGGGAAGAAGGCCCCTGGAGCTCCGGTTGCTGGCGACCCAAATTCCCCTTTGGCCGACACTGAAAAAACCGCGGCGCCTGTAATGGGCCTACCTACTAAGCGGACCGGTGTGGAAAATCCCTCGGTTGGGTCTTTGCCCTCATTGCCCCTCAAACCAACGCCTTCCACAAGTGTGGATAAGGAGAAGGATGAGGGGGGATGGCGTGTAGTAGGTAGGGCCAAAGGGAAGGTCCAGACAGCGGGACCTCTGTCTCAGCATGACTCCGGGGACAAAACCACCTACAGCCCCATTCCCTCTACCAGCTCGGAGGGCGACGCCTCGGCCTCTTATGAGAAGACTGCGACTCCTGCCCAGAAACTTAATGAGCCAAGCTGGCAGAAGATATTGGACCTCAAAAAATTAAAGCAGAAATTGGAAGACAAAAAGGCAAAGAAACACAAGCCGCTGGGGGTTCCCTGCCCCTCATCCTCTGCCCCGTCTTCCCCTCCATCTTTTGCTAAACCTCCAGCACCTAAATCACTATCCAATTCTCCTTCAAAAATCAAAAAATCTAGTTCAAACAAGCCTTCCCCCATCAAGACCCCATCTGGAATGACTCCATCACACACACCAGCTTGCACACCTACCCCAACACCTACCCAGACACCACATAAAAAGAGAAACAGAAGTCCAGATGCTCAGGTCGTGGGGGAAAAGGGGAAGAAAAAGCTGAAGCCTCCATATAACTTAGGGGAAGACGTCTGCCGCGTATCCCGGGTCCATGTGGAGAACGTGTTGGGGATAACCAAGAACCCCAGGCCCTTAAAGGTCCTTTTCAACTTTCAGAAGTTAAGTGGGTTGGACATAGAGGACCCGAAAAATTTCCAAAAAGCAAAGAGACTCCTAACAGTTGTGCGTTCGGGCCCGGGTACGCGGGAGATTTGGGGCATGATTGAGGAGGCAAACTCATCTTTGAAATTAGTGCCCCCAGCGGCGGTATTTGAGCCCAATCTGGATCCTTCTAAAACGTGCAGAGGGAGGGTCCCGGTTTTTGTTCACCCTTCCCTGTATAGGGCTCTGAAGTTAACATTTCCAGCGGACATCGGTGGCCTGTCTCATGGTGATACCGTCGAAAATGAGATGGCGTCAGGTTCAATGGGACAGGCTGTCGGTGTCCTCACCCCAGCAATGTTCTACTCGGATGGGCGACCCTAGTCGATTTGATAATGGCACTCTGGTTAGCTAGTGTGAATGTCCGAGGCCTGAGGTCGGAGTCTCGAAGGGTGAGACTCGTTCGCGACCTTCAGAGCCTCGGTGTGAATATATGTTGTGTACAAGAGACCCGTTTTTCTTCTCGCGATCATGAAGACATTCTGTCTAAGGAGTTTACTCTTTATTCAGCATGTTTTGATGGACACTCGAGGGGTGTCTCTTGGCTGGTGAGCAAGACTTTGAAGGCTGCGTGTGCTCTTGTCTTCGCAGATCCGGCGGGCAGGCTTTGCGTGCTGGATGCTACCATAAAGGATAAGGCTTTGCGTCTCATTGGGGTTTATGGGCCCAATACCCAGGCTGAGCGACCTGCTTTGTTTCGGCAGATCGAGCCGTTTATGACGACATCACGTCGGTTAATTTTAGCGGGGGATTGGAATGCCGTCCTTGACCCCGATATAGATCGTATAGGGTCCAAATATAAAGCGGGTACTAAAAACTGGGGAGTGGAACATTTTCGGGGCTTTGTCGATGGGTTTGATCTCATCGACAAGTACCGGAATGAACACCCTCAGCGGGTAGTGTGGACTTGGACAAATAGTGGCAGCTCGGCTGTAGGTGTGCTTGCGAGCTACCTCGACCGAGTTTTAGTTAGGAGAGTCGATGTAGGGCTCTTAGAGTGTCCAAGTTTTCATTACATAGTTTATTCGGATCATAGGCTTGTACGGGTCCGTGTAAACTTAGATAAGCCTAATGTTAGGATAACTGGCTACTGGAAATTCAACTGCTCGTTATTTGGCGAGCAGCATTTCCGGGACCAGTTTTTACTAACCTTACAAAGGGAACTGACGGGGGCTGTGGTGGGAAATGCCTGGTGGGACAAACTTAAATCTAAGATTCGAACGTTTGCGGCCGATTTTAGTCGTCGACTCAATGTAGATAGATTAGCGGCGCAAACGGCTTTAGAACAAAGAGTTGATCGGGCTGTGAAATCCCGTGATAGTGGGGAAGTAGTCCTAGCTAAGGCAGAGTTGTCCTCCTTGCTTAGCAAGAAGGATCAAGCTCTGGTAGTTAGGGCTAGGTTAAAAAGAATGTCCTCTGAGGCGACGAATATGGCCGCGGAACTGCGTGCAGAGGAAAGTAGGAATGCTTCAAGACGGCATATCGCGAGCGTCACATTGCCGGATGGTCGGACAGTGACTACAAACTCGGGCATATGCGAGGCTTTTCGGGATTACTTTCGGGAGCTTTTTACCAGGGAGCCCGGTCTGAGCTCTGCTCGGTTCGACACCTATTTAGCTGACTTTCCCTGCCTTGAGGCAGCTGAAGCGGCTGGGTGCGAGGGTCCCATCACTGAGTCGGAAATCTGGGAAGCGCTGAAACAGGTTGGCCTGGATAAATCTCCGGGATTAGATGGTCTTCCTTACGAAGTTTACTTGAGGCAGTCGCCCGTTTTTGTTCCTTTGCTGCAGCTGGTCTTCAACAACTGGATGAAGCAGGGGTCTATACCTCAACGCTTCACCAGGGGTGTGATCAAGTTGGTGCGTAAGGGCAAAAGCGGTGGGGATGGGATAGGTAACTTTCGCCCTTTAACTATGTTAAATACAGAGTTAAAGATTTTGGCTAAGGTCTTGGCTAACCGTTTGCAGCTTGTCCTGTCTAGTCTGATTGGCTCCGAGCAGACTTGTTCTGTGAAGGGCCGGACTATTCAGGACAACCTTCATATGGTGCGCCTGATCATCGAGAAAGTCGACAGTGAAGCCGCGCTGATCAATTTAGATCAGTCCAAGGCCTTTGATAGGGTTGACCATCGATTCTTGGAGGCTGTTCTTTCGGCTGCCGGTTTCGGGCCGTACTTTCGCTCCTGGATCCGGCTCATGTATGCGACTCCCGGTGCGCTGGTAGAAGTGAACGGGGTAAGATCGGAACCTTTCGTATTGTCTCGATCTATTCGTCAGGGTTGTCCGCTGTCGCCTATGCTTTACGTTCTTGCGTTGGAACCTTTCCTTCGCAAGTTAAAGGCGAATCCGGTCCTACGCGGAATCTCTTTACCTGGTGCTACCACCTCGGCCAGGTATTCTGCCTATGCTGACGACGTTTCGGTTCTTGTGTCGAGCAGAGCCGAGATTAACGAAGTCAGCAGAGAAATCGGTGGGTATGAGATGGTGACAGGGGCCAAGATCAACCGCGATAAGTCTGTTGGCTTGCGGTTGGGTGCGTGGAAGGGGGTTTCTCTTCCCGGACCATTCAGCTGGACGGATGGGCCGATCAAGATACTCGGCGTCTGGTTCGGTCCTGATATCCAGTTGGATATGAATTGGTCGGAGGTACGAGAGAAGGCCGAGAGCGCAATTAATTTGTGGTCTCGGAGGAGGCTTTCCTTGAAGGGGAGGGCGGAGGTATGTGTTTCACATATCTACCCGATTCTCCTTTACCGACTCTCGGTACTTCCACTTCCGTCTGCCACAGTGCTTTCATTAGTACAGCTCTTGTTCTCTTTCTTGTGGAGAGGCAGAGCTCCTAGGGTATGTCGGGAGATCTGTTGCCTTCATCCTACTGAAGGCGGTCTAGGTATGCCTAGCATTGAGATTCGTCTCGATATGCTTCGCATCGGGTTCCTGGATCGTTTGTGTCGCGATTCGGATGACGGGGGCGCCTTCTGGAAGGAAGACGCCCGTAGATCCTTCCCATCCTTGAGAAGTGTGCACTCGGGCGAGGAGGAGGCTGGCCGTTTGCCTCGTGGCGAGTGCTCCTTCTACCGTGAATGTCGTCTGGCTCTGAAACACCTCTTACGGGCGACGGTTGGCCTCCCCAACGTCCAGGCGTTGTCTCGTAGGGCATTATATCGGGTGGTAGTCAGGGGGTCCGTTCATGATGATTTGATTGACGAGCTCGGTCTTACGAAGCAGGAGGCTCGCTCAATCTGGCCTTGGGCTTCCGGGTTGAAATGTCTCAACAACGATGAGGCATCCCTCACCTGGCTGGTGATACGTGGGGCCCTCTGGGTCGGCAAAAGACTTTGCACAGCGGGTTTGGAGAAATATCCAAACTGCCGACGTTGTGAGGGGGAAGTCGAGACCCTTGGTCACGTCTTCTTTCATTGCAAGTCGGTAGCACCATTGTGTAAGTTTGTTGAAGGTCTCATGGTTCGCATGTTGCAGGGAAAGTTTTTCGTCCTTGAGGCCGCTTCTGTTTGTAGCAATGTGGCCCCGCCGCTAACGGAGTCTGAACTCTATGTGTTCCACTGCTTGCTAGGAGTTATGAGAGTCGTGATTTGGGTGACGCGTCAGAAGGGATTCTATGAAGGTGAGAAGTTCACTTCTTCCCTACTAATCTTGTACTTTAAGCATCAGCTTAAAGTCAAGATTAGGACGGAAAGGCGGCGACTCCCTTCATCAGAATTCGCCAAAAGGTGGGTAAATCTTGCGCGAATGTGTAGAGTGAGAGGAGCTGACTTGGAGTGGCACTTGGACCTCGGCTAGGTGCAGGATTTCGTCCCTCTAGGGTTCAACAGACGCAACCCGTCCCGATATTAGACTAGTATAGGTTTATTTTGAATTTTTAGTTTCTCGTTTCTGGTTAACTTAGCTAGAGTATGTATGCTCATTAGCCCCCCTTTTATTTCTGTCCCTATTTTTCTTTAGTTTAATTCCCCATCCCCTCCCGCGTTAGGTGGCCAGTGACGTCAGTTCTCTGGTAGTTGCGAGATGACTTTCGTTTCGTGCGTGTGGTTCTTTTTTTTTCGTATTTGTTATTGTGTCTGAATGAGTGTGTGTCTGTGTGAGTGATTTTGGATGGATGACTGTTACCATACTTTTATAATCTCGCAATTTTTTCGTCCAGTTAACTGATGTTACTGCCACATTTAGGTACTGTGGGGGGTTTTATTACTAATCTTATTTTGTTTTGTTTTCTTGTAAATAGTTCATTTGTTTTTGTAAATATACATTGGGGTTTTTTAAATTGTTATTCCCCCCCCCCCACTGACTTTGAATTGTACATATGGGGACTAGTTAGATTTTCATAGAGAATTTGTGGAATTATGGTGGATGTAGTAAGAAAGGTATGGAAGAATGTGTTGTTTTGGTGGTAGGACTATTGTTGGTATGTTTGGGTCAGTGGTTGCGACTAGCTAAGTTTTTTAGTTTAAGACAGATGATGACCGTCCTTCCCCATCCCCCTTTTAGGCCTTGTGCCACATTTTGTATGTGTTCTTCATATGCAAATAAATACTTCTTTCGTTCACCAGTTCTTGCCGGATTCGCCTTTTTTTTTTGTTTGCTCGCCGGCCGGGCGGTTGTTATTTTTCAGACCATTCTTGACGAGTGAACGCGTTATTGACTTTTTGTCCTTTAAGTTAAGTTATTGTTTAAGTTTTTATTTTTCATTTGAATATATTTTTTTTTCTTTCTTGGCTTCGGCCAACATTTTTTATTTTTAGTTCGGTAAGACAAAGTCTTACCGGCTTTTTTATTTTCTGTTGTGACATTTGAAGAAAAGAAAAAAGAAAAAGTTTTGTTTTAATTTATCTTCCTTTTCGTTTTTTACCCTCCCCCGTTTTATTTAGCGACTTCGGTCGCAATCCTTTAATTTTTTAAGTTTCAGCTTTTGGTGTTTAATTTATTTCTTTAGCGGCTTCGGCCGCAAACCTTTATTTTTTTAGTTTGGTTTGACTAGTGTCAAACCAGACATTTTTATTTCTTTCCTTTTTCTTTCTGTCGTTTAATTGACGAAAAAAAAGTAGGAGTTTTATTTATTGTTTTTTCTTTTATTTCGGCTGCCTTCGGGCGCCATTTTTATTTTATTTTTTTTAAAGTCTTACGAGACTATTTAGTTTCTAGTTTTTCTTTTCTTTTTCTAGAACTTTTAGTTTTCCAAGTTTATTTATTTTATAGCCTTGATTTAAAGTTTATTGTTAGTGGTACTTCTTTATCTTTAACTACTTTTGTTTTTTATTTTTATTTTTATTTTTCTCTCTTCCTATCTCAACTCCTCACAATTGGGCAAGTGTTTCTGCCTTAACTGTTAAATGGCCGACGAAATGAGTCGGTCAGGGGTCAAGAAAGACCTCTTTGGGGCGGCTGCGAAAGCCGACCCCCCGGATAAGGATAAAGATAATAAGAAATCCAAAAAACGGGGTAAGGTTTCCCCAAGCAAACCTGACCAGCCAAATGACAAGGAGGAGGCCATGCAGGTCTCCAACTCAAGTGAAAAGACGCCGAAAGTGGCTCAGTCAAAGTCTACAGCCGAGGAATCGCCCTCTTGCTGGAAGTCCCCTCCGAGTTGTATTGTGAACATCGCGGAGTTCCTGGAAAAGGCAAAGGATTTTGCCCATCTTGTAAATAAAGATGGCATCCTAAAAGACGTCCAGGAACTTCAGAAGTTCGAACAAAGAATGGTGACCGTCTTCGCGGTTGACAGGCGTACGCGCAAAATCTGTCGATCCACGAAAGACACTGTGATCAAATCACTTATGTCCATGGGGATAAAACCCCAAAGAGTAATCAAGGGAGTGAAATTCTTCATGTGGGACGTACTGCTGCCCACGCCGGAGGATTGCCTGGAGATGGCGAAAAGAGAATTAATAACAAAGGACCTGATTCTCCGTACCGAATACATGGGTAGGCGAAGGACCAGGGTGGCAGTATTTGAGGTTCCTCCTCAAATTTCCGGAGAGCTCCTGGCTGCATTCTTTATGCAGTACGGCCAAATTTTAGGGGCTCTCTCGGACAATCTGAACGGGGGGTGGACTTTTGACATCATGATTGATGAGGCGGCCTTCAAGTCCATCCCCAACTGTCTGGATTTTGGCAACCGGAGATTGCCAGTCATTGTGACTGGCAGAAAACCAGTATGCTGGAGGTGCGGAGTGACTGGTCATCTCTCCTCCTCCTGCCCAGGGAAGAAGGCCCCTGGAGCTCCGGTTGCTGGCGACCCAAATTCCCCTTTGGCCGACACTGAAAAAACCGCGGCGCCTGTAATGGGCCTACCTACTAAGCGGACCGGTGTGGAAAATCCCTCGGTTGGGTCTTTGCCCTCATTGCCCCTCAAACCAACGCCTTCCACAAGTGTGGATAAGGAGAAGGATGAGGGGGGATGGCGTGTAGTAGGTAGGGCCAAAGGGAAGGTCCAGACAGCGGGACCTCTGTCTCAGCATGACTCCGGGGACAAAACCACCTACAGCCCCATTCCCTCTACCAGCTCGGAGGGCGACGCCTCGGCCTCTTATGAGAAGACTGCGACTCCTGCCCAGAAACTTAATGAGCCAAGCTGGCAGAAGATATTGGACCTGAAGAAGTTGAAGCAAAAGCTGGAGGACAAAAAGGCAAAGAAACACAAGCCGCTGGGGGTTCCCTGCCCCTCATCCTCTGCCCCGTCTTCCCCTCCACCATTTGCTAAACCACCAGCGCCAAAATCACTATCTAATTCTCCAACAAAACACAAAAAACCAGTTTCTAACAAACCTTCCCCCATCAAGACCCCATCTGGAATGACACCATCACACACACCAGCTTGCACACCTACCCCAACACCTACCCAGACACCACATAAAAAGAGAAACAGAAGTCCAGATGCTCAGGTCGTGGGGGAAAAGGGAAAGAAAAAATTGAAGCCTCCATATCACTTAGGGGAAGACGTTTGCCGCGTATCCCGGGTCCATGTGGAGAACGTGTTGGGGATAACTAAGAACCCCAGGCCCTTAAAGGTCCTTTTTAACTTCCAAAAGTTGAGTGGGCTAGATATTGAGGACCCGAAAAATTTCCAAAAGGCCAAAAGACTCCTTACAGTTGTGCGTTCGGGCCCGGGTACGCGGGAGATTTGGGGCATGATTGAGGAGGCAAACTCATCTTTGAAATTAGTGCCCCCAGCGGCGGTATTTGAGCCCAATTTGGATCCGTCTAAATCGTGCAGAGGGAGGGTCCCGGTTTTTGTTCACCCTTCCCTGTATAGGGCTCTGAAGTTAACATTTCCAGCGGACATCGGTGGCCTGTCTCATGGTGATACCGTCGAAAATGAGATGGCGTCAGGTTCAATGGGACAGGCTGTCGGTGTCCTCACCCCAGCAATGTTCTACTCGGATGGGCGACCCTAGTCGATTTGATAATGGCACTCTGGTTAGCTAGTGTGAATGTCCGAGGCCTGAGGTCGGAGTCTCGAAGGGTGAGACTCGTTCGCGACCTTCAGAGCCTCGGGGTGAATATATGTTGTGTACAAGAGACCCGTTTTTCTTCTCGCGATCATGAAGACATTCTGTCTAAGGAGTTTACTCTTTATTCAGCATGTTTTGATGGACACTCGAGGGGTGTCTCTTGGCTGGTGAGCAAGACTTTGAAGGCTGCGTGTGCTCTTGTCTTCGCGGATCCGGCGGGCAGGCTTTGCGTGCTGGATGCTACCATAAAGGATAAGGCTTTGCGTCTCATTGGGGTTTATGGGCCCAATACCCAGGCTGAGCGACCTGCTTTGTTTCGGCAGATCGAGCCGTTTATGACGACATCACGTCGGTTAATTTTAGCGGGGGATTGGAATGCCGTCCTTGACCCCGATATAGATCGTATAGGGTCCAAATATAAAGCGGGTACTAAAAACTGGGGAGTGGAACATTTTCGGGGCTTTGTCGATGGGTTTGATCTCATCGACAAGTACCGGAATGAACACCCTCAGCGGGTAGTGTGGACTTGGACAAATAGTGGCAGCTCGGCTGTAGGTGTAATTGCGAGCTACCTCGACCGAGTTTTAGTTAGGAGAGTCGATGTAGGGCTCTTAGAGTGTCCAAGTTTTCATTATATAGTTTATTCGGATCATAGGCTTGTCCGGGTCCGTGTAAACTTAGATAAGCCTAATGTTAGGATAACTGGCTACTGGAAATTCAACTGCTCGTTATTTGGCGAGCAGCATTTCCGGGACCAGTTTTTACTAACCTTACAAAGGGAACTGACGGGGGCTGTGGTGGGAAATGCCTGGTGGGACAAACTTAAATCTAAGATTCGAACGTTTGCTGCCGATTTTAGTCGTCGACTCAATGTAGATAGATTAGCGGCGCAAACGGCTTTAGAACAAAGAGTTGATCGGGCTGTGAAATCCCGTGATAGTGGGGAAGTAGTCCTAGCTAAGGCAGAGTTGTCCTCCTTGCTTAGCAAGAAGGATCAAGCTCTGGTAGTTAGGGCTAGGTTAAAAAGAATGTCCTCTGAGGCGACGAATATGGCCGCGGAACTGCGTGCAGAGGAAAGTAGGAATGCTTCAAGACGGCATATCGCGAGCGTCACATTGCCGGATGGTCGGACAGTGACTACAAACTCGGGCATATGCGAGGCTTTTCGGGATTACTTTCGGGAGCTTTTTACCAGGGAGCCCGGTCTGAGCTCTGCTCGGTTCGACACCTATTTAGCTGACTTTCCCTGCCTTGAGGCAGCTGAAGCGGCTGGGTGCGAGGGTCCCATCACTGAGTCGGAAATCTGGGAAGCGCTGAAACAGGTTGGCCTGGATAAATCTCCGGGATTAGATGGTCTTCCTTACGAAGTTTACTTGAGGCAGTCGCCCGTTTTTGTTCCTTTGCTGCAGCTGGTCTTCAACAACTGGATGAAGCAGGGGTCTATACCTCAACGCTTCACCAGGGGTGTGATCAAGTTGGTGCGTAAGGGCAAAAGCGGTGGGGATGGGATAGGTAACTTTCGCCCTTTAACTATGTTAAATACAGAGTTAAAGATTTTGGCTAAGGTCTTGGCTAACCGTTTGCAGCTTGTCCTGTCTAGTCTGATTGGCTCCGAGCAGACTTGTTCTGTGAAGGGCCGGACTATTCAGGACAACCTTCATATGGTGCGCCTGATCATCGAGAAAGTCGACAGTGAAGCCGCGCTGATCAATTTAGATCAGTCCAAGGCCTTTGATAGGGTTGACCATCGATTCTTGGAGGCTGTTCTTTCGGCTGCCGGTTTCGGGCCGTACTTTCGCTCCTGGATCCGGCTCATGTATGCGACTCCCGGTGCGCTGGTAGAAGTGAACGGGGTAAGATCGGAACCTTTCGTATTGTCTCGATCTATTCGTCAGGGTTGTCCGCTGTCGCCTATGCTTTACGTTCTTGCGTTGGAACCTTTCCTTCGCAAGTTAAAGGCGAATCCGGTCCTACGCGGAATCTCTTTACCTGGTGCTACCACCTCGGCCAGGTATTCTGCCTATGCTGACGACGTTTCGGTTCTTGTGTCGAGCAGAGCCGAGATTAACGAAGTCAGCAGAGAAATCGGTGGGTATGAGATGGTGACAGGGGCCAAGATCAACCGCGATAAGTCTGTTGGCTTGCGGTTGGGTGCGTGGAAGGGGGTTTCTCTTCCCGGACCATTCAGCTGGACGGATGGGCCGATCAAGATACTCGGCGTCTGGTTCGGTCCTGATATCCAGTTGGATATGAATTGGTCGGAGGTACGAGAGAAGGCCGAGAGCGCAATTAATTTGTGGTCTCGGAGGAGGCTTTCCTTGAAGGGGAGGGCGGAGGTATGTGTTTCACATATCTACCCGATTCTCCTTTACCGACTCTCGGTACTTCCACTTCCGTCTGCCACAGTGCTTTCATTAGTACAGCTCTTGTTCTCTTTCTTGTGGAGAGGCAGAGCTCCTAGGGTATGTCGGGAGATCTGTTGCCTTCATCCTACTGAAGGCGGTCTAGGTATGCCTAGCATTGAGATTCGTCTCGATATGCTTCGCATCGGGTTCCTGGATCGTTTGTGTCGCGATTCGGATGACGGGGGCGCCTTCTGGAAGGAAGACGCCCGTAGATCCTTCCCATCCTTGAGAAGTGTGCACTCGGGCGAGGAGGAGGCTGGCCGTTTGCCTCGTGGCGAGTGCTCCTTCTACCGTGAATGTCGTCTGGCTCTGAAACACCTCTTACGGGCGACGGTTGGCCTCCCCAACGTCCAGGCGTTGTCTCGTAGGGCATTATATCGGGTGGTAGTCAGGGGGTCCGTTCATGATGATTTGATTGACGAGCTCGGTCTTACGAAGCAGGAGGCTCGCTCAATCTGGCCTTGGGCTTCCGGGTTGAAATGTCTCAACAACGATGAGGCATCCCTCACCTGGCTGGTGATACGTGGGGCCCTCTGGGTCGGCAAAAGACTTTGCACAGCGGGTTTGGAGAAATATCCAAACTGCCGACGTTGTGAGGGGGAAGTCGAGACCCTTGGTCACGTCTTCTTTCATTGCAAGTCGGTAGCACCATTGTGTAAGTTTGTTGAAGGTCTCATGGTTCGCATGTTGCAGGGAAAGTTTTTCGTCCTTGAGGTCGCTTCTGTTTGTAGCAATGTGGCCCCGCCGCTAACGGAGTCTGAACTCTATGTGTTCCACTGCTTGCTAGGAGTTATGAGAGTCGTGATTTGGGTGACGCGTCAGAAGGGATTCTATGAAGGTGAGAAGTTCACTTCTTCCCTACTAATCTTGTACTTTAAGCATCAGCTTAAAGTCAAGATTAGGACGGAAAGGCGGCGACTCCCTTCATCAGAATTCGCCAAAAGGTGGGTAAATCTTGCGCGAATGTGTAGAGTGAGAGGAGCTGACTTGGAGTGGCACTTGGACCTCGGCTAGGTGCAGGATTTCGTCCCTCTAGGGTTCAACAGACGCAACCCGTCCCGATACTAGACTAGTATAGGTTTATTTTGAATTTTTAGTTTCTCGTTTCTGGTTAACTTAGCTAGAGTATGTATGCTCATTAGCCCCCCTTTTATTTCTGTCCCTATTTTTCTTTAGTTTAATTCCCCATCCCCTCCCGCGTTAGGTGGCCAGTGACGTCAGTTCTCTGGTAGTTGCGAGATGACTTTCGTTTCGTGCGTGTGGTTCTTTTTTTTCGTATTTGTTATTGTGTCTGAATGAGTGTGTGTCTGTGTGAGTGATTTTGGATGGATGACTGTTACCATACTTTTATAATCTCGCAATTTTTTCGTCCAGTTAACTGATGTTACTGCCACATTTAGGTACTGTGGGGGGTTTTATTACTAATCTTATTTTGTTTTGTTTTCTTGTAAATAGTTCATTTGTTTTTGTAAATATACATTGGGGTTTTTTAGATTGTTATTCCCCCCCCCCCACTGACTTTGAATTGTACATATGGGGACTAGTTAGATTTTCATAGAGAATTTGTGGAATTATGGTGGATGTTGTAAGAAAGGTATGGAAGAATGTGTTGTTTTGGTGGTAGGACTATTGTTGGTATGTTTGGGTCAGTGGTTGCGACTAGCTAAGTTTTTTAGTTTAAGACAGATGATGACCGTCCTTCCCCATCCCCCTTTTAGGCCTTGTGCCACATTTTGTATGTGTTCTTCATATGCAAATAAATACTTCTTTCGTTTAGCAGTTGTATTAAGTTGAATAAAGCTTTCTTAAGTTTATTTGCCTCTAGTTATTCATTACAGTACCTATTCTTTGAAAACTATTCAGCGAAGTATTTTCCCCTTTCTTCATTTACTATATTGTTTACGCTTTCTTATGCAGCATTGTAATTTTTATTGAAAAGAAGCATATTTCATTTGCATTGATTATTTTTACATGTTATTGGCCATCATGTCGCACACATTTGTGCAATTCTTTCTTATTTGTATGTTAATAAATTTATCGTCTGTGTTTTAAACTCGGCTTGTGTCGTCTTTCTTAAATTGTTACATCAAACATTTGTTTGAACTACTTTTTTTCGTAGGGTTTTTTATCAAATAAATATCTTTTACTTTACACAAATTAACATTATTACACTTTAACACAGTTTAATTAGAGCTGTGGCTATTTATTTGGATAATTAAAATAGATGTCCCGTTTTTCCGAGGTACCGTGGAGTAATGGATAGCGGCTTGGATTGAACAATCGGCGAGCCGAGAACGAATTCCACTCGAAACCATTACATTCACTTATGTGCTAACACACTTGGGAAAGGTATAAATCCTTTTCTTCTCCTCCAGCTGGACAGTCCGGACTTTATAGCCTTGGATGGCAACTGGTCTACCGCAGAAAGAAATCTACCCCGTTTTTCAGAAAGCAAAACGACACGAGTCTCAAACTATTCTGTCCGGTAACTGTAGTGTAGAATAATAATCCTTCTTACGTTTTTTTTTTTAAAAATTGTGAATTTTGCCCCTTAACTTGACACGGAGTGAAATTAAATTTAAAATTCAAAGCTACTTGGGCGGTTTAAAGAGTCCTAGTAAGAATTATTTTTGCGTAAAAATAATATTGTTAAATGTTTTGACAACATAGAAAACATGAACAATCAAATAGAAAGCCTGTATAACGATAAAAAATAGATGAAAGTCTATATACTGTAGATTTTCTGACGGAAGCAGAATTTGAAAGAGGTGTATTCATGGACCTCAGTTAGATCGAACGTTGAGTGAAAAAGGAAGGCAAAGAAGTTTATAGTCCTTACTTCATCATCAGCAGAGGAAATATAGTAGCCCTCACCCTTTAGCTGCTGATTCTGAGAAATAAGATCTTCCCGTGTCCACTAGACAGTTGAATTTACTTTTAAACTTAAGGGGCATAACACACATACATGGCTCCTCGAGTTACAGAACTTATATTCAATGTTTAATTTATTGTTCCTTCCACTATACGCATCCTTGTAATTGTTTCCTACTCATATATAGTAGGCATAACTTTAATTCCTTACACCTATTCAGTCTAGACTCTAGGGAAGGAGATTTGAAACATTTAGTGCTTGAATGTTTTTCTTTGATAACTTCCCTATAGTTAGCTAAAATTTGGGATAAAGAAGGATAATTCTTTTCAACGCAATGAATTTTTAAAAGATACCGGCAGTTTTGAAAATACAACGAAACTCAAATACTTATTTCCAGGAGAATTCTCTTGAAAGAAATCCAAATCAAAGGAACTTATCAACTCAAACAGATCGGCTCGTATCTTAGTAAGAAATTGCTTCACCCCAACTAATTCGGAGTCCATGTCAGGCTTGGACTCACAGATTTGCCTGAATATTTCACCAACAATGAATTCATTGTCTAAAAATTCCCCCTTTAATATCCGTATGGTGGAATCATAATTATAATCATTGATAGTTAAGTGCTGCGTTATTTGCAAGGCGTACCCTGTTAAATATCCTCGCAGATACTGTAACTTCATAGGTTTCGACATTGGCCACACAATTTTCAAACTGCGAAAGAAAATTTTCGAAAGTAAATTTATCGAACTCCTTGCCGCTGAAAATGCAGCATTTCAACTTGGTGGGGAAATAGGAAGGACTATGGGTTATTAATATTCTCATCATCCCTAGCCGAGATAGGAGAAGAATTCTTTGGAAAATTAAGCTCTAATTTATCTAGTTCCCGCTTAACCTCAGTGCGGAACTTTATCTCGATCTCTATTTCCCTCTAGCACTCCTCCTGTATATATCTGCTATTTCCCCGTTGATTTCATCCACCATTGAAAAATATTACACCTCATCGAATTAAAGTAACCCCAACTTCCTCTTTCTTTGTTTTTCAAAATATCAAGAGTAGTAACTATATTGCGCTTAAATGTATTGCGTCTTTTGGCTAATTTACCAGTTAAACCTGAAATAGTGGACATTTTGAAAGGTGTATATACCGTCTGATGTTAACTACAAAAATTCCCCAAACTCTGCAAAATATTTTGATAATTTTAATATTTATTGTCCAATGAGAAGCTAACGTTTTCAGAAAAAATGTATGAAGCTGTGATCCACTTTTTTGCACGAAAATCGACATTGAAGAAAAAGTAGTAGAGGAATGCTAAAATGTAGTTATTGATTTGTTAAATGAAGAATTTTTAAACAAATGATGGATATTAATGAAATATTTAAGTTGATCAATGAGCGAACCCCTGAGTATGATGTCCATTTAGCATCTTGTAAACACTACATCACTACTTAATTTTTTAGAGGGAGGTTCACCTGGCAACTGACATATAAGTTTTATCATATTTACTAGATTACCAGGTATTTTTAAAAAAGAAATAATTCATGTAACAGGTACAAAGACATTTTCGATAAATCTAGTGAGGTGATCCAAAAATTATAGTCAACAAAAGAAAAAATTAGCGGTAGTAGTAGTAGCAATATAGAGAAAGTAAAAGTGTTTACACCACCCACAAATCTAACAACTCCACGCTCGAAAATCTTAGTACTACCTGTAGTAAAAATGTTGTCACAAGTTTAATTTTTGCAGAACAGATTAGCACTATGCCAGTTATTGTAAAAATTACCCTTAGTTAAGTGAGAGAGACGTAAAGGCACGGTGGAGTAATGGATAGCAGCTCGGATTGAGAAGTTGAATCCATTATATTCACTTTGGGAAAGGTATGAATCCTCTTCTCCCCCAGCTGTGGGTAGAACACAGTAGAACAGACCGGGTTCTATATAGCCTTGTATGGCAACTGGGCTACCACAGAAAGAAATGGCAACCTACGGCGGGAAAAAATCTGCCTCGTAATGTATCGAAAGATACATGATCGCCTAAGCGTGTGTCACGCATGGCACATAACTAACTGAAAGAATTAAATTTATGTAATTTGTGTACTATCTCTAATCTTCGCGGTTTTGTGTCTCAAAGATGAGAAAACCCAATTAAATACTAATGTATGCACTGGGCCTGGCACTGGTAAAGAGAATATTCTACTCCCTATTATAAAAATATCTGTCGCCAAGGAAGACAGTCTTTTCCTTTAATTGTCTGCTTGACGCAAGAGATAATATTTTCATACTTAGTCCTTGAAAAATTAAATTATGAAACAAACAATTTCACTAGAGAATATGAAGGAAAAACATTTCTCGGTTCCAGTAGGAAGTTTTTGCAACAAACAAACCTCAATGTAAAATTTACAAATTATTATAAAAGATTACCGATTTTAATCGATAATGAATTTGATATAAATTTTAATTTCTGAGAAGAGTGATAAGTGTCTTAAATACAGTCTAGCTAGCGACTTCTCTAATATGGGCGATAATGATATTACTGTCCGAGGATTATTAGGAGTAGATATTATTCAGTACACGAAGGCACTGCAGTTAGTAAAATGCATGAAGAGATCGGCATGGGAAATTCGCACTGGCAAAATTCCTTTCGGAAATATGTCTAACTAGCTCAAAAGCCAGCCTATCAGGGGCATTTAAGCTAGTTCCCACTGAGTGCTCAAGATTGGACCGTTATCACAATAGGTAGGGAGGAGTAGATGTAATAGGCAACATTAAGCTACAGAACTCAAAATTGATCGCTGCATTTAAGTAGTGCTTTACCTTTTAAATGTTCAACGATAATTTTTCTGTCACCACTTAATTTAAAGACAGTCTTATGTACGTAGGTCCTTACTTTTCGTACAAACAATTATTTTTATTTCATGGTTAACTTTCGCTGGATTAAGCAATAAATTTCGATTATTACCAAATTTATTTTCAATTTATAAGAATTGTTATCGCACAAAAAAAAAAAATGTCGCAAAAAATCACGTAAAAATCATCGAAAATAATCGCAGTAATGAAAATTTGAGAATCCAAAATTTCAGGATTGCGGGTCCGGATCCGGCCCGGAATGATTAAATTTATTCACGGATTCGGCCTGATTCCAAAATGGTATGATATGTTGGGCTACGGCCTCTAGGAGTAAAGTTGAAAACACGGACAATTTTATTTTAAAACACTAATTTAATAACAACAATTTTTTGATTTGAAATGAGCTATTCAAAGTTAGAGAGTTGTTTCCCTTAAGTTGAAAAATTGTGGCACAGTGACACACAGACATTCGCATTTATTATATAGTTCTTGCTTCCAGAGCAAAAACGGGAGAATGACTTTGATAAAAATTTTATACCATCATATCGCGGTATTCTTCCTGTTCAATCACTCACGTGAATTTTCTTTTGGAACCAAAATCTGAATCCATTCATAGATAGTTTTCAAGAATCCATGGTAGAAAGAAAATTCGTAAAAATGTTAAATAATAATTTCTATGTTGATAATCTGATAAAAACAGAAGAATAATGCCTTTATTTAAGGAACAAGAATGGAAAAGGGTAATTTTCAGTTGAGATCGTTTAATTTTAACTGTAAGGAAGAAGACAATAAAATAATTGAACACGGTTGTAATTTTAAAAAAGTATTAGGATACAAAAATAATGTAGTTGAAATTTCGTGTAACTACCATGATGTCAACAATGACACTAAAAGAAAGATTTTATCTCTAAGTTCTAGCGTATTCGACCATGTTTTACGATTAAGGGGAGTATACTTTTGGTATAGACATTAAACATTACCTTGGGATCAGATTATCACTGCAGAACATAAACAATTGGTTTGTTTTGGCTAAAGATTTATTGCAGTTAAATATGATTAGATTTCCTAGAAATACCCTTGACGATTCACTAACTGCCAGCTCATATATATCAGGTCATCCCATAAGTTCTGTCCGAATTTTGAATAAAGAAAACAAGTGACCAAATGTTACATTTAATTGCAGATTCAATCAACAATGTATTTTCCCTGATTATCAATGACTTCCTTCCACCTATTAACAAGCTTACTAATTACATTACTGTAAAATTCTTTTGGCTTTGATTCGAAGAACTCACAAATGTCAGTTTTAACCTCTTCTGAAGTCTGAAGGAGCAAGGTCGGGAGAATAAGGTGGATGAGGAATTTTCTCCCAACCAAGTTCTTCGATCTTTTGTGACGTGATTCTTGCTGTGTGTGGTCGCGCAATTGTCCTGATGAAACATCACCCGTTTTCGATTCACTAGAGCAGGTCTTTTTTTCCTCAAAGCTTGGTTCAAACGCTCTAATTGCTGACAGTATATTTGAGCATTAATTGTTGCATTAGGTGGTAAGAATTCAAAGTGGATTATTCCTTGGCAATCCCACCAGATTGAAAGAAGAACCTTTTGCCCATGAAGTTCCCTTCTCAGCTGGGGCTGGGGTCCTTCCCCTTTACCAAGCCACTGTCTACAACGCTTAACATTTCGATAAAAGATCCATTTTTCGTCACCAGTCACAAGTCTATCCAAAAAAGGTGAAACAATGGAAAGAAGAGCAGATGTCAACTCGGGATTTGAGGTTGTTTTCAGACAATTCATGAGACATCCATTTTCCAAGTTGTTGAAGATGACAATGAACAGTTGTATGGTTTGAACTGAGAACCACTGCCAATTCCTCAACTGATAAAGTAGGATTCTTTTCAAGGGCTGCTTCAAGAAGCTTTTCATCAAACTCAACTGGACGTCCGGTTCGATCTTCATCTTCAAGGGTGAAATCTCCACCTCTGAATTTTGCAGACCATCTTCTGCAAGTTCTTTCATTCACACATTCCTCTCCATAAACTGAGTGAATGTTTCTAGCCGCTTCGGCTGCAGAGTTTCCTTTCTTGAACTCATAAAGTATTATGTGCCTCAAATGATTCTTGGGTACTTCCATGTTAGCAGGGTAATCAGGTAATCAAACAAAATTTTATTTTATTGTTCTCTGAAATAAAATTTGATCAGTTTAAATGCATCTAAACATAAAAATAATGTTCTGTTCCATTAGACATTATAAAATACTCTTTAAATTTCGTTCATTTTAACAAAAAGTTAAAATTCGGACAGAACTTATGGGATGACCTAATATTTTGCGACGCGTGAAGAGCACGTATTGCTTTGTCGCTTATAGCAGGTATTGCTTTGTCGCTTCAAGCAGGTATTTGGATATTAATTGAGGAAATCCAAACGAAATTTTCTTAACCCATAGATTTTATATGTTTCCATTTCAGAAAACCCTGCAGATTCAACAACTAGAGGGTTATCTTTTGAACAATTCGAACAAAAATTATAATTTTGGAATTCGGGTCTCATATGGGTACATAAAGGTGACGGTGGATGTCATCGTTCTCTTGAAACCGAAACTATATTGGTCTTTGTGAATGACCATAATGTTCGTATAGTCACGGTAAAGAATGATAATGTTACCGTTCAGATTCATGCTCTTAAGCATTTATATTCGATAGAGTTATATCTTACTTGTACACGTAGATTTAAAGGGCCTATAAAGAAGTAATTTTTAATCTTTTAATTCGCAACGAAACATTCGAAGTGATCATAAAGGATCCAGTTAAGCCACGCCTTTATTATCAGTTAGAAAGAGTAATTGAGCTTATATCAGTTTTTTTTTTTTTTTTTTTTTTTTTTAAGCGTATCACCCCAAGCAATGCCGGTGGCCACTATCACGCATGGGGTTACAGAAGGGTTGGAGGAAGAGCAGATAGGAGTGGTAAAGGAAGGGATGTGGAGAAAGAGAAGGACGGAGGGTCGATCGAGGGGGTTACGGGAGATATAGAGCGAGAGCAGATAGGAATGAAAGATGTCAGGAAGTGGATAGATCAAGGCAATTGGAGATGACGATTGACGCTACACTTAAACCGTTGGAGATTGTATTTGTCAGGGAAACAGTAATAGGCGAGATGTGCGAGACATGAAGCTATTGGACTAGAAAAGACGTCTACATCTAACAGTTTCAACGGTGAAGGGGTGGGAACGGGATGCCAGCCTCGTAGGACGCTTAAATTCACGAGGCTTAGGGACAAGCGAAAGCAACTCCTCAGAGCAATTACCGTGGAAGTACTTGTAGAAAAGGCAGAGCGATGCAACATCGCGTCTGTGAGAGAGCGACTGCAGGCGAGATGACAGATCAGGGCCAATCACATTGCATATCCGTCTCTGGATCTTATCAAGAACCCTGAGGCAACACGCAGGGGCCCCAGACCATAAATGGCAGCAATACTCCATGCAAGGTCGAATGGTAGACTTATAGACTTGGAGGATCGATTCCGGGGAGAAGAACTTCGGCACAGGGAACCAACTTTTCTTGCGGTGGATGATGCAATTGACTCGATGTATTTGTTCCATCTCAGATCAGCGGACAGCGTGAGACCGAGCAGCCGCAGAGAGGAGCTCTCGAGAAGTTGGTCCTCAGACATTCTGATGGGATGCAGGGATGGGTCCTTGTGGTGGTTAATGGAGAGCAGTTTTGTTTTAGAGGCATTAAAGTTGACCATCCATTTCTCTCCCCAGTCCACAACCGATTGGAGGTCCTTTTCAATTTGAGCTGCCAGGTTAATTTTGTCCGCCTCAGTAGATTTGTGCTTGAGGCAGGAGTAAATAGTAGTGTCGTCAGCGTAGATACCGACTTGGGAGTCTATGGCGTCTGGAAGGTCATTTATAAATATGAGGAACAGAGTAGGGCCAAGGATGGAGCCTTGAGGAACACCAGCGGTAGTGGGATAGGAGTTGGAGAAGAATCCACTGAGAACAACCTTCAAATCCCGGTTTGATAGGAACGATTGAATTAGGTCAAACAATCGACCTGTGATACCATAACCCCGGAGCTTGCGAAGGAGGCCGGCATGCCAAACCCTATCGAATGCTTTGGAGATGTCAAGGGCCACGGCACGGGCTTCGCCGTTACTATAGATAGCTTGGTAGACAAATTCAGTGATGGCCGTAAGCACATCGGCAGTAGACCTGGCAAAGCGGAAACCATACTGCTTGTCTGAGAGCAGATCGTGGGATATCAGGTGAGTAATCACTTCAGTGTTGATAATGGCCTCGAAGACTTTGCCGAAGATGGGAAGGAGACTGATAGGACGGTAATTAGAAGGGTTGGAGGGGTCGCCAGAGTTCTTAAAGACAGGAAAAATGGTAGAGGACTTCCAGCAGTCAGGAAAACAGGAGTCCTTGAGGCAGCGATTGTACAATAAAAATGTAATCACCCTATATAAGCTATGTTACTCTTCCTAGTTCTCTTAGTTATAGTTAAGAGGGAATGGTTTGGCTCAAACTCATTGTTTGAATCATCTTAACCTTTGGGAATTATTCTTAACACATAACTTTAATCCCGTCCATCCATCATCTGAAAATGAACCTGTTTCCTGCCACTCACTAAGAGACACTGATTCAGTCAGAAAATCTAAAAGTTTGAATTATTGAGAAATAAGGACATGGAAATATATATTTAACAAAACAAGGAATCAGTATTTACATTATTCGGACTATTGTCCTCATCTTTGTCGCCATATTTGTCACAACGTTTCGGCCGTTGTACGCTCCGGCCTTCTTCAGGTGGTTGGAATTTCGAACCGAACCCTTTATTTCGATCACTGGGGTAGACTGTTCTAGTTCCACGAGCCATGTTTGATGGATGTCAGTTATCAGTTATCTCCTGGTAATTTTTCCCTCTGAAAGTTCTCCACTGCCTGAACCGGGTATTGAACTCACACTCTTTGGGTCTGTTACTGGATCTAACCAACGCCTTTATCCACCGTACCATGTGTCCTTGAGGAGCGTACAACGGCCGAAACGTTGTGACAAATATGGCGACAAAGATGAGGACAATAGTCCGAATAATGTAAATACTGTACATAATACCTCATCTCAGAAATATAGACAGACTCTAACAAGGAATCAATTACAAATTTACACATTTGAAGTTGGCTGTAGCTTGTTTCAGTAAAAGAATAGAATATTTGAAGTTCGTAGTTTCAATGAATTGTCAGGGAGAGAAAATGTTCATATTAAATCATCGGACACAAAGTAATAATCCAAAACCTTTAAAACAAATTGAAAGAGTTCGTTTTTCACATAAAAGTTATACGGTTGTATTCAACATGAATGAAAAGATATATTTTATGGTACTTATCCTTGGAGTTTAATAGAGTTCTTTGAAATTATCCTATTCTTGTTAAGGGCTCATAACGTGTAATTTGACACCGGTGCTATTCAGACGCGTGGAACTCTGGCTTTCTGCCACCTGCTTCTTTCTGCTTTTTTTCTATCTCTGCCTTGATTCATCTTTCTCTGTCTATTTATATCAAAAAGCGATTTCACATCGGCCCGTTACTTTTTTCTCAGTTTGTAAGCTGCTCCCTTTTCCATTGGTCAAAATAAATTTTCACATAGGTTCGTTAAACTTTGCAAAATTTAACGAACCTATGTGAAAATTTAATATGAACTTTGTTGCAGGCCCTTAAAATCTTACCTCAAACATTTGTCTGAACTATTTTCTTTCGTAGGATTTTTTACCAAGTAAAATCCTTTACTTTTTTAGGCTAGCATACCACGAGAAAATAATTTTTAATATAACACAAAACAGAAACCAGATAGGGAATGCCAAATATCTTTTAAGATGTGTGATGAAGAAAGCATAATTAACTACTGATTACACGAAGATAATAGCATCTGAAGTATGGTAGTCAAAATGGAAAACGTTTTTGAGAACATTTCGCTTATTTACAAATAGTAATTCTAATGTTGAAATTAGCCGTTTTCATACAGGAAACACTATACATTCATTGATCCCTTTCGATTGAAATGTACAAAATATTTTACTTAAAACATTTTTCAAGAAATTAGACTTATCAAATGCAGTTATCGCTCTTTTAAGTACCAGTGGGAGTTTCTTTCCAAGCCTTCTGTGGAAAGTCAGCGTCGTGATTATATCATTATTTTCCTTTCTAGTTCTGCTGTTCATTTTTGCTGTTACTATTTGAAGCCTTCAAATGATGTGTTTTTTATTTGGTAAACCTCTTTGTGCTTTTGTATCACCAGTTATAGGGTCTGATGAAGGACTGTTTTCCTTAAGACCTAAATTAGTTGAAACAATTTATAATGGCTGACCTAAAAACGTTTTATGCAGATGATAATATCGATATTTCTGAACGAGGTGGATGACATCCATATGAAAGTTTAAATCTGACATGGCTATTTAAAACATGTTTAGAGTTTTCAAGTTAATATTATGGTTTTTAGGTATTGTAGGGTGCTGGAAAAGTAGCCCGAACGCTATCCTATATTCAATTTTATTATTTCTTATGCTAAATCAATTATAAGTAATTTATACACCGAGCTATTTAAAGTGTTTAGAATTTATTAATTCAATATTCTGGCTTTTTTATGATGTATTCTGTGTATGTACTATCACTCTCATTCTAATTCCAGATCATAGTAGATGTTTTGGAATGGTCAATCTGAAGTCCTACTTTTTGGAACACTTGGTAAAGCATGTTGATTGTTTGTTCAAGTTCGTTCTTATACCAAAAAGGAACACTTGTAAAGAAAACGAAATAAAACCGATAAAATAATTACAACGAATAAAAGAAATTCATTTTCCCATGATGCAAGTTATAAAGAAACTGGAAAGGGCCATTTTATGACCCTACTTCCAGAAAGGACGGAATCTTTCTCTTTTTCTTTTTGGCTTCAAGATGTGAATCACGCAGTAATAGCGTTAATACAGGGGAATGATAGTTTCCCCCGGTCCACTGGCAACTGAACTTTTCCCACTTACCAACGACATCACGGAAGTGTTTTAGAAGGCCCTACTCATGGAGTAGAGCGCGAAGATGACGTGAGCTCGACCAGATTTACCCCAATCGTATCCTTACTTCAAATAAATTACTTCAGAACCAAAAAGAAAAACGGACATACTTGGTCTTCCTAACTCAGCACGAGGCTGACTTGAGCTCAGCCATGTTTACCCGTTCGTATCCTCCTTACTTCCCATACATCATTTCAGAAGTAAATAATGTAAATAATTCTATTTCGTCTTGCTATAAATGTTTTATGCTCTTGATATATAATTTCTTTATTAATGTATTCGTTCACGTGTTTATTAAATTTGCCTTCATAATAAATGTATCATTTTGGTATTACTATTATCAATGTTTGTTGTCATCCTTTTACCATATATCTTTTCTATTCCATTTATAATTCGATGGGTTATTTAGTTTGTTTGTCATATTTCTAATTATTCTAAATCTTCATGAATTTGTTGTCATATCTGTTTAAGTAGTTATTTCTTCCATATTAATTAGAGTATTTTTCAATATTTGCACACGGTCTGCATATATTCTATTTTAATTGTTATGCCGGGTCACCGTTTTTCTTGTGATGATAGATATTCATATGAGAACTGCTTATGTATTGTAACTGTTTTATCAACGGTTTTTACAGTTTTTACAGCAACTCTTATTTAATAAACAAGTAATAATCAACTCGACTTTAACATTTAATTGAAAACAAAAAAAAATTATATCTAAAAAATTTCACGTTGTGTTAACGCAATTTAATTTAATCATATACATGTAGGGTGCACACGCGCAAGTATGTATGCGCGTGCGTGGGTCTTTTTTGCAAATATCTTTTAGTATCTCAGTTCAGAATTCTATAAGTATTTTGATTATTATTTTTATTAATACTAAAATATATTTTGAACAGGTATGATATTTTTAGTAACCAAACTTTTTTTTAAAATGGCAAAAATTAACAAGTATTTACTTTTTATTTGGAACCGTTTTACATAACTGATAAATAATTAGATTGTATTGTGGTTCTTTTGGATTCATTTTTGCTTTTTTTAGCATAATATTTCGATTCCTATACTTTTCAATATTCTGTGATTATCTGTTGTATTTTCGCAGGTCGAAATTTATTATAAGGACGTAGACTCTTCCAGTCTTATTAACAGTTTCTTGGAACCCTTTTTTCTTGATCCACGCATTAAAATTAACTTTTCAAGGAAATAGTTGAAATTCACCAGTATTAGTGTCGTATTTTTGGGACATCAAATTCATCGTTTACTCTTTTAATATTATTATTGTTTGTGTGTTATGTTTCCCTGCTTTGTATCATGTAGAGCTGGGTCCAAACTATGGTCCTTAGGCCCTATAGGAGAATTGTCATTTAATTGGTAGCACTTTTCTTAGTATATGGGTTCTTAGTAGGTCGATTAGACAAGTAGGTTCTTTTAGAAAAGTAGATTCTTTATTTAGTATATGGTTCTTAGTAGGTCGATTTTCTGGGCAACTTGTATATTGATGTTACCTGGGACACTGTTAGTAATATTATCCATTCCTTTTCTCACAAGCCCCAGAGCTCCGATTACTATTGGTACAGTCTCAGTTTTCATTCCTCACAACCTGTTAATCTCGATCTTCAGATGCTTGGATTTGGACAATTTCTCGATAATTTTTATGGAGGTGTTTCTTTCAGATGCTACTACTATGTCAATAAGCATACACTTCCCGAATTTCTTGTCTTTTATGAAGAAATCAGGTCTATTGGCTTTTATTTTCCTTTCAGCTTCAATCGGAATGTCCCGGAGGATAGTTACAATGTTATTTTGAGTAACGTCTGGTTGGTGGTCATACCATCTCTCGGTAGTTTCGATTTTGTGCTTCTTGCATATCTTCCAGTGCACATATGTAGCTACCTTGTTATATCTCTGGGTATATTCATTTTTTGCCAATTTCGGACATCATGGGATAATATGATCAACAGTTCCATCATATTTTCCGCAGATCCTGCATTTCGGGTTAGTTCCATCCTTGATTATGTGAGAGTGATAGGCTTTGGTCCTGAGCTGCAATAATTAGGCCTTCTGTTTTAGCTTTCAGCCCAGTTCCCTTCAGTCACTGATATGTTTTCTGTTGGTCCACATCTAATTTTTTCGTTCTTTTTATGTATTTGCCATGCAAAGCCTTGTCCTTCCAGTTTTGTTGTAATTTTATTTGGCCAAGTTGTTTTGCATTATTATTATTATTATTATTATTATTATTATTATTATTATTATTATTATTATTATTATTATTATTCCAATACACTATTGGTCGGCCGTCCGAATGATTTGTTCTACTTTTTTACTGATAGTTCACATAATACAAGATCCAAAAGCCACTCAATGTTACTGATTAAGATTATAAGAAAGGAAGAGGGTAAGTAAGAGATGACGAGTAGGATAGATATCGATTGACCCTAGAATTAAAGAGACCAAGATTGTATTTGTCAGAGAAGCATTCTCTTCGGAGTTTGTTCCACAAAATAACAATTCTAGGAAAGTAACTAAGTGGGAATCAAAGGAACACGAATGAAATTGGAATGGTTTGCCACCGCACACCGTAGAGCGGGTCCTATCAGTGACGGTCCGAGGAGGTGGCACGAAGGAATATAACTCGTCCGAAGTGAAGGTCTGACGACCTTTTTTCTGTGCAAGGTAGAGAATATTTCATCATCCGCAAAGTCGCGCAAGTGCTTCTGAACTCTGTTGAAGCAGGGCAGTGAGGATATGGCAGCAATATCCCATTCTTGGTTTGATCTGATTCGTATAAAGATAGACAATGGTATCAGGAGTTATGCATTTTCTGGAGCGATACAATGAAGCGATCATTCTTCCAGTATCTTTTGCGATGGCACGGATATATACGTTCCAGATGAGGTCAGGAGTGACCTTTTGCTTCAGTAAGGGTTCTAAGCAAAGGGCCTCTTTGAGTATAAGACCATTTATCAGGATTGGTGCCGTTTTCGGGTCTACTCGGTGGTGATGAAATGTTACAAGTTTAGTTTTGCATGTATTGAATATCAGCCAGTCTTTTGCCCATTGGTCTGTAAGAGTTAAGTCAGAGGAGAGATCAGCTGACAGACTCTGGTCATCAAGATATTTAGAGTATCGTCTGCATATATATGTACTAAGAATTTGGAAGTGTTCTTGGGCAGAAAAAGAGTATGACCGTGTAGAAATCTTTAGGGAGAATATCATTGACCGCACGTGCTTCAGAGGAATAGCCATTAATAACGACCTTTATAGACCTACCTGACAGAAAAGACTTGATAACTAAGAAGACACCCCCAGTCATTCCATAGATGGTCAGTTTGTGTAGCAATCCCTTGTGCTACACCTTCGAAATACTTAGGGCGATCACTCACGAGAAATTTTATTGTCAAAGGCTTAGCTGATTCTATGCATGATAATTGTTAAGACATCAGCAGTGGATCGTACAACGTGTTGTTCTCTATATAATTACATTTCAAAGAGGTTGTTGGTCCCACTTGGTAGAGTTGCAGTTGGTCAGCCATTATTTATTTTAGAGAATGATAATAACCAGTATGTTTATCCTTAAAAACAATAAAGGAATATGCTTATGATACATCAAATTAGTTATCATAAAAAAGTCAACAGTAATCAAATTATGAAAGAACATACAAATCTAGAAATGTAATAAACAATGTAAATGACGTTTTTCTGTAAAACATCCCATAATATATCTTTTTGTGAATTTCCAAGTAAATTGGAAGTTTTTAAGGAAATAATTTAAAGGCATTATAACGTTAGTGAATAAAGTGCTTTTTTAGCAAATACTGAGAGAAAGTTATTTTTTATTCTACCTGATAATGTGTCATGTAAACGAAATAGAAAATAAAAGATTCATTGTGCTATAAAAACGGTTAAAATAGAATAAATAAAAATAATTTAAATAGAAAAATCAACGATCAACCCTCGATTGGCGCTTAACTTGCTGTTCACTTGGGCTAACAGTGCAAAAAACACAGTAAATAAACAATTCGTTTTATAAATACAAGGAGAGTCGCAGTAAAGCCAGTCACTCGTCAATGATAAGTGTCTTCTTATTAAAACATGTCCACCAGGCAACATGCATGTATAGTCTAGATCAAACAGCTTAAGTGTATTATGGAAGTAGGTTTCTGACATATGATTGACATGAAATCTCATGACTAACATTGATGGATTGTTTGTTAAAATAGAGAAACGGGTTATGTTAACAGATTAGTTACAATAGATCATATCAAGATGGCCTCGTTGCACGACAGAAAAACCAACAAAACTGTCGGACGAAACTATTTTTCTCCAAATAAAAAACAACGTGGTAATATTTTTACAAGTCAAACGTTCTCTTGAGATGAGAACCATTCACAGATAGAAGGGCTTATTGGTGCATGTTTCACACGGCCTACATACGCACACACATTTTAAATATATGCATATATCTGTGCATTTGTGTATCAGCATCAATGCAGCTCAGTTCACGGACATATTGATAGCTGTTGATTTTTAAAGTAATTATATTCTATGAAGTAGATTAATTAGAAAAAGGCACACAGGAAAATATATCAGAAACTAATTCTTTAGCTTCCTACAGAAAGAAAAATAAGTATAAAAAAAAATCTTTAAAATCACTAACGAATGAAAATAAGTACGAAAAACATTTATTAGACCCTTATAGAGTGAAAAATAAGAAACAGAAATACATTCTTTAAACAATCTAGACAGTGAAACGGAAATATATTCTTTAATCTCTTAGTGAGAGAAAAATAAGCATTTTCTTTAAACCCCTACAGAATTAAGAAAAAGTAACAGAAATATATACTTTAAACCCCCGAGAGAGTAAAAAATAAATAACAGAATTACATACTAAACATCCTACAGAGTGAAAACTAAGTCAGAAAAATACATTTAAAGCCTATAAAGAGAGAAAAATAAATAACAGTAATAAGTTTAATGCATATATTCTAATGTTATTCATGTTGTTGGTATTCAGACTTTCAATTTTTCCATTACTCAATCTCAGTCAAATAGTGGATTTCCCTAATAACATGCTTCTTTATTTTTAATTCTTACCCGTCTCCTCGCTCTTTTCGAACATCACAACCCTATATTTTTGGAAATTCGGATCACGTTGATATTTTTTGAGCCGTCTATTAGACAGGAACCACCTATTCACATGACTACTTTCTGGTATCAGCGTAAAATTTTGGGATTAATTTTGTGACTTTCTTCGTGAAACTCCCTGGATTGATATTCTTAACTTTCTTATTGAGAGTCGAACGACAAAGTTTTTTTCTTGGGTTAAACCCAACATAGTGGCTTTTGTACTTTCTCGGAAAATAATATTCTCCTCTTTGGTTCACGCCGGCCTGTTCAGGCAAAGCATCTGATCCTTCTATCAGCCTATTAACCTTTTACCTCTGTTGGTAAATTACTAGAGGTTCTTATCAACTCTGAATTGGTTATGCCAACTGCTAATTAACGATTATTGCTAAAAGAGGCTATCAAGCTTCAGATAAGAATGATGAAGTCGCTATGACAGTCGCTTTGGATATCTCGAAGGCATTTGACAGGGTTTGGGATAGTGGTCTTAACAAGTTGAAAGGTCATGATATTTCTGAACAAATTTTTTAACTGATTTAAGTTTTTCTTATCGAATCGCGAAATAAACGTTGTCTTGTTGCATTAATGTTGGTGTCACTCAGGTCTCTAACTTTAGACCTACGTTGTTCCTAATTTTCATCTACGACCTTCTTGATGTCATCAGTTCTCAACTCGATATCTATTCAGATGACATAACTATTTAACCCTGTCTTCATAGTAAGTCTGATCGGTTCGATAAAATCAAATTGATAACTGATCTAAAAAAAATGATCTACAATCTGTTATCTGGGGCATGGAATGGCTTAAATTTAAATTTAATGCCACCAAAACAAATTACTCTCTATTAATCATCTGTGAGAACTCTTTCTGCTTTCTTTCAGCATGGTTAATGTTAACTTCTAGGAGAGTGACACATTGTGTCATCTCCGGCTGACGTTTCCCACTGACATGAAGTGGAAAAAATTATATCGGATCAATTGCTAGGTCTCCGGCTAAGAAAGTTGCTTCTCTGTGTCGTGAGAGACATTATTTCTCACCCGAATCTATCTTACATATTTATAATCTACCATTCGTCCATACTTAGAATATTGCTGGAAACATCTGGTCTGGTGTTCCTGCTATACATTTAGAGATCCTTGATAAAATCCAAAGAAGAATTTGCAATGTCATTTGGTCCTGACCTAGCATCTCCGCTTCAGCCACTTTCCCATCGCCATAATGTAGCTTCCCTGTGCCTTTTCTATAAATACTTCCATGGTAATTGTTCTGATGAGCTCTCCTCTATGGTACTTAGTCTTTATGAATTTAAACGCAGTACTACATTGCCGCCAAGGTTTCACCATTTTACTGATGAAATTGCTAAATGTAACCATAAGATCTATGTTAACAGTTTCTTTTCTTGCACTTCTCACTTGTGGAATTCTTTCAGCTTCTTGCTCCCCGATCAACTTTGATCTTCAAAAATATCAATCGTTATCTACTGCCTTCTTAATTCCTGTTCTTTTTTGTTCTCTCTCCTTAATAGTGTTTTGTCTCATATGCTCTCACATTCTTAGTGGGTTTATTGCCTTGCCTGAAATAAAATGATAAAAAACAGAAATACATTCTTTAAAACCACTTACAGATTGAATATTCATTAAACTTCTTACAGATTGAAAAATAAGTACCAGAAATTCATTTGTAACCCCCTACAGAGTATGACTCCTTCGCCTGGCACAAAAAAATATAACCCATTACGTGGGTGGGTGCATATATATATATATATATATATATATATATATATATATATATATATATTGTAACGTTATGGTCACCGCACCAAATATAACCGGTTACTTCCGCTGGTCCCCAAATACAGCACATCTGTCTTGGTTTTAAATATCGTATCAAGTTGAAGGTGTCTTGCGTTCAGTGCATTAAATTTCGCATCACCGGGACTTAGTTCGTTGTGCTCACTCGAGAGGAATTCCCAATTCATGGATTTTCTTGATCTGGGTGAGAATTCGATCGAGTGTTTCTTCTACGTCGGAAGATCCAGCTGAAAAAGGGTAAACTTATCAATCCGAAGAAAATGACGTAGTTACACTGTTATTAACAATTTAATTAGAGGTAAAATGTAAAATCATACAATAGCTATGGAGCTTCTTCATATCAGTCATCCCTTTTTTACCCTTTGTAGCACGGACGACTTAGCAGTGAATTACTTTTTCGGTAAGCTTTTTTAATACCTAATGTTAGAATGTGACATGCAGGCTTTTCCAATTGACATCAACTCGCTGGCTGCCGAATTCCTACCGTCGGGTGCCTCTTCATTCGTGCGCATGCGTACTCCGTTTATATAGACTTCCATCTGAGAAATACACAATATTAATTAGCGTCTGAAACAAAGAATCTTCTGTAAGAAAACCAGAGGGCCGATCATGAATTTTTTTTTTTCAGTTTTGGCCTGAATTTTAAGTTGAAATCAACGCAAATACGACTAATAGGTCTCTAAATAAACAAACCCTAGAGCAACAGAAAATCTGTGGAATTTTGACAAAATCATTAGCCATAGAGTTGGGTGTCAGTTATACTATATCTTACTAAATCGTACTTAGTTTAATTCGAGTTCAAACTCTTCTGAGGTCATCCTTATAAATATTTTATGGGTTTAAATTAATATTTGTTTTTGGACAACAATGCGAACAACAATGCGAACAACAATTCTCCCATATATTTTACTTTTGATATATTTTCTCCTTCGCTCAGACTTATCAAGTCTCTCAATACCTCAAGTCACTAACCAGTTTCGATAACTCAATCAGAGCCACTGCCTTATTACACCCCCCCCCTACTTTTAGAGTTCTGTGACCTCATTTGAGCAGTATCTTTGATGCATCAATGGAGGGTTTCTTCATTATCCATGCATTAGTCATCAGTTCAACTAAACATTTTCTTAAAGAAAAGTAGAACAATATATATATATATATATATGTTTATATATATATATATATATATATATATATATATATATATATATATATATATATATATATATAGATAAATAGATAGATAGATAGATAATATTAGTGGTAAATATACACAAACATATGCAATCATATATATAAAATATGGGTATGTAGGTAGACGTTTTCCCTAATAACTGATATTCAAAATTAGATAGTCTTATAATATTTATATACCGAGGTATATATGTAAACGTAAGAGATAGATACGCGTTAATCACTCAGCCGGTTTTTAATATTTGTAATATTCTTAACGTTGTCTTCCTCAGTGTTCTTGAAGTATAAATTAATTTAATTCCACCCGTATATTTTTATATGTTATATGTATATATGGATGGATATGGTTCTTAAAAAAATTTTTTTAATTAATTTTTTGATTTTGAGAAAAAATATTTTAGCTTTTACATTTTGATTTATATATAGATATAGATATGTATATGTGCGTTCATGTGTGTGTATGTGTGTGTGTATGTGTATATATGAATATATATATATATATATATATATATATATATATATATACATATGTATGTATGTATATATATATATATATATATATATATATATATACATATGTATGTATGTATATATATATATATATATATATATGTGTGCATATATGTATATATATGCGTATATGGATGTAGGTAGATGTGTATGTAGATGTGTTTATATGTGTGTGTGCATGTTTAGGTATGTATGTATACATATATATCTGTATATGGGTGTATATGTACGTATGTATGTATAGTTAGACGGATATATAGAGGGATACATTGTTTATTTGTTTAGATGGGGGTGTATGTATTTATATGGAGATGTGTTAAGGTTTTATGTATATATTGTTTATGTGCACGTATGTGTATGTCCGTATGTATATATGTGTGTAGATGTATATATGTGTAGGAGTGGATATGTATGGATGTATGTGTTATGTATGTTTGTGTATGTGAGTATATGTATATATGTATATGTATATATATATATATATATATGTATATGTATAGATATATATGTATGTATGTATATGTATGGGTGTGTGTGTGTGTACACGCCTATATGTATGTATGTATGTATGTGAAAATATAAATATGTTGTTGTGTATGTGTGTATACGTATGTGTTTTTGAACATAGAAATATAGGTCCTTGCTGGATTAGATAATCGTTATTTTTATATGTTTATATTAGATTTGTAAACCGTAGTCGATATAACCTTTGTCAAATTTTCTTGATTACACAGCGGCCCTTTTATAAATGCCCTTCGGTTTTAGTTCCAACACCCCCATCTCCTCCCACCCCTTTTTCTTTTCCTCTCCCTCTCTCATCTTCTGAGCTTTAAGATTATATCGTCTATTGTGTGTGTATGTCACCAGAAAATGTATACTCTTTTCCGATGTATCTTTAATGTATTAGACATTTGAAAATATTCATATTTCTCTCACTTAAACCGTCTTTGACTCCCCTACTCTCTGTTAAATTTTAATCCCCCCTTCAGAAGCCACGAGGAAAAAAATCTATATGCATGCAAAACATTGAATTCATAATTTTAGAGTTCAACTTCAATAATCTTAGGTTTGTTCCTGAGAGCTGCAAAAAGCACACCAGTTGACATTTTAATAGGTGTCTTACAATCAGTCCTGAACCTTCACGAATTTTCAAGGAGGTATCTCTCATTCTCTTCCGTTCCACTATCCTGCCATCGTACATCACCTAGCTTCCTCCTATTCTCCTCCTAAATTTATATGCTACTACCATCAAGATTAATGTAACTGTTAACATGATAATACCAGACAAGGATGACCAGTCCACCGTATTAATTCAAAAACCATTCTAAGGTGGTCCTGTCTCAATAACGACCCTTAATCTGCTAACTAGTTGGTTTAGATCAACACTTTTTACAACCTTTTTCTTCATAGAGTTATCATGGGATTGGGAATTCTCTAATTAGGGGTTCCAACAACGCAGTCCAGTTAGTAGTCGGTACGTCCACTAGTAACAGGAAGGAATCTTTTATTTCAAAGTTCTCTTCTGCCTGATAATACGACAGTAAAGCTAACGTCTCCCTATCGGTAAGTGAATGATAACTAAATGGGGTTCTGCTGTTATCGTTTCTTTCAGCTCGCCATCGCACACTTTAGATAATTCCATTCTTTTCTCTAGTGTTATTGCCCAACATTTCTCTAGATAATACCTCTACAGGACAATTTTCTTTGATCTCTCTTAAATAGTCCAACACATACAACTTAAGACCATTGTTCACGTAGACTGGACTCCTTGATGGACAAGTTTCCAATATATTCATTTTGCACGTCCAGCTTCATCAGGTGTTAACATCATAAATTTGTCCACCTACATTAAAGCTATGTCTCTGTCTATAGATTATAACTTGTCACTACTTCAGACTATCCACCTGTTATAGGATAGGAAAGTTAATTAGCTTAAACACTTTGAACGTACCTTCCTGATGCAATAAAGGTAGAAATACCAACACCAATAGCTTATCCTCGTTCATTAGAGTAGTGCATCCCAGGAAACAATCATGCCATAATCTACTCACTATGTCGTAATTCTAAGCAAGAGTTCCTTTAGATGCTCAGGTGTCGCTATATTGGGGGACAGATGTCCCAAGTCTAGCATGTCCATATAGGCATATACATGCTCCAGTGACAACTAAATATACACAGCTTGTTTCAGTCGATCGTTAACTGTCAATAGTTAGAAGTACTGTTTTACAAGTGTCCCTAGTCTCTTCATCTGGATTTCTATTATTGTTGTTACATTCCCTAATTCCCAATTTACATTTCGGACCTGTTTGATCAACTAATTGATACTCTGCCTCTTAAGCAGACCAATTCTAATCATGTTTAGGATCATCGGTTTCTGGCTAGTTTCTAGTATATTTAATTTCCTGTTTATCACTTTCATGTACGCTATCAATTAGTACACACAGGGCTTTTCTTACTATGGGTTTTACCGCTATTTTCACTCTCCTACCCAACAGACATAGATTTTGGAGGTACCAATAAAACTCCTCACGTTGTTTAATAATAATTATATTCTCTTCCCTGAACGAGAACATAAAACTTGAATATTCCTCCTTGCTACATTCTCACTGTGATTCTTGCGCGTTTTATTACTTTTCTTAATTTTCTTAGCATTTCCGCATAAAGACTCAGATCAATTAAGTGTTTTATCATCTACCTGCATCTAATAATAGTCACTTCATTTGTCTTCTTGAAAATTGCTCGTTGTGTATGTTTTGTCGTTAGCACTTTCCACTGAGGTATTATGCAAAGTAAATAAAGAAACCAGCTAAACAGGACCAAAACCTAAGACATATAGGAGCGGGTCCTAACTTCCTTTTAAAATCATTTCACCCCAAGCAAGGCAACAAGAACACTAACTGACAAAGAGTTACTGAGTGTGAAAGAATATTAGAAAACATTAAGGATCGAGAACAATAAAAGAAAAGAAATTAAGAAGAAGGTAACGCTTGACATTGCATTTAAATTCTTGAAGATCAAACTTGACTGGAAAACAAGAACCCAGAAGAAAGTTTCCCAAGTGAGAAGTGCGAGAAAATAAACCTTTAGAAAAGAATTTACGGTTACATCTAGCTATTTCAACAGTATAATGATGAGATCTTGCCACCAACATAATACATCAAATTGGTTGAAAAGAGGAGCGATAGACTTCTTCTTCTTCTTCAAAGAAGAAGAAGAAGAAGAAGAGGCGGCGGCGGCGGCAATCAGAATCACGACGTTTTGTACAATAGTAATATTGGCGACCCATTTTTGTAACGAAGCAGAAATCTGTCTTTGCACGACACGACACATTTACATGAACAAATTCTAAGCATCGCTCAGCCAACCACGAAAATATGTTTCTACGTTCTCGGGTTCGCGCGGGTTATCTTCTGCATACGCACGGCACCAAGCGTTGTCTTTTTGATCGACGGTTACGGGCAAGCCTCATCGACGGTAGCCGACAGTTCATTCTGCCTTTCACTTCTACTACAATTACCGGAAGCTTAAAGGACAGCTCGAAGAAAGTCAGGAAATGAACCCCAAACTATACGCTGGTAATAGAAAGAAGTCTTGTGAATAGGATGTTCCTTTCTAATAGATGACGCAAGAGAAATATCCACAGATACTACTAATTGCCAAGAAGACAGATTTGTGATACACGATAAGAGCTAGGAGAGGAAATAAGAAACAAATCAAGTAAAGAAGCAAGTTTATCAGAATTATTACAGATAAAAGTAGGAAAGTTCACTATGTGACTAAGAAACTAAGCAACGGAAAATTTGAAAGTTTAATGACCGGCAACATAATTAACATTAGAATGCAACTTGACGTGATGAACATTAAAATCACCAAACACAGAAATGTTCACAGATGCATGTAGAAATAGGTATTTCTATATTGTCAGACATTTTGTCTAATATATTACAATACTGAGAAGAAGGAGATCGATGAAAGTAAGAGATATATAACAGACTGCAATAACGAAATGTTCACTGTACTGAGGAGAAAAGAGTGCTGTGAGGGATGTCAAATGCACATTAAAGAATAAGATTTTCCCTTATATAAACACCGAGTCCATGTATATGTATGGTAGAATCTTTTCGACAAAGAGGAAGATAGCCTAGAATAGAAAATGAATTGGTAGCAATAGAAGAATTTAAATTAGTTTCGCGATAAGTGCGATGATATCTGGAAAAGGCTTCAAGAGAAAGGATTCTATACTACAGAAATTAGAACGTATTCCACAGATATTGAAGAAATAAAGGTTGAGGGGAGTAAGTGGGTTTTGTTTACTGATTTTCTCTTATTTCTTTTCATTGTATCTGACATGAGAAAATTTTAAGAAGAAAAAAATCCAAAGTAATTATAACTATCTATCGTCAGTGACAATACAAATTGGCTAGAAGGTTCCCTAAGACTAAAGCATAATATGGCCTCAGGATTTTCCACTGAAAATACATGCAGGGACACCTACCCGAATGTTATTCAAATATTGATCAGAGCAACCTCTCTAAGCGCTACCAAAGAATTCGGGCTCCATTCAGATGCAAGGACGAGAAAACTGCGAACCGTGGGATGGCGGTGGAGACTCAGATGTGGGATTAAATTCAAATATATGTATTTTATGTTGCATAGAAATTTGTTGGTGCATTATTAACTATTATGTTTTGACTTCGTAGCAATAACTAAAAGTTTCAATTTCAGCTAGTTTTAGATCATTAGCATATGCTCTTTTTTGTTTTGCCTCTCATTTGATCCCATATTACGAATGAAATTTGTCATTGTTCGGTAGTTTGGATCCAGTTTACCATGTCTTACATATAGGTTTTAAAACACTAGGTCTTCTACAGACAGTTTTACTTCCTTGGTTTTCCTGTTAACCCTCTGACTTATCTTCTTTTGAGCCCTGCGCATTCTATCTCTTGGCTCTAAAAAAGTTTTATGCTGTTGCTCTATCAAGATCTCGTGTTTCTTCTCACCAACGCATCTTTCTGGGTCTCAAGGGATTATCCACAGGTAGTACAACGTTTCGGACAAGTATAACGTAACAAGCTTACTAGTTTCATTGATTGAAGATCTCATCACTGATAGGGCCTGATACAAAAATAAATTCCAGTGCTCATTTTCTCCCTAGGATAATTTTATTTCAATATATCCCCACTCAAATCGATGAAAACGTTCCATCTTTGCATTAATCTGTGGGTGATACGTAGTTATATTTGATACATTTAAGCTCTCCGGGATCTCCCATTATCTGGTTAAGATTCTCCGGTTCGTTATCATTAACCAATTTGAAGACTGCTCCAAATCTCGGAAATAACTCATTTATCAATAAATTCGCCACTGTTTGTCAACCAATTCAACTAAATTCAATGTAAATAAATTTCCCTTGGTGTTTCCGTATACTTGATACATCCATACTGATCTATACTGATCATTCCAAAGGGGTAGGAAGGGATATCAGTTTCTACCAGTGGGTCAGTATTACTCTTACTTATTCCACTTCTCGCTAGACAAGTGATACAGCTGCATACGTTTTTATATAAACGGGCCCAGTAATACTCAAGTCACTAAATATTTTCCACGTACCCGTATAACTCAACCAGGACCACTGCTCTGTTACACACAGTGAAAAATCAATAGCAGAAATACATTCTTTAAACCAACTACAGAGTGAAAAATAAGCAACAGAAATAAATTATATAAATCCATTACAGAGTGGAAAATCTGTGGCAGAAATACATTCTTTAACCACCTACCCGCCTTCAAAGAATGAAAAATAAGCACCAGAAATACACTCTTTAAGCTACGTAGATAGTGAAACATGAGTAACAGAAATAAACCTTTTACAGAATTAAACATAAGTAAAAAAATATATACTTTAAACCCCCAGAGTGAAAAATATGTAACAGAAATATATTCTTTAAACTTCCACAGAGTAAAAAAGATGTAGCAGTAATGCATTTTTTACCGCACTACAGAGTGAAAAATATAAAACAGAATTACATTCTCTAAATCCGCTACGGAACAAAAACAGAAATTCTTCTATGTGCCGTGTCCTTTCAGGATGTAGGCGATCATGGCGCTCTAAAATTTTATCCCCTTTTCAGTTCTTAATAAACTTAAAGAGTTCTCCCATATATTCGTTTCCTCTCTGAAGTATTTTTCTTTCTTTAATTCCGTCTTTGGATTTTATGCATCCTGTTGGCGAGCACATCTTTTGTCCCATTAGTTGTCTTATTTTTTATCTACTTTATCTATACATTTTCGTTGAGCCATTCCCCTTTAACCTTCCTGCATTTGTTCCTACTTCCTTTGCGCAGAGTTCTATACTCTGTGCTCTACCTTAGCATTGTTTTTTTGTCTCTTTTTCATTATGTTGACAGTTTCATCTCTCATCCATTCTTTTTTTCTACGTCAGTGTTCGTTTGCGATGATCTCGATGGCTGATGTTACTAAAGCTTCTCTTAATGTGTCCCACTTCACTTTCATTTTTTCCTTTGTATTTGCTTTTCACACTGTCCATATATTTTTCCTTCAGATTCAGGTCATTCAAAAGTATGTCGTATTGCAATTTGGGTGCTGCCTTGGCACTCTTCAACTTCCGAAATTTCTTTTATCTATGGAAGACGGCCCTTCTGCAGTCGGTACTTGGGTATGTTTTGCAGTCAAAAACTGCATTCATGAATCCTTTGTTGATAGTTATATGGTCGATTTGGTTTTTGTTCCTCCTCCCATCTCCATATACGTCTTGGATGTTCCTGAAACCACGTATCATTCGCCGTGCACCATTGGACATTTTTGCCGCGTTCCTTAAGAGTTCCTAATTTTAATTTGCCAAATATTTCAATATTCCTCTTGTTGCCTACGTTGGCATTCATGTCTTCCGTGACGATTATAATTCATTGCGATTTGGCGTTGTTTTGCGAAGAGTAGAACTTTTCGATTTATTCTTCTGTACTGTGTGCTGTCGGTGCATAAACATCTATGATGGATATGTTGAGAGGTTTTCCTTTTAGTTTAACGACAAGAATTATTTCAGATATTTGACAGTATCCCAGAAAGCATTTCTTCATGTCTTGGTTTAGTATTAATCCTACTCCTCTTTCATTTTTCTCTCCGTTTGCATATATGATTCTGTGTTTCTCAGACAAAATATGGCTTGCCCACCTCGTTTCATATAAGCCTAAAATATTAACATTTAACTTGCTAATTTCTTGTTTTTTTCTTTTCTAACTGATCACAGTATTTTAATGTTCTAATATTCCTTGTTCCGAGAGTTATTTTTTGTTTGATGCGAACGGTTACTAGATGACGATCAGGTGATACCTGTTGCTCATATCTTCACTTACCGGGCGAGGTATCATTTCTAAGGCGTTTTGCCCCCTTTACTCCTTTATGCTAACACTCGCTGGGTGACGTTCAGGTAATACCTGTTGAATATATTGCTCCTTACCGGGTGAGGAGTTAATTCCAATAGACTTAACCCTTTCACGCCGTTATCTTTCATAATTTTTTGTCAAATGCCATGAGACTTATTGGGATTGATAGTGGAGTGGTTTCCCGTTGCCTTCTCCACGATGATTTATTGAGACATCACCTCTAGTTAGCTGGCCGTTGATCCGTCAAGAGTTATTCAACCTTTTGATAGGTTTTATTTTTCATGCAACCCGCCTCACTCGAAAGAACATGCAGTGAGGAAGCCTGTTTCTTCGCGGAATATTCGACAAAAGTATACATACACATACCATGCATAGATCCATTTCTTATTTTCATATATTTTTATATATACATACAGGTAATTTTTTTAATTCAAACTAAATGCTACCTTGACTTTCTCGAGTTAAGAGTAAAAGACGGTTTCACTTTTCAGCCAAAAAGTATCATATCTGATAGAAACTTGAATTTTAAAATATTGAAATGTTTCACAAACTTCATGCAGAGCCTATCTATGAGGATATCTATTTCTTCCTTGTGTCTGAGGTCAGGTCCATTTTTAAAACTCCAAAAGGAGCGCCTCAAACCTTTTGTAGCTCTCAGGTCTGTTGTGGAACTGGCGTAGACCAGTTGATACCATTTCCTGACGAGCAAGACATCTGATAGAAACCGATGTGTGTGGAAGGTTATCATCGTATTCGTCCTTTGCGCCGCTTTCATGCTCACTGTTGAAATGAGAGAAATGTCTCGATGTTTGAGGTCTGATGTTTGGCGATCCGTGGGTGGTGGCAGATAGTAACATTCAGAGGGTGAATACTGTTATCTGATTTAGAAACTTGGCTGTGTTACTCTGCGTGTTGTTGGGTAGTTTCAAAACAGGATTGTTCGAATTGTGACCCCTGTACGTTTTTCTGTTGTTGATTCATTATGTATTCCATATTGCGTCGTATGGAATTAGGTGAAGTGGAGTCAAACACTGGATGACTGCAACTCTCTTCAATGACCGCTTCCAGTGCCCCTGCTTTGGTGATAGCAGCGACGGTTTCTTTCTCTATTGATAGTATATTCACTGATGCTTCCAACCTGGCATCCTCGTTTTCATTTCAGTGGACGTATGACGTGCCTTGGCAGTTTCAAATTTAGCCGGGCCATAGCGACGGCTGTTCTCCATTGTGAAGCTTTCGAGTAGCACAGGTTCTAGTTCTGAGTGAGGATGATTTTTCGATCACGGTGATGGAAGCAGGCCACTACTGTGTTGTCGTAAGTCTTACTGGTGTTTGACGTAGTAGTGCTAGTGTCCGAAGATGATTTGAACCTCTATTCTAATCCGTTGGAAAGCCGCCGTATTGCTGCTCACATTTTGCATCAGTACTTGTGGCTGGCCGCACTCTTCGTGGACGGATGAGATGAATAATCCTAATCCATTGGCTAACATCATCGTTTTACTGTTCTACCTCCTCCGGTGAATAAAATTAAATATCGGAAATATATTCTGGTTCAAAAAGATAAATATGATATAATAAATTTTCAGAATTAACAAAAAAATTTAATAATGAAAAAACTGAAAAAAATCAAGCAATTTATGATTTCAAACATTTTTTTCAAATTGAATCACTGAACAAATCGAAAGAAATAATGAGAGTAATTAAATCGTAACAAAAAGCTTGTTTTCTACTTTTATGTTTGAAAGGGAGCAAAATGTCCAAGATTTAGCAGCCGTTCATTTTTATTGTGCACAAGCGTGTATATATGGTATATATGCAAAATAGTATTGCAGTCATATTTGTAATATTCTGACTTTCTTTTAATATGCAGAAAATGACCTTTATAGAAACTTTTATTGTTTGGGATATATAAAAGTTATTATTATTGTTGTTAAATAATTACTTTTCAACTCTTTTCTACGATTTTGCAGGGTCAAACATTTTCTGATTACTCATTTTAAATGAAAAAGAGCAAAATAGTTTGTCTGTTGACAATTTTATCAGGAAGGTTGAAAATAATATTAGCTCAAGCCACACCCCAGCTCTATGCGGTACCTCTCCTCCTTCGGGAGGAGATTGCGGTCACTACCCGGCGCCTGAGGTGTCTCCAAAAGGGTAAGTGCTGAGGAAGCTTGAGCAATTTTTTCACGGTATTGCCGGTAATTACACATTAAACCTTGACCTTTTGTCACCTTCGGTAGCGATATAGGGTTCATTGAAAATACTTTCACACTTCCTTTACTAATGTAGATCTTAACTTATCGTAAGCTGATTGGCTTAATTTCAATGTTTTAATAGCAAAATGAAGAAAAGCCTTACTATATCCCAATATGTAAAATATATTAAACTCTGTAAGTCTTGCTTTTAAAAACGTAATAACATTCACATAGAAAGCGTTATTATATCTTTCATCTGTTATGGACTGTGCATTTTTAGCACGGCAGCTGAGATAATTGCATATCTTTCACTGTTGACAGTCAGAGCGAAGCCAATTTTTTTTTTACCTGGTTCTTCTTAATCACTAAGCCTGCTAACCATATTTTCTACTCATTTTTTAAATTTTTTTATTTTGATAAAATATCACCTGATATCCCACGACAAGCAGTACGGTTTCCGCTTTGCCCGGTCTACTGCCGATGTGCTTACGACCATCACTGAATTTGTCTACCAAGCTATCCATAATAACGGCGAAGCCCGTGCCGTGGCCCTTGACATCTCCAAAGCATTCGATAGGGTTTGGCATGCCGGCCTCCTTCGCAAGCTCCAGGGTTATGGTATCACAGGTCGATTGTTTAACCTAATTCAGTCGTTTCTGTGAAACCGGGATTTGAAGGTTGTTCTCAGTGGATTCATCTCCAACTCCTATCCCACTAACGCTGGTGTTCCTCAAGGCTCCATCCTTGGCCCTACTCTGTTCCTCATATTTATAAACGACCTTCCTGACGCCATAGACTCCCAAGTCGGTATCTACGCTGACGACACTACTATTTACTCCTGCCTCAAGCACAAATCTAGTGAGGCGGACAAAATTAACCTGGCAGCTCAAATTGAAAAGGACCTCCAATCGGTTGTGGACTGGGGTGAGAAATGGATGGTCAACTTTAACGCCTCTAAAACAAAACTGCTCTCCATTAACCACCACAAGGACCCATCCCTGCATCCCATTAGAATGTCTGAAGATCAACTTCTCGAGAGCTCCTCTTTGCGGCTGCTCGGTCTCACGCTGTCCGCTGATCTGAGATGGAACAAATACATCGAGTCAGTTGCATCATCCACCGCAAGAAAAGTTGGTTCCCTGTGCCGAGCCAGGAAATTCTTCTCCCCGGAATCGATCCTCCAAGTCTATAAATCTACCATTCGCCCCTGCATGGAGTATTGCTGCCATTTATGGTCTGGGGCCCCTGCGTGTTGCCTCAGGGTTCTTGATAAGATCCAGATACGGATATGCAATGTGATTGGCCCTGATCTGTCATCTCGTCTGCAGTCGCTCTCTCACAGACGCGATGTTGCATCGCTCTGCCTTTTCTACAAGTAATTGCTCCGAGGAGATGCTTTCGCTTGTCCCTAAGCCTCATGAATTTAAGCGTCCTACGAGGCTGGCATCCCGTTCCCACCCCTTCACCGTTGATACTGTTAGATGTAGACGTCTCTTCTACTCCAATAGCTTCATGTCTCGCACATCTCGCCTATGGAACTCCCTTCCCTATTACTGTTTCCCTGACAAATACAATCTCCAACGGTTTAAGTGTAGCGTCAATCGTCATTTCCAGTTGCCTTGATCTATCCACTTCCCTTCTCCACTTCCTTTCATCTTTCAATCCTATCTGCTCTCGCTCTAAATCTCCTGTAACCCCCTTGCCTTGATCGACCCTCCGTCCTTCTCTTTCTCCACATCCCTTCCTTTACCACTCCTATCTGCTCTTCCTCCAACCCTTCTGTAACCCCATGCGTGATAGTGGCCACCAGCCTTGCTTAGGTTGATACGCTTAAAAAAATAAAAATAAAAAGTTCAAGTGCCATTTTGCGAGGATATATAACTAATAAACACCTAAATACAGGTTAAATAAGCACAGAATTTTTAATTTATCATATTATATTTTTGATTATTTTCTTTCTGAAAAAATGTTCTTACAATATACAATTACGTAATTCCTCGAACCAGTGTAGATATTGAAATAGAAAACTAATAAATACGAAACGCTTTCATATGATGGAAATCCTTTGGGAAAAGTAGCAACTTCTAGCACTCTGTTTCATCAACTGTCATTCTTTATTAACTTTTTCAATCATTTTACCACAAGGAAAGCAATAAAGCAATATGACGCAAGGGGTTACTGAGTGTTGATGAGTATATGAGAAAAAGAAAAATAATATTAAGGAGAGAGAATAATAACAAGAACTAAGAAAACGGAAAATAACAATTGTCATTACATTTATATTTAAAAAAATTCAAAGTTGAAAAGGAAGTTAGAAGCTGAAAGAGAGAAGAAACTGCCAGCACAGAATTTTGCGATTACATCTCGCCATTACAACTCTAAAATGATGAAAACTTGCCGCCAATCTAGTACAGTGCATAAATTCATAAAGTCTAGGTACCATCGTCAGAACAATTACCATCAAAGTAATTATAGAAAAACCGCAGGCAAGCTACATTACGGCGGTGGAAAAAAAACTAACGTCGATACGCCAGGTCAGAACCAGTAACATTGCAGATTCTTCTTTGAATTCTATCAAAAACACTAAAAAACATATATAGCACGAACATCAGACCAGATTCTGTCTATATTTCTGAGATGAGGTGTTATGTACAGTATTTACATTAGTCGGACTATTGTCCTCATCTTTGTCGCCATATTTGTCACAACGTTTCGGCCGTTGTACGCTCCGGCCTTCTTCAGGTGGTTGGAATTTCGAACCGAACCCTTTATTTCGATCACTGGGGTAAACTAGTTCTAGTTCCACGTGCCATGTTTGATGGATGTCAGTTATCAGTTATCTCCTGGTAATTTTCCCTCTGAAAGTTCTCCACTGCCTGAACCGGGTATTGAACTCACACTCTTTGGGTCTGTCACTGGATCTAACCAACGCCTTTATCCACTGTACCATGTGTCGAAATTCCAACCACCTGAAGAAGGCCGGAGCGTACAACGGCCGAAACGTTGTGACAAATATGGCGACAAAGATGAGGACAATAGTCCGACTAATGTAAATACTGTATCAGACCAGATGTAACAGAAATAGTCAATCCGTGGACGAATGGTAAACTTGTTGATTTGTAAGATAAATTCTGGAGAGAAAAATTGTCTAGAACCAACTTTCCTCGCATCAAACCTAGCAATTCATTCAATATAATCTTTTCACTTCATGATAGCAGAAAATATTAGTCCGAGAAGGCGCAATGAGTTACTCTTCTGGAGGTTAGCATCAGCCATGAAGGTAGAAAGAGCTCTATCAAATGATTATTAACTTTATTAATAACTGCCATTGATACATCGAACGTGCATCATGTAATGTATCCTGTATAAGAGAAATTATGTTTAATTTGAAAACACCGTAATCAAATACAAGCTCAAGGACATTTGTTCATTTAGTATTTCATAGTCAGTCGATATCCAGTGACTTAAATATCATCTGAGATATTAAGTATATTTATATGAAATGAAAAGATCTTAAAACGATGAATAGGTAATTAAGGTTAAAAACAGCGGTAGATCTACCGCAATGGTTACTATTTCACTGCTAACAATTAAATGAGATTCTGTATCAGGGAAAGGATATACAAATATCTTTATCAACATCAATTCGAGATCCAAATTTACATTCTCTCTTGAGAAGTGGCATTTTCATTATGTGTGTTTCAAACGTTAAATCATCAGAATATATTCAAATAATTTATTTTCTATTTCAAAATATATACACATAATTTATTTATTTATTTTCTATTTCAAATTTTGTTGTTAATAAATTTCTTAACAGGTGATTTCATTGAAATTTTAAAGATTTCTTTCGATATATCACATAATTATTATACTGTATATCTATATTGTTCTTTAATAGAATAGAGTAATCCACCACTATTACAAGAGCCTGGCAGTTTTTTTCTCAGTTTTTATTACATATAATTAATCTCTTTTAGTGTTTAAAGTTGATTTAAAGTTGATTCAGCTAAATGAAACTAAACGACAACATCCACGCAGTTTTTCGAAGTTTTCGATCTGTATCATGCATAATATTTTCGCTTTTGATCACTATATACCTTTATGCTATATAGTTAATCCTCTTATTTATAAAAAAAATTATTATCAAACATTCAAAAATATATTTTAAAAGTCAACAGCCATTTCAGAAATTCATAGGACCCTCCAAAAATTAACATAATCTAAATGATAAATATTACAAAATTTACATATAAAAGCAAATTTAAAGACATTTTAAGCATTATAGGAGATAATATAACTTAATGCTTCAAATTCAATTCTCTTTTTTTTCTCCTTTTAACCGGTCGTTATGCGAAAGGCATTTTTCTGAGATTTTCGAAATTAACTCTTTATTCATTCATTCATCTGGGGTACATATTAGAAGATACCTTAGTTAATGCCACCTCAGCTCATCAGATACATCAAAATTCCACTGCTTGTCACAGCAACTAAACTCACGACATGGTAGTCTCTAAACTCCTCAGTAGGTTTAGCATAGAATTGAACATCATATGTTCAAGAAGAACAGGCATTACCAAATACTGATCAAGCTAACGGAACTAGCAAATTATTTCTTGTGTATGTTAACTGCCTACACCTTTTAAGTTCATACCAGACTTGTTATTTTATAGTTGGGTCCGACATCAGAGACTAGACTGTGCAATCCGACATATCGTAGTGGGTACCGAGGTATCACAGTACAAAATAATCATGTTTGACGCTATTAACGCTCAAGATGTTAATCAAAACTTGCAATAAATGTTAAGGTCCGAACAGTAGAAAATTTAACAAAATTAATAGATAGAAAACTGATGAAGATTACAGAATCAGGGAGCGCATATTAACATGCCAAAATAATAATTTATTCAGGTGTTGGTGTTAATGAAATATGTGTTCTATGGTTTATATAAATATTTTTGAAATTCAGAAGTAAAAGCAAGAGACCAACGCAGCGTCTGTTTTATTTCAGAAAAGCAGCCGATACACGCTCAAGCAGCTTAAATTTCTTATATACCCCCAGACAAAGATGCAAGAAACCAACATTTTCATATAAATTGTATATTGAGTGACAGATCTTTCTTATGTAAGCAAAATTCTAATGACCCTTTAAATAATTCAGAATGAATATTTTTTTACAATAAGTACAGAATGTAATTCTACAATATTTTTTTTTTACAGATATACAATATTGCAATTACATACAAGGATTTTTTCTCACAATGTTTGAACTATGTTTGAAATCATTTATTTTTTTATAAGGAACATACTGCATTTCTTTATTTTGGTCATTGACACAAAATTTTATTTCCACATTCCCAACAAAGCTTGAATGTGAAAACATTCTACAACTGCTAAATTTGAAAGGCATATTCATTTACAGAGTTAGAACAATATTTATTTTTTTGAGCTAGTGACACAATATTTGATTACAAAATATATTTTCCTTTTACTTATTTTATAACCATTAATTCTGGCTTAAGGAGGTCAGTCCATTTTTGCGTTAATTCACAAATATGTAATATAAAGTGCCTAATACCAAATATAAGGATCATTAGGGCCAAATCTTTTTATTTTTCTTCTTACTCAACCTTTTAAATTTTCTGACCGAATCACTTAGTTAGTGATGGGAATCAGGTTCCTTTGGAGATACCGGATTGACAGGATTAATGTTATGTGTTAAGGATAATCTCAATTACTCAATTTGCCAATAATGGCGAAGTTTAGCTGGATTCTTCATGATTACTACATCATTCACCTTAATAATATTTTCATATTTGTTTTCACGCAGATCCTTACATTGTTCTCTTAAACTTAGAAGATATTCATTATACGACAATTTTTTAAATTTATTAAATAAATAACCCTTATCTCTAGAGAGATAATTACATCTTTCCTTTGAGGGAGTTCCTTTCATCATCCATGTTTAACAGGAAGTCTTCTTTAAAAAGAGGATATAAAAACCAATTAGGGGTAATTATTTCCAAACCTGAATCAGAAGAACAGTGGGAATTTATTGCCTTTTGTATATCCGAAAGAATAGTGAATACAAAATACTCCACTTGAGATCTTCCTATACTTTTATAAAAACATTGCTTGGCAGTCCTGATCATCCGTTCCTATCTACTGCTCATCCAAGCTGAATATAATGTGACACTATGAGTTGGATATATGCGCACGCGTGTATGTGTGCGCCTGCACATCTGTGTGTGTGTATATATACACCCCCACATCTGTATGTGCGTGCGCGCGCACACATATGTGCGAGAAGATTAGTTAGATTTGACCTGGGGATCAAACTTCAAGACCCAATGACTAGATTAGGAATCTAGATAAAAACATGTTCTGGACATATGGCCAAAAGGGTAGATAAGTGTTAAGTACTTGTCAAAATACGAAGATAGGAAAAAGACCGGCTCTGGTCAAAACTTAAAAGGGTCTGAATTTAATGTCCCTGAATCGGAGTCAGCTAGGCTAAGAAATATTTTTATGTCCACTTTCTTCAAAGAGAGAAATGGTCATGAAAAAGTTATGGGTTTATTCGTGGGTCTCCCTTGTCCGGAAATGATGAAAGAGGATTCTGCATATATACGGGAGCGCTTTGTGCCACGGCAGTTAGTTAGACTTAGTTTAGGTTCGAGGAAGGTTGATTTAGGCCGGAGCACGTAACAACGAAGAGCGACCCATTAGCAGCCGAACATTGTTAGCTAAGATATATATATATATTTTGCCAGCCGAGAATCAGCCCAGAGTTAATCATCCACAAAAAGGTCACACGCCTTCCCTCCTCTTTTCGTCCTACCCAAGTTTGTAGTTGTGTTTTTCTTTTGCCTGTGAGCCTGCCTCTCGCTCGATCCACCGCACAGAAATTCTACGACGTGGGGTCTATATATTTGTGCAACGAGTTGCAGAGGTGGGTAGTCTCACATAAAGGTATTGTGGTGCTAAAGTTAAAAAATCTGTCTAAAAACTTTTTAAAGTCAAGAAATATTTAATCAACTTGCATCCGGTGATAAATGATTTATCATTATCAGTAAATGTGATTGAGAATCTAATAAATGTTAGAGAGGCTTATAAAGGCTAGCACAAACTCCGGAGCACTCATTACTTTAACAAGTTCAATATGAATTGTTCTTACTTTCAATCAGGTAAAAATGAAAATATACATGTTATTTCCACCTTTTTCATTTTTAATCATTAAATATCCTACATGAGAAAATGGTTTGATCAAGTTCACTCAATGTTTAGGAATATTAGTTAATTTTGGATATTTAAATGAGAGTGCATTATATTTTCTGAAAAGATAACAGTTGGAAATGTAATTTTTAATACATCTGGCCTTAGGAGCCTAAAACCCTGAGAGCCTCAGTTTATTAAGGGTACTAGAAATTCCTAGATGCTTGCATCTTTCATGTGTGTCCATTATGATTAGTCTTGTTAAATCGTGTAGACAATGATGGGTAAATAAGCAGATAACCATCAGTTGACCGGCGGCAGTACTGACCAGCGTGGGAAGGACCCAGTAATAATCCTCGAACAGAAATGTCATTATTGTCTATATTATAAAACGGCCGGTCCGAATCGATTTTGGGTCCTTCCCACGCTGGTCAGTACTTCCGCAGGTCAACTGATGGTTATCTGCTTGCTGCTTCGTTCCTCCATCTGCTTCTGCCCCACATTGTGTTCCTTGATCACGGAGCTTTGACGACCGAATCTTCGTTCGTATTTAAGCGTTGAATCGAGTTGCGGCAGAACCGTGCTTCAGAAGTACAAGAACGCTTCCGTTTGCAAAAATATAAATAACATATCAAAATAACGAAAGTGGCCGGATCAATTTTCAATTGGTTTATATAGTTTTTGATACAACAAAATTAACCCTTCCCGTTAAACTCTCTATCGTGACACTTTGTCTTTTTCTTCTAAAACTTGGAGCGTTTAAAAAGAAAGAGGTTGATCAGGAATTCTCTCGGCTGCAGGTCACGTTGGATTCAGTAGCTCTTTCGTTCGCTACTGTTTCGTCTCGTTTACGTCTCTTGCCGTTTCTCGCTCCAACTGCTAGGTTGGTTAAGCGCTCTGTTTATATGTATTTCGCCCGACTCCCACCGCACCTCAGGGTCCATCAATATTCATATCAATTATTTTTTCCAATTTTGGAGAAACGCCACTGACCTTCAAACAATGTGACAGAGAAACATACAGACACACACATACACACACACACATGTATATTATTTTAGTGAAATTGGAGTAGCTTTGAATAGCGAATTAAATCAGAGCATTTTGTTTACTGATGGGGAAATCTGATCTAGGGCAGAAATTGTACCCATTGAATCTGGGTCATCAAAAGACAATGCAAATGGTCGAAATAATTTTTATCGATTAAAAATTGAAATAGAGCTGAGTAAACTAGAAGGAACTTTGGAATTCACATGATTTTGGTTGAAGCAGCCAGAACCCGGTGATAATCGCGTGCGAAGTAGTAGGGCCGAGGGTCAGTTATATCCAGCCGGGTTTATTGATATAAACGCGTAGTTATGCTGAAAAAGGCAGACTGGATAAAATTTTTGAAGAGAGAAGAGAGAATTGGCCCGGGTAAGCGTTGGGAGGAGGAACGCCGCTATAACTTTAAGCCGCACACAGAAATCTTTATCCCTCCATCGCAAGAGTCATATATCGTTCTGAGACGATTTAACAACAAGTTAATCACACATACTCTCTCTCTCTCTGTCTAGAATCCAGTGTATGACATTTTACGTTAAATACTTTTCTTTTCTGCAACCCGTTTCTTTTCTCTACTATTCTTTTCTGCTATATAAAAGACATTAACAATTCAACCATTGAATATTTGGTTGTCCGGCTTTCTGCAGATATTAATTTTTTTTTTTGCTGCATTCTAAATTTCTTAGCGCAGACTCCCCAGCCATGTCTACATCTTCAGTCGACCGTGAATGGACGGACATCACTTCTGCTTTCTGGATCAAACAAATCACAACGTGGGCAGGAAGCAGGTTTAAACCAGCGGACCGGTCGAATAATCTACGGATGCTCAGGGCACCTATGGCCACTCCATAGTTCGATTAGGACCAAGTAGACACCTCAATCCAGAGAGTAAGACGCCGGAGGTTGAGGGGCTGGGGCGAAAGTGCAAGAAGACAGCTGTCAGTTATTCAAAACAATACATTCATTCTTCGACAACAAAACCATTACTTTCTATATTCTGTCGACAAACGGCCGAAGCCGGTCACTTATCCAAAACAATAATTTTTTCGATAACAAACTTTTGTGTTTAAAAATTATTTCTTTATCCCTGACGTCAAAGAAATATCTTTGTTGTCGACTTTTCAATATTAACGATTAAAATTTTGCCCGCCTTGCATGTTTACATTATTGGCTTTGCTATTTATAACAACTCAATCTGTTTTTCGGCCTACAAGTACGTTTTACAGTCTTCATTCCTCAGGAAATATTTTAGATTGTTTACATTATCGGCTTTGTGAATCATAACAACTCCATTCGCCCGTATTTTGGTCTCAACATTCCATTCGGCGTTTCTAATTATCAGAAAGGGAAGAAAAACACATCACTTTTTCCCTTGCTCCATATTTCAACTGATGTTTTCACCTTAAAGTTTACATTTTTAACTCTCGAATTCCTTCCTAAATGGCTCTTTCACATGAACTCTTTTAATCCCAGTTTCATACTACCAGTCACAATAGTGTCACAATACTAGAAAAGTCGCCAGATAGTCTTTAGTTGAAACTCTTAAAGTTATTTATAACCCTTTCCAGACTGTCAAAATTAAAATTTATATCAAATATTAAAATCGGTGTGTTTTATTCTTTCCTCTGTCCGCTCTATGCCCAGTCTTTTCTCTCCCCTCCACACTCCGTAACCCCCTGCGTATTAGTGGCGTTCCTGCCTTGCTTTGGATGTAATGATTAAAAAAAAGAATTTAAAAAAAATTAAATCAAAGAGTAGTAAAAAAAACAAGAAAAGTTTCTTGGATATTGGAATTTTCACATTTTCATTTCATACAAGACTTCTCTCAGATTTCACTGAAAAACCGAAGGAAAATTCTTCCATATATCCTTTGCTTTTTCAGCACATTTTGTTTTCTTTTTTGGATTTTAGTCAGCATTTATTTTTCAATCTAGATTTTAAATTTGAATAAAATAATCTTTCTATGAAAAAAGTAAGTACTTCTACTGATTCACTAAAAAAATGAGCATACTATGACGAAAAATGCCTTAAACTTAATAAAAAAAAAAACAGTTTTAACGTCAAAAGCTTTATGTTATTATTAAAATGAAAGATCAAAGGATATTTTTATTATTAAATCATACTGTTTTATCCTTTTGAAAACCTTCGAAACTTTGGTTATAGAAAATTTTAGTGTCTTTTTGCGGTGAAAAATATATTAATTTGGAAATTCTTGCAAAAATCAAATAATCGCCAGATTTTAATGAAACTTTCAGGATTTATTCACAAATGAATTAATTTATTTTAGAAACTGTATATCACCAGATACTCACATATTAAAATTTTAAAGAAATAACAACAATAAATTCGCCGATAGGTTTATTATACTGGAAAAGAATACATGGGATAAAAACTGCAAGTGTTACTTTTCAAAAGGCCGTTGAACAATTCATAGGGAACGACAAAAAAAAAATAATTAGTAAAAAGCAGTAGCTCACCCCTGTGTCTATACGGAGTCAGTTCTTAGAAGTGAAAACTGCAACGTTGGCTTTAGATCTTGTAATACTAATTACATGATTAAAGACGGTAAGTATGTGGAACATGTTTGTGAATTTAAAAAAATACTAGGATATAGATACAACCCATGTAGTGAAAGAGAGAATCACCTACCTCGAAAAAGCGTTCGTGTTTTGTGTGAGATCTGCCGAAGGAGGATTAAAGAAAATATATTTATTACTGTACAAAATACAATAATGTTTGGCAATGGCCGAAGGGAAAGTGGGGAAAAGGCTGGACTTCGCTAACTATCCTAGTCCTAGTTAATCACGATCACAACCCATTCATCCAATACAATTTATCCATTTACCAAAACACTCATCCATCATCATTCATTCCTACGTATATCACAATACCACAAATTCACGCGGTGGGCTATAAAAACACCCCATGATATAAAAATCTCAAAATGTTTAAATGCAAAAAACATAAAAAAATAATAATAATTTCATGAATCATGAAATAAGGGAGAGGGAATGAACACCGTAAACTAACAAAAATTCAAATAAAAACAAACTAAAAACAAAACAGATGTTAGTAAAACCCGTCCTCCCCTCAAAATAATAAGAGTGATAGCTGTATTCTTCAGATAGACAAAATCAAGCAGCACACTCGCTAATGGAGTGAGGAAGGAAAAATAAAAAGTTGCGTGGGGAAAAACAACCCTTGACCCAGCCAAGACGAAAAAAGCCATCCAAAAACAAACTGAGGAGATTGGGAATCTCCACTTGGATCATAACAAAAGAGAATGCCGGAGACAGGCCGGGAACAATACTTATCCACAATAACTAGGAAAACATGAAACATTCTAAATTAACCAGGGGAGTGTTCACAGGAAGTCGCCCTGTTGTGACCAAGAGGACCTAAAAAGCAAATCAAGACTAGCCTCTTTTACACGAACCAAGCTCGCTACTTTCATCCACCTTTCGCTAAAATCTGTCGATATTAAACGCTTTCTATCAGTTCTCATCTTCACCTTGGCTGATGCTGAAAGAATCCGACCTGATGAGAATAGTGTTGGTATTGCAAGATTTCCTCCATCCGCGACGTCCAAATCACCATTCGAGCCACGGCTAGCAGCGTCAGAAACACCATTCGATGAGCACGAGAATATCGGAATCGATACGAGCCGTCAACTCGCCAACATAGTCCCAGAAAGGGTGCACCTGAGGACAATGGCAGAAGGCGTATGAAACCGTTTCTTCTAACGCACGGTCACACCGATGACAGTCGGGAAAATCCGCCCAACACCATCTGAAGATCCTGTCATTGAGAGATAGCACGTTCCGAATCAATCGCCAGGTAAGCGAAAACTTAGAGTTAATTCGCAGCTGGCGCCCAAGACCAGAAAGAGCGCAACTCGGCCAACAACAAGCCGAACCGTCCACAGAGTGGATCCTTCGCGACCCCCTCCACTAATTCACAGTACAAGACCCTTCGAGGCCATAAAAGGTCAGTGAATCGAGGAACGACCCTCAAGGCCGCTCGACACTCAATGAGGAAACTCGACAGTCTCTCGCACCTACGACGAAGCTAAACTCAGGAGATGCGAGGAGTGAAAGAAAGGCTAGGTAAGTCGTCCCTAACACACCCCATCAAAATCAAATATCAGTGAAAAACCTGGCGTAGGAAAGCCAACCTCGATGCATGTCGGTGACTCGCCAAGTGCGGCAATCCCATCCACCCGCCCGACACGGACGCTGTACACATTCTTTGCACAATTTCTGCTTGCGACCACCCCACAAGAGGATGGACAACAAGCGCTCAATCGATTCCTATGACCCTTGCAAAGAGGAAGTACAGCCAAGACGTAAGCGGCACAGGTCTCAGTTTTACCCTTCAAGGATAACTTCCTGCCAAGTCCTGATCGACGCTCCGACCTTTACCTGTACTTCTGACAAATTTTTCTTCAGCTGGAGGTCGGGTCCAAACCACACTCCAAGAATGCGGACAGTACCGTCCGTCCAGCCAAAGGGCCCCGGAAGAGCGACCCACTTCCAGGAACCTAACCGCAAGCCGGGGGGATTTGTTGCGGTTAATCTTGGCCCCGTGAACTTTTCGTACCGTTCAAGCGCCTTCAAGACTGGAAATTGGATACGTTATCGACGTACGCGGAAACCTTGGCGCGAGCTCCACCAGGGACAGCCATTCCACGTAGGGCCGGACTGCTCGCCCCGTCACTCAAGTGGTGAAGGGCGTAAAGTAGGGGCAACAGTGGACAACCCTGACGAACCAGCCGAGACAGCGCAAAAGCGATCGATAGCTTCCCGTTCATTTGTACCGCAGCACTGTGGGAGCGATACAGGAGGCGTGTAGTCTGGCCCTACGTGGAATCGCTGTCCCTGGTCGGGCTCGAGCCAAGGTTTCTGCGTACGCCAATGACGTATCTACTTTCGTGTCGTGCCGCAGCGTCATTGTGGTGGTATTGAAGGCGCTTGAATGGTACGAAAAGGTGACAGGTGACAAGATTAACCGCAACAAGTCGTCCGGCTTGCGGTTAGGTTCCTGGAAGGTTCCGGGGTCCTTTAGTAGAACAGACAGTCCTGTCCGCATTCTTGGAGTGTGGTTTGGACCCGACCTTCAGCTGGAGAAAAATTGGCCAGGAGTACTGGCAAAGGTCGACGTGGCGATCAAGACTTGCTGCCGAAGGAGGTTGTCGATGAAGGACAGATCTGAGGCTTGTGCCACTTATGTTTTTCCTTTAGTTCTTTACCGCTTGTCTGTACTTCAGCTCTGTAAGGAACATGAGAAGGCGATCGATCGCTTGCTCTCCTCACTTTTGTGGGGAGGGACACAAGCATCATGTCGACTCAGTAGTCTGTGCCCAACATCCGTGTCATGGGGGACTGGGGATGCCGCATTTAGAGAGTTACAAGCACAACTCGAGGCTGGCCTTCCTACGCTGTGCATTGACAGGGGACTCAATTTTAGTGGGGATTGTGAGGGCCGCGTTACTATTACTCCCTCCATCTCGCGGGCTGAAAACCTTCGTCAGCTCAAGGATCAATCGGATTTCCTTTTCGAGTGTCGATTGGTCTTGAGGTCATTCCTCGGTCAAGTGACCTTTCTCGGGCTAGGAAAGTCTTCTATCGTGAACTAATGAAAGGGGTCGCGAAAGATCCACTACGTGACCGGCTCGTCAGACTAGTTTCGCTCGTTTTGGTCTTGGGTGCAAGCGGCGGACTACCTCAGCAACCTGGCGATTGGTTCGGAATAGGCTCTCTCTCAATGACAAGACCTTCATATGGGGTTTGGCAGATTTGTCAGACTATGAACGATGTGACCTTGGCTTAGAGGAAATGGCTTCGCCCGCCTTCTACCACTGTCCTCGGGTCTGCCCTCTATGGGACAATATCGGCGAGTTGACGGCCCGTATCGCTCCCGATAAGCTCGTGCTCATTGATCGCGCCCACGCAATATGTTGCCCCCGTATACTGGGGTAAAACGAATGGTGTTTCTATCACTGTTGGCCACTGCCCGAACTGTGATTTGGACGACGTGTCAGGAGGTAACCGTCTTTATCATCATGATCTAATGCGATTCTTTGAGCATCAGCTCAAGATGGAGATTAGAACTGATAGAAAGCGATTGATTTCGACACATTTCAGCGAAAGGTTGGTGACTGAAGCGAGCCTGTTTCGTATGAACGGGGCTAGCCTTGATTTTCTTATTTAGGCCTCCCTGTCATATCGGGGCGGTTTCCTGAGGTTCCCTCGCCTGGTTAGGATAGACCCTACTTGTCTACCTATTTAAAGCACGAAAGCATGGACAGCACTGTGCAAATAGTCTGAAAATGACCCACCAGAGAAGCTCCAGAACCGAGTGTCAGAGTAATCGGTGCCCGAATGCGTCAAGGAAAAATTGCAGGTGTGGCTGGACAATGGATGACTGACTCTGTATCCAGAGGAAAAGCTTAGTCCTCCAAGAGGCCTCATCCCGTTAATGGTGGTACAGAAGAACAAAGAAATGTGCGCCTCGAACTAGATTATCAGGAATTGAATGAACATGTAGACGCATACAGGGGCCATGCTGATGTGTGTACACAAAAATTGAGAGAATGACGAAGGAAGGGATTCAATGTCTCTGTGATTGACTTTGGAAAGGCCTACTTGCAGGTATTCGAGAACCGGTCACTGTGGCTGTTTCAGACGATGATCTATAAGAGGAGGAGATATTGTCTAACGCGTATGGGATTCGGGCTCCATGTAGTATCGGCCATCATAAAAGCCATCGTGGATACTGTATTATCTAAGGATGAGACAGTTCGCCAAGGGACGTCAGCTTACATCTACACCAAGAAAACCATAGTGTCTACTGCACAGGCGAGACAGCATCTTGCCGACTTTGGGCTCGAGTGTAAGAACGACTGGAGGACGGTGCTCGTGTGCTTGGCTTGCAGGTCTGGGGGAGTATAATATGCTTTACTGGAAACGTGGAAGACACCTTACATGACGCAGCGTGTTCTCATTATGTGGGAAACTGGTGGGACATTTTCCTGTCGGTTGTTGGATCCGCATTGCGACTGCCTTTACCAAACGCAGGGTGACTGCTGTGACTTTTGGATAGGGTGGCAAAATAACTAATACTTCCCTTAGAAACGATAACAGAAGTCATTAGCAGAGTACATGAAGACGACCCCGTACGCGGTAAATGGTACATTGACGGAGGTGAATTTGAAGTCTGGGTCGACGCGAGCTTCTTTGCTACAGGAGTGTCCCTTGAGATAAATGGAACGGTCGTGGTAGACGCATGTTGGCGTCGTCCAGAGAAGGATACGCAACATATCTACCTATCGGAACTGGACACCGTCATTAAGGGGTAACCGTGGCCCTTCAATGGAACGCAACAGTGTTGTATTTGTTTACAGATTCCGTGAATCTGTCGTCAGACCGGTGGTCAGAGAATACAAGAAGTGTCAGTCCATCGACTCAGCACCTGCGCAATAACCAAAAGAACAATTGAGTGTGAGCGAAGTGTGACACCGTGTTGGAATAGTCATCACCCACCATAATGGAACGCACTATCTAACCCTGATTAACTGTGGCCCAACCCGGTTCACTATTTGGCGACGCCTACGTCAACAGGATTCTGCAAACGTGATTGGCCACTTGAGGGCATTGTTCTTTGAACGTGGACCTGCGACGGAACTCCACACTGACAACGACACTGTATTCCGCAGTGAACGCTTTAAAGATTTTTTGTATTCGTGGGGAGTACACCTCAGATTTCGCTGCGCATACGTCCCATCAGGAAATGGCATAATCGAGCGATGCCATCGCAATGTCAAGAGAATTGCTGCTAGGAACCAGTGTTCCATAATGGAAGCGGTGTACTAGCACAACGTTACTCCTAAAGCCAACATGATTTACCGGTACAAAGTCCGACTAAGAGGCATTGACACGACGCATTCAACTGAACATATAAAAGAACGAACGCCGTACAACCTGGGAGATCGCGTGATTGTAAAAGCCCTACATAGCCGATGTACAACTCGGTACGGGTGGGGCATATCTCTGGAATCAGTAACTCGCGCACAGTGCGGGTTGATAGAATTCCATGACACGTAAAAGACTTGCGTCCCTGTGTAGGTTCAGATACTTCGGCATTAGCAGTAAATGCTCAGGAAGTGAAAGAATAATCACCATTGGAGATAGGGCTAGATAAGACTGTGCATGATGTTGCCAGATCAGAAGACTCCTCAGAAGACGACTCTTCTGAATATACAATACAATCACGTCCAGCAATCGCCCTGCTTCGGAGAAGCTCAACAATAAAGAGGCCTACCTCTGGGTGTCACCTATGTGACGGGGGGGGGGTAGTGAAAGAAATTATCATCTACCTCGAAAAAGACTTCGTGTTTTGTGTGCGATCTACCGAAAGAGGATTAAAGAAAAGGTCGTTAGCAAAAATCTGCTACTCTTTTTCAATTGAAGACTTTATACACTTAACCAATAATTGTCTTGACTCTTTCTTGTCTCAAATTGCCAGTGTATTTGATCCCATTTTTTGGGGTCTACTTGTAACTATTGGGGGCTACTAATGAGTGAACTATGGAGGCAGAAATTGCAGTGAGATATCATTCCGACAGAGTCCTAGAATGCCTGGATCATATTTTCCAAAGATTTTCCGAATCTTAACATCATGAGTTTTCTTTGGTATGCAATTAATGAGGATCAATCAGCTAAATTATATCTATTTTATCTATTATTCTGACGATTCTAAGAAAGTCTGTGCTTCTGCAGAAAAAAAATGAAGTCTATTCCTTAATTTTTGCTAAGGTGAAAGTGGTCCCTATAAAACCTAAAACAGTAACTACTCTGCAGTTGTTGACATTGCCTACGTATGTACAGAGAATACGTTCATCGTAGATGTTCAAGTTGTTTAATCATGGTTGCTCTTAATATAAAAAAAATGTTAGAAATAAACTAAAGGATCATAATGATTTTGTCAAGGAATTGGGCTCTAAATACCATTCTAATATCAATTTTAAGTATATTAATACTTCACAAAATACCGTTGATTTAATTACTAGAAACAAAATTTTAAACTTTAGATATCAATAGCCTTTTTGTGATCTCGCGTGTCTCAGTTGACAGATTTTTATAATACGATTACAGCTCACACAGAAAAACTTCCTAAATTGCCTAAGTTGGTCGGTATGACATCTATGGTTTTTAAGTTTAAAAATTTAAAGTAAGGTCATATTCAATGTGCTAGTGTATCCATTTAAGGTAATGAATAATCATACCTTTTAAAATAAAAATAAATTAAACAGATAACGACAAAGAAGTACTAGTTTTAATTAGGAAATTAAACTTGTGATGAAGCTGGAATCATCGGATGTGGCAGTATAACTGTTTTTTTTTTACAATGATGTTCGCCCTGTATAAGGCCGAAGAGTCACTCGAGGTTGAGGGTTACAGAGTAAGAGACGCAGTTTATGGGGATATGTGGGGAAGATAACGTTTGATCCTTCATTTGAATAGGTTAATATTGTAGTGATCAGATAAGCATCCTCTTGGGAGTCGGTTCATCTAAAATAGATAAATTACATAAGACGAAAACCTGACAAATTTTATTTTCAATAATTGTCACAAAAAGTGTAAAAATCTAGGTATTGCTTCCTTTAAATAAATTAAGGCTGCCTAGATTCTTCAGACCATGCAATCAATCAAACATTTTTATATTGCTTATTTCAAAATTACCAATTTTCTTAAACGTAGAGTAAATCTAATGAGACCCTTTCTGCATACAGGCATTGACTATACAGGACAGGTAATGGAAAAGCAATCAAATGTATTTACTCATATTCACTTGTTTAAATATACGCACTGTATGTTTAATATGTATTGAACCTGTAAAATATATGAATACATATGCTATAATTAGGGTTACTGATATTTATGGCATCATCAACTCCTTGACTTTTGCAATCGTAGGGGGGATCCGAATGCAGAAGCCACACTGAATCTCTTTCTCAACGGTCTATCAACGGTAGCCATCAGCAATTCTGGTATAGTCATACCTGTCCATTGTTTGACATTGTCGAACCAGTTTTTGCGTTGGCGTCCTCTCCAACATCCACCTTCAACTGTGCCTTGCATGATGGTCTTGCACATGCTGCCGGGCTTTGTAACGTGTCCCAACCATACCATTTGTCTCCGTTTGACAGTGGCAAGAAGAGGTTCTTAATGGCCCACAAAATATTTAACCCTTTTCCACCCAAACTTCCAATAGACGATGCCAATGAGTGTTCTCATGCATTTGTTCTCAAACGCATTGATCCTTCTCTCTTTTTCTGCTAGTAGTGTACACGTTTTACATCCATTACATTTACATTTTACATTTGGGAGAATGGAAACTACCAGCGATTTGAAAGCTGATTTTGCTCCGCCTTGTCAATTTGGCCATCGCTGCTATAGATGTGGCAATTCGTGTGCGGATTTTCGAGCTGCAGGTACCATCTTTAGACAAGATTTCTCCTAAACAGGACACTACATACATTCCAGTTCATGGTGTTACTGTTTGTGCTACTCATCATTACTTTAGATTTCTCGGAGCTGACCTCCATTCCATATGCTTCTGCTCTTTCAATGACGTAAATGTAGTCTGCAAAACTTAGGTTACAGACAGGTCTACCACCGATAGAGATTGAAGGATCATGGTTGTCCAAGATTTCTTGCTTGATTCTCTCTATAAATAGGTTGAACAATGTAGGTGAAAATACGCATCCCCGTCTCACGCCGACAGTGGTCCGGAGGAATCCCCCCATTTGTTTTCCCAGAAAAAATGCGTTGGTGGCATATTTTTATAGGGCCTGGATGACTTGGATAATTCCGTTATCTACACTGAATTCTCTAAGGATTTGCCAAAACCGTCATGCCATATACGATCAAATGCTTTTTTGAAATCAACAAAGTTGTGGAACACGTCCTTCTGATGTTAAAGGTTTTTATCTCCGAGAATCCTGCTCCATTGTATTTCGTCCGGTTTTAAAACCTGTTTGTTCTTCTGATAGCAGTTTTTCAGCCTTGGATTTTAAACGATTCAGAATGATATGAAGCAGGACTTTTAATAGGATGACTGATAAGGCTTATTGTCCTATAATTTCTGCCTGAGGCTTCCTTTCTTTGGCACGGGTATTATCAATGTTAGGCCAATTTTTTGTTCTCAAATCTTCTTTATGACTGTGATGGTTTCTTCACCTCCATCATCCATATAGAATGATAAATATAAGTCTTTCATTATGAAAGAGCTTTTTATCTCAGATGTATTCAAATTTAAAACGTATAAGACGTAATACGGTATCATTTTATTCCGAATGGATAGGAAGCACATGGGAAGGGTTGATAAGGGTAATCAAGTTTTGTTTCTATAAATTCAAAGGGTGCTCTAAAATTAACTATTTTGATTTATACACAGTTCTTTCTGATATACAAAATGCAATAAATGCAAGGCCTCTCACCTGTAAATGTTTCTCGGATCAATTTGGAAATTATAAATCTTAATGTATTCTCCGCAGCAAGAATGTATCAAGAATCAATATCGTTAAATCTATCGTGATCGCATGTTGATAGATTTCAAGAATATCACTTGAATTTAAGAGGACAATACAAAAATATAGATGAAACCAAATTTAATAACATGATCAAAATTAATGGTGTAGTTATTTAAAAATCCCTGCAAAACCGAGGCCTTATTAGGTTCTAGTTAGAGACTAATTTCTGGAGGTTATCAAAATATTCTCACTCTAAAGTTTTAAAAAAGTGTGATGGATCCATTCAAATACATTCTCTTAAATATTGATATATCTTTCTGACACATTCTTTCCACTGTCATGATTTGAAAAAATACCGAAAGCTTTGGATAATATTAACAATTTTAAAAATTTTCCTAATGGTGTCATTAATTCAGATGTGTCCAACAGATTTTCAAGAAGACTAAAAAGATAAATCTTCTATGGGAGATAAAAGACAAACCTTTGAAACCCCCTATGTCTGGTATTAAATACTAAATAAGGATAAAGAAGTTATTTTAGCTATAATTTAAAATATAATTTATCAGGAAGAAATATCCATTTTCTTTTGGCTGGTCAAACTTAACAAAGATTATTTTTTATACTAATGTTCAGTCAATACAAGGTTCAAGGTAGAGTGTTGCTGAGTGATGTTTTATGAGCTTAAGGCAAAAAGTGCACTCTATGAGTTTATGCAAGAAAGATAACTGTTAACCGTCAATCTGAAGAGGTCAAAATTGTAAGTGATCGGGGAAACATCTTGTCATGAGCATGCCCCACAAAGCAGCAGCTCTTGTGAAGAAGTTGCCCAAGTGGAACTTACTTTTTAGTAATGTAACAGGAAGAGAATGAAGATAATTTATCCTTGTGTAAGTGGCATGATGGGTCCCAACTGTAAAGTTCAGTGTTAGTAGAACCAAAGAATGTGTCTCCTCAGAACGCTTGTCATGGAAATAGCGTTAAAGTAGCGAGAGGCTTGAGATATGTCGTCTCTGGGAAAGGGGTTGTAGGGTGTAAAATAATTAATCTCCCGCAAAGCTGCGTAGACGCTTTTGAGCTCTATCGAGACAGACAAGTGAGGACTGGGCAGCTCCAGATAAGGCAGCAATACTTCATTTTTGGTCTTGAATTGGCTCTTGTGGCAGGAGTCAGATACTTACTGGATCGGTATAATGAACCGATCATTTTCCCAGCATATTTAGCGGTAGATCCACTTGAGATCTGAGGCGAGCTCCCAATAGACGTTTAAAGCAAGAAGCCTCATTGAGAGAACAACGATCCATCATGATAAGTGAAATTTCATCTGTTCGGTGATGGTAGAACGTTTCTAGTTAGGTTTTAGACGTATTGAATTTTACAAGCTCCATTGAGCCACCAAGAATAGATCAGGGGAGATAACAGCTGCCATATCCTCTAGACATTTGGAGGGGCGTCTATAAACTGTTGTGTCATCTGTATAGATATTCACTAAATATAGGAGTATACTTTATGTTGCTCCTTAATACAGAGCAGACAGAGGGTAAAACCGATTAGAGAACCCTGCGGAACGCCAGTATTGATCTCAAGGATCGCCGATGATTGCTGCTTAAAATGACCTTTAGGGACCAACCTATTAAGAACTTGATAATTGAGAAAGCCCTTCTAGAAATTCCATAACTGGAGAGTTTATGTAGTAATCCTCGATATCACACCTTGCCAAAGGCCTTTGATATATCTAGAGTGATAGTCCTTGTGATTGTCACAAGCGGGGCGAAGCTTCGAAGTATAATCGAATTTTCTCTGATGACCCTGGCTGCAGTGTCATAAAAAATTATATTTAAGTCGGATATTCTATACCCAGGTTGGCTCAGGGACGTGGTTCGGGTATAAGAATGAATTCAGACAAAATTTGGTTAACAGAAAGAAAGCAGCAAAATAAAGGTAGCAACGATCTATCCAAATAAATGATAAAGATAAGACGATCGTAACAATAACAAAACAATTTAATTTGTAACTTGAGAGAAATAGATTTAAGAGTGGAGATAGTTTTGAGGTGTGACGGAATAAAATAAAATGCTTTTAAATTCAATGTCCAAGTGAATTAATGTTCACATACGGAAGAAAGTTATAGAGAGCGATATCTCAGACAGTTATTTCAATGCAGAAGGTAATATTCTACAAAAGAAGATTATTTTTACTTAGCTTTCTGTCCGTTAGTTGCAATCCATCTTCTTCATTTTGCAGAGCGTTTTCTTCTAACCGTTTATTTTTCAGCAGACTTTAAGACTCGTTTTCTTTGTTGCCATGGATATTCCCGTCACATCCCCACCGTTAAAAAGAGAAAATATCTTTTTACAAAAAAGACTATTTTCGTCACAAAGGGAATTCTTCGCTGTTTTCTTTTTTATTCGGGATAACGCATTTGCCACGAGGTTCGCTCAGCCAGAAACATGTTTTATCTTGAATAGTTAAATTCTTGGGCTATCAGACTCCAAGATAATAACCTCCGGTTTCCATTTTTCATCCTGTGGATGAATACTAGAGGATTGTGCTCCGTGTACATGAGTGCTAGTGCATAATTTTTCTGGCCGACGTTGAATTTCCTGGAGTGATAACTGACAGAAAGTAAGTTCCCATTCTTCTTCTTCTTCTTCTTCTTCTTCTTCTTCTTCTTCTTCTTCTTCTTCTTCTTCTTCTTCTTCTTCTTCTTCTTCTTCTTCTTCTTCTTATCAGGAAGAAATATCCATTTTCTTTTGGCTGGTCAAACTTAACAAAGATTATTTTTTATACTAATGTTCAGTCTTCTTCTTCTTCTTCTTCTTCTTCTTCTTCTTCTTCTTCTTCTTCTTCTTCTTCTTCTTCTTC
>OZ038481.1:65145026-65345981 GCA_964036315.1 Acanthosepion esculentum | reverse complement strand
ATCTACTCCTTTTATACCTCTTAAGCATTGGTCCATCATTCTCATGAATATTGCCTGAGAATTCTTTAGCCCAAAAGGCATATTGGAATATACCTTCCGGTGTTACGAATGCCGATATCAACTTGGCTTGCTCGGATAGAGGTACAGTCCAATATCCCTTCAGCAGATCACATTTCGTGATATACTTGGCGTTTCCTATTTCATCTATGCAGTCGTCTATCCTTGGAATGGGGTAGGCGTCTGTAGTGGTTATTTTATTCACTTTTCGGTAATCTGTACAGAAACGTATCGATCCGTCAGGTTTATCTACTAGTACACAGGGAGATGCCCATGCACTACAGCTGGGTTCTATTAGCCGGCATGTATTTTATCTCCGCTCCCATCAATTTTGCTCTTTTTGGATTCATTCGATAAAGGTTAATGGGTTTCGCATTCCTGATATCGATCCCATATATCACCATATTCGACTGGGTGGGTACATCTGAAAATATACTCTTGAAATCTTTGATTAGTTTAGATAAATCACTCCGTTCCGATTCACTTAGATGACCCAACTTTTCACTTAAGTCAGATAGGATTTCTGAATTCCTTAATCTTATTTATCTTGGAGTACGTCTGAATACTCTTGATTATGGAATGTTCCTTTCTCCTCTGATTCGCACATCGCTATCACTGCTGGGTGTTCTTCCCTGCGTTGATATGGCTTCAACATGTTGATGTGACAACTGCGCATCTTTTTCCGTCTATCTGGCGTATAGATTATATAACTCAAGTCACTGAATCTTCTCTTGATTTTATAAGGTCCTTGGAATTTTGCCTTGAGAGGGTGAATGTTCATCGGTAGTAAGACAAGTACTTCGTCGCCAATTTTAAATTTTCTTGGCGCTGTCTTTGTGTCATAATGAGATTTAATCTTAGCCTGCGCTTAATCCAAATACTTTTTCGCTAGCATATTAGCTTTAAATATTCGTTTTTTGAAATTTGACACGTATTCTGATAAATTTGTTTGGCTTGTGTTATCTAGCCATTTTTCCTTTATCATCTTTAATGGTCCTCTAACTGTATGACCATATATCAACTCAAACGGGTTATAACCAAAGGATTCTTGGGTTGCTTCCCTGGCTACAAACATAATGAATGGTAGACCCTCGTCCCATTCTTTTTCGTTTTCCAAACAATATGCGCGCATCATGCTCTTCAGTGTTGAATGGAATCTTTCAAGGGCTCCTTGAGATTGTGGGTGATAGGCACTCGAGTGAATAGTGGCTATGCCCAACTGTTCAATAGCCTTCCGAAAAACTTTCGATGTGAAACTAGGTTCTTGATCTGATTGCACTTCCTTACGCAATCCAAATTTCGTAAAGAGTCCCGAAAATGTTCTTCGCAGATATGTCCCTCAGCGGTATAGCTTCGGGAAATCTAGATGTTGTACATAGAATTGTGAAGGCATATTTATTCCCCTTTTTTGTCTTGGGTAGGGGTCCTACACAGTCACTCGGATGAATGGTTACTCTGCTACCGGGATGGGTTGCAATGGAGCCGCCGGTGTGTTCGGGTTAGGTTTCCCGGCTACTTGGCATACATGGCATGTATTTCAATAGTTCGCCACGTCCGTTTTAAATCTGGCCAATAAAAGTGCCTCGCTATCTTATCGTAAGATTTGTTTATCTCTAGATGACCTGCTAACGGTATTTCGTGTGCTGTTTTTAGGATAAGTGATCAGTAAATACGAGGCAATATTATTTGGTCTCTGTTTGCCCAGTCTTCCTCCTCAGGGATATCACTTGGTTTCCACTGTCTCATTAGTATCCGGTTCTGGATATAATATTTCGCCGTTCCTTCTCGTTGAGAATCATCAGCAGCCAGTTCAAAATACTTCTTCAGGTCCGGATCTGCTTGTTGTTTGTCGATAAGATCCTCTCTCGTTGCTTGGAGATGTGGGTTGTTTCTATTGACGTTTTCTTTATCTCCCGTAGATCTGAGGGTCTTCCTGGCTTTTTCGCTGCATTTCGGCACTGTTTGGGAATATTTTTCTGTTTACCCTCACTCGTTTCTTCTTTTCGAGTGCCCTAGACTGCGCGCGCGTTATAATTCCCGCCGCGGCGTCCCTCTTTCCTGGGCTTAATGTCGGCGTTTGTTGCATGTCTCTTCGTTTACTTTCAGACCGGTTAGGTCGTTTCCTATCAGCATATCGATATTTTTCATGGGTAGGCTATCTATAACTCCCACTTCTATCGTTTCCGAGATCCATTTTGACTTTATATCCACTCGGTGGATAGGTACCATCGTGGATTTGCCACTTATTCCTCTTATATACACGTGTTTGCCAGTTGCTGAATTCATCCCTTCCGGTAGGCGACTTTTTAGTAATAGTGATCGGGATGCTCCTGTGTCTGTCCATATTTTTATTTATTTTTTATTTGACGTGATTCTGCTATCCTTGACTAATGTGATAACTTTCCCATCGTTATGAATGGTTCGTAGCCGTCGGGAATCTCGTTCATAGAGACTATACCTTGTGGTGTGGTTTGACATCTTTCTTCGTTACTTGGTCGACTTTTACAATTTCTAGTAATGTGTCCGCTCTATAAGAATCAGGTACTAATTCATATGCTTTCAGTATTGCTCCCTTCACCTTTTCGTAGTCCCCACATTCGTCGACTGGTAATGCGCCGCGTACGTCTTCTGTGCCTTCCTGCTTAACACAGCCTGCAATAGCATCGTCCACACATGATTTGGTCACTCCAGATTTATAGCCGTTTTTTTTTTTCAAAATGCTGGAAGTATTCATCTACCTCTTCTTCTCTAAATCGAGGCATCAATCTCACTTGTTTTGTTATGTCGAACTCCCTCGTTCGAGTTTCATGAATTCTCCCCTGGGATTCGAGTTCTAGCCTTCTTATATCCTGATCAATACGAGCCTTTTCAATTTCAGCTTTTGCCAGGATTCTCGCCTTTTCCAACTCTATTTGTGTCGCCGTTAGTTCATGATTTTCCACTTGTATCTGGTCCAATATATTTTCATCAAACACCTCATTATCCACCATATTCTCTGCTATTATTTTAATAATTTTAGACTTTCTCATGGCTCTTCTGACGTATAATTGGAAATACTGCCCCACCAGGAATGCATCGTCCTTTTTCAGCTTCAACAATTTTTCTATAGTTGGTTCTCTCAGAAATTCGTCAGCCATCATTACTTCCTTGCTTCACCTTTATTTATTTATTTATTTACTTATTCTCTTCCTTCCACCAAACTGTTTGAAATCCCGGACGATAGCCCCCAATTATATCACGAGCGGGGCGAAGCTTCGAAGTATAATCGAATTTTCTCTGATGACCCCGGCTGCTGTGTCATAAAAAAAATTATATTTACGTCGGATATTCTATACCCAGGTTGGCTCAGGGATGTGGTTCGGGTATAAGAATGGATTCAGACAAAATTTGGTTAACAGAAAGAAAACAGCAAAATAAAGGTAGCAACGATTTATCCAAATAAATGATAAAGATAAGACGATCGTAACAATAACAAAACAATTTAACTTGTAACTTGAGGGAAATAGATTTAAGATGGAACCGCGGACATAGTTTTGAGGTGTGACGGGATAAAATAAAATGCTTTTAAATTAAATGTTCAAGTGAATTAATGTTCACATAAGGAAGAAAGTTATAGAGAGCGATATCTCAGACAGCTATTTCAATGTAGAAGATCATATTCTACAAAAAAGGATTATTTTTACTTAGCTTTCTGTCCGTTAGTTGCAATCCATCTTCTTCGTTTTGCAGAGCGTTTTCTTCTAACCGATTTGACACTTTTTCTGATATAACCATTGACCCTCAAATAAATCCGGGACAAACTAATATAAAGAATAATATTGAACAAATACTGAAAAAAAACAGACCCAGTTTTCTTCAGTAATACGAAGTCATTCAATTCTAAAGTTTTCTACTTTTGAAAGTTTTCCACATAGGCCAAAAAACTTGTAACTCCTTTCATACATCAAATGGACGCTCTCATTTGTACGTCGATCTTCCAACTTCCGAACAGCCTAACAAAATTTGAGAACTCTACACTTTCTATTTAAAGGAACACCTGAGCACTTCGTGAACTTCGTTGACATTTTAATCTCTTTACAAACTTCTGCTTCCATTGTATGTCCCCGTTTTCTTAAGAACATTTTTTTTTATCGAGCTTAATTTCTTTAGGTACTTAAAAATATTTTGAGCAGTCCCGACGACCATCTTCTTTATGTGTAACAAATTATCGTAAATAACAATTTCTTTCACTTTCAATTACACATTCAGTAATTGTCCTTTTTAATTGTACGTAAAAAAAGTTATTACTTGATATTATTATATGGAATAATCACAATATAAATTTTCAAAAACTTGTGACAATAATTTTTAAAAACTGAAGAAATAAAACAATTATTTTTTTCAACAAAGAAACAAAGCATTTTCAATTCTATTTATTTAATAATTATTTGCAAGGGAAGAAAAAATAAAAGATTTCATCGGTGTTATGCATATACCAATATTAGTAGAATTAGTTTGTAGTCTTTATGATTTCTATTAGAATAAAAAAAGATAAATTATTGGAGGTAACTTGGTGGTAGCTAACCTGGGCAGGGAAAATAATAAGATAGGTGGTGCTGATTTCCACTTCAGTGGAAGTTACCAGATGTCAAATTCGGATTAAAATAGCAATTTTCAACCAAAATAAAAAGAAACTTAAGTTAAAAAATGATATTTGTTTTGTATTGTTAAAAGTTCTGTCGCTCTGAAAAACGGATTCAGAAAAATCCAGAATTTCCAGAATTAAACTCGAGCAATATGTCAGCTATATAAAATGGCCCAAACAAACGAAGCTACCTGTGGCTTTATATTCGAGGCAGTCTTGCTCCAAGATCGAGGAAATAAACTCAAAGCTCTTGTAAGAAATTCTTCGCGAGTTTCAGTTGTACAAGTCACCACAATTCAAGACACATTAACGAATGTAAGAAGCCAATTGAGTTTCTCAACTCTTCTAACAGTTTTTAATAAAACTTTGAACGCCCATCATAATTTTTCCGAAATTCCGCTTTTACATAGTTGTATAATGGAACTAGTCTCACAGTCAAAGCAGTTTCTCCCACATGATATGGAGGCCATTATAACTGCGGTAAGCAAAAATGAATATAAGTTCATTACCAGGATCTCTATGCTCTCAACATATTGCTCCTTAAATTCTAGTTGCTTCAAATTCCAGTATGCAATGAGCAGAAACAAGGCACAATAACAATATCTCAAGATTGCTGGCCTCAAACTCGCTTCCTCATACTTTTTCCATGGTCCTTTCGATATTCATTGTTCTAGAGTGGGATCACCAAAATTTTCATATTAGCACCAAATGGGAGAATCCTCACTATTATGTATGTAGACAACCTCTCTAGCTAAGCTACTGCATCGTTTATTTTGTTTTCAGCATCTAAATATTTTTCAGTAACAGATATTTTTTCATTAGTAAATGCTGTTAATAATTTTTTTTAAATTTATCATTTTGTATAAGATCTTACGTGTAACGCTGTTTACTGTGTTTAAGCAAGGGACATAATTGGTCTTGAAAACACTTTAGAAATGAAGGTAATGAAGACTTATTTAACACATTAATTCAGCATAATATTTCTTTGAATACGATCCTCATGGTGTGTATACATTGCAAAAAAATAATTCATTTAAATTGCAAAAAAATTAATTCGTTTCAAATTTCGCCATGTGCATCATTAAATTCAGCAGTTTCGAATTTATTAAATACAAAGAAATTGGCTCGATCCATTCGGCCATTTAAACATAAAATAACATTTAAATTGAGCTTATTTGCGAATAGATACTTTACATAAGCTAATATTGCAACCGACACTTAAAAAGGCATATCGTGGTTGCGGTTGTTTTCTGTGGAATAACAACTTGTTTGAAGGACACTTTCGTACTATATACCGTCTGTGAAAAAAATCTGCCTGTGGAAATAGACATCCTTCTTAAAAAATCCAAACGTCCTTAATCGGCATGAACCACGTACTCTTTCCCGTTACTTTTAATTACGGCGGTTTAATTACACACACACACACACACACACACACACACACACAGAGTAAATGAAAGTCGAATCTCAACGAAAAATAAAACTGAAATAAAAAAAAATTAATAAAGAAGTGATTTTTTAAACTTTCACGGCATTTAATATTGAAATCTATATATAATCTATCAGTTGGGCAGAAATATTTCCTTTAACGAGGCAATTTGACGCATTCTGGACACGAGCGGCATCCAACAGTGATGAATCTAGCTGTTCATCTTAAAAATGGCCAACATGTATATTTCATAGAAGATACTGCTCGAAACGTAATTGAGAATCAACAGAAACCACTTTGGCAGCTTTCTTCGAATTATGCCAGAATTACCTGTTTTCCCGATATATATTGAGGTTCCCGTTTACTACACCTGGGCACACAAGAGATGGAGCAGGCACAAGCAAGGAGCACAAGACTGGGAAAAAATACTGTCTTCAGAAGCGGGAACATCGGCAGATGTACACTGTGCACCTCAGTCAGCAGGAGCGCTTCTTTCTGCGTCTGATGCTGCATACCGTCAAAGGTCCTAAGACATTCTCAGACCTGCAATGATGTAATGGAGAAGTCTGTATGACCTACAGAGAATCTTGCGCTAAACATGGACTACTGGAGAACGATTCCCACCGGGGTCAGACAGTGGAAAAGGCAGCAGTCAATCAGAGCACCAAGTTAACTGAGCCAGCTTTTTACCATCATGTTGATGACATGTGAGCCTCTCAAGTTTTGGGCGACTCACAAAACCAGGATGGCAGAGGACATCATACGAAGGATTCAAAAGCAAACCTCAGCGGAAATTTTCACGTTCAATGATGCCATTTACAATGAGGTATTAATTGATCTGGACACCCGAGTACAAGCTATGGAAGGCCAAAGAATTGCCACTGAGCAGGCAGCAAACAATCTCGCAATTGAGTACATGCAGGAGACCAGCCATGGCACAGAGGAAATGACGGCGTATATAGCTGACAACTAACACAAACTGATGGAGGGTCAACTGGGTGTTTATAACACGATTATTTCGAGTATTGAAGATAAAAGAAGAGATCTATTTTTCCACGACGCACCAGGTGGAACTGGAAAATTGTATGTGTGTGTGAAGTAGGAGGTGATACAAAATGAAATCTGCGAATTGGTTACACAAATTCATGTTGAAATAGTTTATCACGTTTACGTTCTTAAAAAAGGATGAATTCATCCCTCCCTCCATAATTTCTAATGATTTTCATCCTAATTTAATTTTTTCGGAAAGCAGGAAGCTGAAAGAGAGTTCCACAGCGAAAATTGCGAGAGACGTCAGTTGCAATCAGACGTGCCGCTCTGATACAGCCAAAAGAAGCGGGATATAGTGGCCTCGCATGCAAGTGAGAACCAAGGAGGGTATTGCGGTTTCACTTGGTATTTCTACGCTGGAACGAAAGCTTTGATGCCGGCTTTCATCTAGAAGGAGGGAACATTTTTTAACTGAATGATTAAAAACTTAATTCCAAGAGACGTGAAGGAAGTCACGGAAGGAGTCCCAATCAGCGCGTTGATAACAGAAATATATTCTGTTGGTAGGTTTTTGACAGATTGAGCGGAAGGATATGTTTACAGACACTATCGCATGATCGGTGTTGCCAAGTGGACATAGTTGCTGAGTTAATGGTAGAGGCAAACAAGAGATAAAGAGAAGTGTGTCTATCAGAATTACTGGTGAAACACATGGGGAAATCTACCATTTGCGTGAGAGATAGAGTGATTGAGAAGTTCAGGGTTTGAATGTCAGCGAGGTCAGTGACTGAGTGATTGAGCCACCTGGCATGGTGGGCATTGAAGTCACAGAACACAAAGATATTTGCAAGTGTGTGTAGAGAGATAGACTTATCTATATTATCAGAGATATTATCTAGCAAACAACAGCCACAAGAGAAAGGGGAACTGTAGAGAAAGAAAAGATAGTTGACTGAATGTAGTAGAGGCACGTGGGCACTCAAAAGAGAATGTTTCCGAACATAAACTCTCAGGCCATGCATGCGGACACAAGGAGAGTAAGATAGCCAGGAATCGAGAAATCATAGGTGGGTATTGAAGAATTTTTTTTAAAGCTTTTCACCCCAAGCAAGGCTGGAAGCCACTAGCACGCGAGAGCTTACAGAAGATTTCGAGCGAGAGCAGATTGGAGTGAAAGAGGAAAGGATGTGGAGAAGGATAGTGGATAATTCAAGTCAACTGGAGATGTCGATTGACGTTACATTTGAATAGTTGGAGATTATAGTTGTCAGGGAAACAGGAATAAGGAAGGGAGTTCCACAGGCGAGAGGTGCGAGATATGAAGCTATTGAAGTAAAAGAGACGTCTACACTTAACAGTTTAAACAGTGAAAGGGTGGGATGCCAGCCTCGTAGGACGCTTGAATTCATGAAGCCTGGGAACCAGCGAAAGCACCTCATCGGAGCAATTACCTTGAAAGTATTTGTAAAAAAGACATATATTAGTGTCTGGAGAATGTTTGAAGAGGGACGATTCCATACTGCAGAAGTTGGTACAAATACCACAAATATTGTAGGCGTTGTTGAGACAGGATCCGTGGTACCACAAACTATGGACCGAGGAAGACCGAGATCCGCTCGTACACCTGAACACATTCTACATGGCTTCGGAGACGATCCAGGTCTCATCACACGTCAAGTGTCCCTAGCATGCCGTACATCTCATAGTACCAGATGGAGTGTACTGTAAGATCAGCTTCTGTGTCTGTTTCATTTGTAATGTGTGCAGGTTCTTTCGCCCTCTGATTACTCACCACGGAGGAACGTTTGCCGATGGTTTATTGCACAAATTGCCGATCAGTTCTTTGTCTCTTCAGTCTTGTTTACGTTTGAGGCAACATTTGAAAGAGATGAATTAACAAATTTGCACAGTCAACAATTGTCGGCGGAGCGGAATCCCCATGGTACAATACAGGCTAGACACCAACGTCAGTTTACGATTAATATGTGGGTGACTGTCCATATGTTTTCCCATCACGTCTTACAGGAGCTGTCTACAGGAACCTTATTTAAAACACACTTCCAGACCTGCTAGAGGATGCATCCCTGCTAATATGATGACGCATGTGGCTCGGGCATTATGGGGCTCCAGCACGTTTTAGTCCCATTGTTTGTGATATACTGGATGACAACTACAATATAAAATATAGCTGATTTTCATATTTCTACAAAAGAAATATGCATATATAAAATATATAAAAATATCGAAATATCATATTTTTATATGAATGATAAAATCTGCATAAAATATTGAATATTTCCATACTTCAACAAAAAAGTCAAAATCTGCATAGAGTATAGTTGATTCTATATTTCTATATAAAAATGCAAAAATCTGCATGAAATATTGCATTTTTCATATTTCTATATAAAAAAGTCGAAATATATATAAAATGTTGCTGTTTTTGATATATCTATATGTAAGTGTCAAAATCTGAATGAAATATAGATGATTTTCATAATTTTATATGAAATGTCAGAATCGGCATAAAATATAGCTGATTTTCATATTTTTATATAAAAATATTCAAAATCTGCATAAAATATTGCGGTTTAACATATTTCTATATGAACAAAGTTCAATTCTGAATAAAATATAGTTGATTTTCATATTTCTATATAAAAATAATTTGTATAAAATATTGACAATTTTCATAATTCTACAAAAAGTCACTTTCTGCATAAAAAGGCTGTTGATTTACAGTTATCTTATATAAAATATAAAATATAAAAATATGCATAAAATATTGCTGTTTTTCATATTTCTATATGAACGAAGTCCAAATATGCATAAAACATAGCTATTTTCAATATTTCTATATAAAAGGCCACAATCTGCATGAAATATTGCTGATTTTCTCATTTCTATATATAGTTAGAATGTGTCAGAAATATTGCTGTTTTTCATATGACGCACAATTTGTATGAAATGTTCCGTTTTTCATATGACGCACAATTTGTATGAAATGTTCCGTTTTTCATATTTCTATGTAAAATGTCCAAATATGCATAAAATATTTCCATTTTTCATGCCTATAAATGTCGAAATCTGAATAAAATATAGATGATGTTCATATTTCTATATACAATGTCAAAATCTGCTTAAAATATAGAGGATTTCCATATTTCATCCAAAAAAATGAAACTATGCATAAAATATTGACGATTTTCATATTTCTGTATAATAAAAGTAAACATTGGAATAAAATATTTTATGTGTCTTTCTAAAATTTTAGAATCTACATTGATGGTTTTCATATTTCTATACAAAAAGTAAAAATATGCAGAAAATATTTTCATATTTCTTCATATAAATGTTACAATCTCAATAAAATTTCTACAAAAAACGTCAAAGTCTGCATAAAATGTTCATTTTGAAATTTCTACAAAAAGAGACAAAGTCTGCATAAAATATTGATGATTATCATATTTCTAAATAAAAATGTCAAAATCTGAATAAAATATAGGTGATTTTCAATATAAAAACCAAAATATTTATGTGATATCGCTGTTTTTAATATTTCTATAGAAAAAAAGTCAAAATCCTCATTTAATATTGCTTATTTTCATATTTCTATATAAAACATCAAAATCCTCATAAAATATAGCTGATTTTAGATTTCTATATAAAAACTCAATATCTTCATATTTCTATACAATAAAATACAAATCTGCACGAAATATTTATGATTTTCATATTTTATATGAAAAATTTAAAATGTGCACAATATATTGCTGTTTTTCATATTTCTATATAAGAAATCAAAAACTACATGAAATTTTGCTTTTTCATATTTCTGTATAGAAAAGTCTAGATTCTCAAAGTATATAGCTAATTTTCATATGTGAAAAAGTAAAAATCTGTATTAAATTTTGCTGTTTTTCATATTTCTATATAAAAAAGACAAAGTCTGCACAAAATATAGGTTAATAAAATTTATTTCAGTATAAAAAGTCAAAATCTGCATTAAATTTTAATGATTTTCATATTCTATATAAAAATGTTAGAATTTGCATGGAATATTGCTATTTTACATATTTCTATTTTACATATTTCTATATAAAAAGAGAAAACCTGCTTGAACATTGCTGTTTTTCATATATCTCTATAAATAAAAGTGTCTTACTCTAATAAAATATACCATATTTTCATATTTCTATTTAACAAATTCAAAATCTGCATCAGTTTGTCATATTTCTAAATAAAAAGGTCAAAATCTCCATGAAATATTGCTGTTTTTAATATTTCTATTTAAAAACAAAAAAATCTGCATGTGAACTAGCTGTTTTTCATATTTCTATATAAAATGTCAAAATCTCCATGAAATGTGGCTGTTTCACATAGTTCTTTATGAAAATCTCAAAACCTACATGAAATATTGCTATTTGTCAATTTTTCTATATAAAACGTCTGAATCAGACTAAAATATTGCTGTACTCCATATTTCTATATGAAAACGAAAAATCAAAATCTGCATGAAACATGACAGTTTTCTTATATTTATATATAAGACAGTTCCAACCTACAGGAAATAATGCTGTTTCCTATTCCTATAAAAAAGACAAAATCTGCATGAAATATTGCTGATTTTCATATTTCTATATAATACACTTGCAATCAGCATGGAATTGTTCCATATTTCTATATAAAACGACCAAAATTTATGCAAAATAGGCAAAATCTGTTTAAAACATTGCTGTTTTCATATTTCTATATAAAAGATAAAATCTTTATGAAATATTGCAGTTTACATATTTCTATATAAAAATGTAAAAATTCCCTTAAATATTGCTGTTTTATATGTCTATATAAAAAGATAAAAATCTGTTGAAATAATTATTTTTCCATATAAAAATCGCAAAGATTTTAGTATTCCTGAATAAACAATTACTGGTTTTCCCATCTCTATATGAAAGGTCCACAATGTGCATTAAATATTGTTACTTTTTATATGACTAACAAAGGCAAAATCTGCATGAAATATTGAGATTTTTCACATTTTTATATGAAAAATCAAAATCTCCAAATATTGTGGTTTTTCATATTTCTATCTGTATAAGTCAAAATCTACATTAATAATTGCTGTTTCTCATATTCCTAAAAAGTCAAATTCTGTTGTTTTTCATAACTCTATATGAAAGAGGCAAAATCTGCCTAAAACATTACATGTTTTTTTTATATTACTATATGCAAATATGAAAATCACCATGAAATGTTACAGTTTTACAAATTTCTATATAAAAAGTTGGAATCTGCATGAAATATTGCTATTATATATATTTCTACATAAAAATGTCAGAAGTCCGCATAAAATATTGATGCTTTTCATATTTTTATATAAAAAAACAAAATCTACATAAAATATTGCTGTAATTCATTTTTCTATATAAAAAGTCAAAATCCACATTAAATATTGCTTATTTCATATTTTTATATATGAAAGACATTTGCATGAAATATTGAATGAGAATAAAAATATGCATGAAATAGTTGTTTTATTTAATTTCTATATGAAAAAGTCAAAATCTGCATGCAATAATTCTGTTTTTATATCAGTTTATGAAAATGTCATAATCTGCATGGAATATTTATTTTCGTATTTCTTTATGAAAAGGGAGAAAATCTGTATGAGAAATTGATGTTTTTCATATTTAAAAAAATTTCTAAAAATTAAATCTCCATAAAATATTTCTTGTTTTCATATACCAATACCAATACCATTTTATCTTCTTGCATAAAAATCTTAAAATTTGCACGAAATATTGGTGGTTTTCATATTTCTAGTTAAAACTCAAAATTTCATGAAATATTGCTGTTTTCATATTTCTGTATATAAAAAGGTAAAATACGCACTTACTGATTGTTTTAATATTTCTTTATGAAAATGCAAAATATTCATGAAACATTGCTGTTTTTCTTATATAAAAATATTTTTCTATATGAAAATGTCATAATCTGCATGAAATATTAGTTTTAAATATTTCTATATACATGTATCAAAATCTTCATGTAATATTGCTTTTTTATATTTAGAAATACAACTGTTTTACATAATTATATATAAAGAAGTTAAATTCTTCATAAAATATTGAACTTTTCCATATTTCTGTATGAAAAAGTCAGTTTCATTAAATATTCCTCTTTTAATATTTCTAATAAAAAATATCAAAGATCTTCATGAAATATTGCTTGTTTCCATATTGGTATATAAACATGTCAAAATTTTATGAAATAATTCTGTTTTTCATATTTCTATATCAAAAAGGTAAAACGTGCATTAAATGTTGCTGTTATTCCTATTTCTATATATTAAAGTCAAAATCTACATAAAATATTGCTATTTTTTTATATTTCAATATAAAAAGTCAAAGATTGAATTTAATATTGCTGTTTTTCATATAACTTTGTAAAAATGCCATAATCTACATGAAATATTGCTGACTTTCGTATTTTAAAATAAAAATGTCAAAATTTTCATGAAATATTATTGTTTATCGTATTTCTATGTATAAATGTCAGTGCCGACAGGAAATATTGATGGTTTTAATGTTACTATATAAAAATGCCATAATCTATATTGCTATATTTCAAATTTCTATATAGAAAAAAATACACAACGCATATTGATGGTTTTATTATTTCTCTATAAAAATGCAAAAATATGCATGAAACATTGCAGTTTATTCTTTTTTTCTATATAAAAATGTTATAATCTGTAGGAAATATGGCTGTTTTTCATATTCCTATAGAAAAATATCAAAATCTTCATGAAATATGTTTTTTATATTTCTATGTAAAATTCTTTTAAAGTGAATGAAATATTTTTACTGAAAAACACAAAATCTGCATGAAATATTAGTGGTTCTTATATTACTATATAAAAAAGTCAAAATGTACATGGATTATTGCTGACATTTAAAAAATCAAAATCTTCATGAAATATTGATGCTTTCGCATATTTCTATATAAAAATGTCAAAATGTTCATGAAATAATTTTCTTTTTCTTATTTCAATACACAAAAGTCATATTCTGCATGAAATATTAATGTTTTTCATATTTCAGTCTATATATATTTTACATGAAAAACACAAAATCAGCATGAAATATTAGTGGTTTTCATATTTCTCTATTAAAAAGTCAAAATGTACATGGAATATTGCTGACATTAAAAATAAAATATTTTCATGAAATGTTGCTGCTTTTAAAATTTTCTGTATAAAAAATCAAAATCCCCAAGAAATATTGCTGACATTAAAAATAAAAATGTCAAATTTTTCATGAAATTTTGCTGCTTTTAATATTTCTGTATAAAAAAATCAAAATCTCCATGAAATATTTCTGTTTTTCTTATCTCTATCTATAAAAGACAGGATGTGTGTGTATGTAACGAATGCACGGCCTCAATTTTCGACGGATTTGCACCAAAATTTATATGCACATGCTCCAAGTTTGGAAAAAGGTCAAGACTGACGTTGCATTTCTCAACTCCCATCGATAGTGGAAATAATCGTTTTTTCATGCTTCTACGGCAGTTTTCATGTAGTTTGCGGCCATTTTCTACTGGCCAGAGTGAGAGCCTATAGCTGGCTGCCACGAATAGGCAAGAAGATTCTATTGGCCAACGTGAGAGCCAACAGCTGACTGACTGAATGTTAACTAGCATGCTAGCATGCAAAAAATTTGATAGCTGCATTCGCCACAAGTGGGAAAAATTTAAATCTGCATGGCACTTTACTCCAATTGGCTCATTCGCTTGCTTAAATTCAACGTTGATTCTGATTCCGGAGAACTGGGTTGGGTGTGAAAAAGTATTTGTTGTTAACATTCTTTTTTCCTTCGGTTTTTCCAGTTACGAGTCCTTTTTTAAAGCTGATCGTTTTGTGTTCATTTCATTAGTTCTTTTTTTGTAACAGATTTAATGTTTAGTATAGAGCTTAGAAAAAATTCGCAGTGTGAGATAGGCAAGAAGTAAGGCATGTAGCAACATCAGCACGGCAAAGTGCACTCCTTTAAAGTCAAGGAAGGGCAAAAATATTTTAAGTCAAGTGATAGCGATTGCTGTTTGAATCGTACGATTTTTGAATCAAGCACGGCCAACACCGGCCCATGCTGCTAGTTTCTATATAAAAAAGACAAAATGTGCATGTGTTATCACATTTGATATAAAAGTGACAAAATCGCCATGAAATATTGTTGTTTGTTATCTTTATAGATAAAATATCATAATTTGCATGAAATATTGCTGGTTTTCATATCTCATTAGGAAAATGTCAAAATCTTCTTGAAATATTGCTGCTTTTCATATTTCTATATAAAAAGTAAAAACTGTACCGGTATATTGCTGATAATTAACACAATAATACAGCTGATTTTCATATTTATATTTAAAAAGATAAAATCTTCATGAATATATTGCACTTTTTCATATTTCTATATAAAAAATCAAATTCTGCATGAAATATTCATGTTTCAATATTTATATATAAAAATGCCCCAAATCTTCATGAAATATTGCTCTTTTACATATTTATATATAAAGCACTCAATATTTTTACAATACAAAGGTAAATCATGCATTAAATATTGCTGTTTTTCATAATTCTATATAAAAAAGTCAGAATCTTCATGAAATATTGCTGTTTTTCATATATATTTGTAAAAATGTCTAAATCCGCATGATGTATTGCTGCTTTTCATATTTCTAAATATAAATGTCAAAATCTTTACGAAATATTGCTGTTTTTCATATGTATAGATAAAATTGTCAAAATGTCCATGGAACTATGCTGTTTTTCATATTTCTATATAACAATGTCAAAATCTTCATGAAATATTACTGTTTTTAATATTTGTATAAATGTCATAATGTGCATGAAATATTAATCGTTTTGATATCGGTATATAAAAATGTAAATATCTAAATGAAATATTGATGTTTTTTATATTTCTCTATAAAAATGACAAAATCTTCCTGAAATATTGCTGTTTTTCATATTTGTGTGGAAAAATCTCATAATCTGCAAGAAATATTCATGGTTTTCACATTTCTGTATAGAAATATCTGAATAATCTGGAAATATTGTAGTTTTTCCTATTTCTATATAGAAGGTCAAACCTGCAAGAACTATTGCTGCTTTTCATATTTCTATATAAAAACGGCAAAATGGGTCAGAAATAGGAGGACTTTCATATTTCTACCTAACAAAATCAAAAAAACTCTCTTTCATATTTCTATATAGAAAATCGTAATCTGCATGAAATATTGCTATTTTCCTATCTCGTTATCAAAATCAAAGTTTTCCTGCTGTTTTTCATATTTCTAAAATAAAAATGAAAACATTTTTTATGAAATATTGTACTTTTGATATTTCTATGTAAAATTGCATAATCTGCCTTGTCTTCACATTCTATATAAAAAACAGTTTTTCATTTTTTTAAAAAGCAATATCGGTATGAAATATTTTTATATTGCATAATTCTATATAAAAAGCTCAGAATCTGCATGAACAATTGCGGTTTTCATATTTCTATATAAAATTGTAAATCTCCTTGAAATATTGTTATTTTTCTCATTTCTGTATAAAATATCATTGTCTGTATGAAATATTGTTGTTTTTCATATTTCCATATAAAAAGGAAAAAGTTCCTAAAATCTTGTTTTTGATGTTATCTACATAAAAATGTTAAAATCTGCATGGAATTTTGTTGATTTTCATGAAATATCAATCCTTTTCATATTTCTACATAAAAAATATCATAATCTTCATAAAATATTGCTGTTTTTCATAACTCTATATAAAAAGAAATTTTCCTGAAATTCGACATTTTTCATATTTTGATATAAAAATGACCAAACCTTCATGAAATATTGTCCTTTCATATTTCTATGCAAAAATGTCATAATTTGTATAAAATATTTCTAGTTTTTATATTTCCATAAAAAATATCAAAAACTTAATAAAATATATCTCTTACTCCGATCTAAAAGGTATGAAATACAGTTTTATAATTCTGTATGAAATACAGTTTTATAATTCTGTATGAAAAACAGAGAATCTGCCTGAAATAGGTTTCTGTTTTTCATGCGTTTATTTAATGAAATTCAAATGAATGCTGTTTTTCTTATTTCTATAGGAAAATGTGAAAATCTTCAGAAAATATTGCTGGCTTTCTTTTTATATATATGTTAAAATCTTCATGAAATATTCCTGTTTTACCAATTTTTAAGTGAATATTTCTTAACATGACTGAAACATTAATGATATTCATATTTCTAAATAAAAATGTCAAAAACATCATGAAATATTAATGTTTCTCAAATCTCTATATAAAAATGGCAAAATCTTAAGGAAATATTGCTGTTCTTTTACATTTCTATATAAAAAAGCAAAAATGTTCCAAAAACATGTTATCATATCAAAATCATAAACTTCATGAAATATCACTCCTTTTCATATATCCATATAAAAAAGTCATAATCCGCATGAAATATTGCTGTTTTTCAAACCTCTGTATAAAAAAAAAAAAAAATATTCCTGAAATTTGCTATTATTCCTATTTCTACATAAAAATGTCCTAATCTTTATAAACTATTGCTGGTTTTCATATTTCTATATAAAACTACAAATCTTCATCAAATATAGACCTTTTTCATATTTCTATATGAAAATGTCAAAATCTTCAAGAAATGTTACTGTTTTTCATGACATAATCTAACTGAAATATTAATGGTTCTTATATCTGGATATAAAAATATCAAGTGCGTCATGAAGGATTTCTCTTTTTCATATTTCTACATTAATATCATAATCTGCATAGATGTATTGATGGTTTTCACAACTCTAAATAAAAATGTAAAAATCTTCATGAAATATTGGTGGTTTTAATATTTCTATATAAAAACATCAAAACCTTAATGAAATGTCGCTGTTTTTCGCATTTTTATATATCAAAAGTCAAAATTGTCCTCATATTTCTATGTAAAAATGTCATAAACTACATCAAGCATTGCTAGTTTTCATGTTTTTATCGAAAATGTCAAAATATTGCTATTTTTCATATTTCTATATAAATACGTCAAAATGTTAATGAAATATTGCTCATTTTCATATTTCTATATAAACAGAATAGAATATATTCATGACATATTGCTGGTTTTCATATTTCTTTATTAAAAAGGTAAAACATGCATGAAATAATGCTATTTTTCATATTTTAAAAAAGATTTCAAAAACTTAGTAAATATTGCATTTTCTATATAACAAATGAGAAATCTTAATGGGATATTGCTGTTTCTGATATTTATAAATAAAAATATGAAACATTCATGAAATATTGCAGTTTTTTCATATAGTTATATAAAATGTTATAATCTTCATGAAATATTTTTGTTCATCATATTTCAGATTGGAAAACTCAAAATCTTCATGAAATATTGCTGTTTTTATATTACTATATAAAAAAGGCAAAATGTCAATGAAATATTTCTGTTCTTATTTTTATACATAAATGTTCAAATCTTCATGAAATATTGCTGTTTTTACTTATTTTATGTGAATATTTCATAACCTTTCTGGAAAAACTGAAGGTTTTCTTATCTCTATATCAAAATGTCAAAATCTTCATATTACTATTTTTCATATCTATATAAAAAGGGCAAAATCTGCAGGAAATATTGCTGTTTTTCATATTTGTATATACAAATGTCAAAATCTGCATGAAATGTTGATGTTTTTTTATATCTGTATATAAAAGGTTAAAATCTTCATAAAATATTCATGTTTTACACAATTCTATCTAAAAATTCAATACCTTCATTAAATATTGCTGTTTTTCATATCTCTATATAAAACATCAAACTCTCCATTAAATATTGCTTTTTTGAAGTTCTTATTTGAAAACGTCAATGATTAGAATATTGCTGCCACATGTTCCCGTTCTTCTGCTATATATTTATTGATTCTTTATAAAATATAAAGAAGAATCAGCAACGGTATTACCCTGACGTCTCAGCTTCAGTTACTTTCCAACCACCGTAACGTAGCCTCCCTTACTTTCATGGCAATTGCTCGGATAAATTCTTCGCTTTTGGTGCCCATACTATGAATTTAAGCGCTTTACCAGACTTGCTTTACTAGACAGTCGTTTTCGTTGGTTGTAACCGTAAATTCTATGCTAACATTTTATTTTCTCGCTCTTTTTGCTTTTCTCGCTTCTCTTCCGGTTTCATGCTTTCCAGTCAACTTTAATCTTCAAAACTTTTAATGCAATACCAATCGCTATATACTGTCTTCCTGATTACTCTTCTATTATTCTCTTTCCTTTGTAAATTTTTATTGCCTTGCTTGGGGTGAAGTAGATTTTTTTTTAAAAGCATATAATAAAATCTAACTCTCATAATCTATTAATCATATGTGTGTATATTCTCAAAGATTTACCAACATTTGTTGGTTAATAACAACTTTTTCGTGAAAACATTGATTTACAATATAATATCTGACAGTGAAGGTCTTTTAGTTTTTCTTTGTACCTGTCATCAACACAGTATCAATTTCATGATGAATTTTGCTGACGTCTGTCGATAATGATCCAAGTCAATTAGGTTTTCTAATCCTCTTAGAATCATCTCTCTGTACAGTTTAAATAAATCCAGAGAAAGAAAATGAGAATGAAAAACTGTAAAGCTTGACTGAAATTAATAATAGCGAAGTGCAAAAGAAAGTGTAGAAGGAAATTTGCAGGAGAATTACATTTTTTATACAGTAAATAATAAAAATGTAGCCGGGCACTCACGCAATTATTTTTGAAGCTCACCCGGTACTTTTTCTTTTTATGTGCCATGTTCTTTCAGGGCGTAGGCGATCATGACTCTCTATCTCCCCCTATCTCTTGTAAGCTTCTTCCCTCTGCTTCCTCCTCCAGACCACGTTCTGTCATCCACCTGCTCAAGCTTGCCAGGTATGTCATGCGCTGCTTCCCCTTGTCTCTCTTTCCCTCTATTCGACCTGTGAGTATCAGATTCTCCAGGCCCTTCCTTCTCATTATGTGTCTCATAAACTTCAGCTGTCTCATTCTGATGTTAAGTATAAGCCTTGTTTGTAACCTCTCTAAGACCTCATTGTTGCTCACATGCTTGGTTCATGATACCCTTAGCATCCTTCTGTAGAACCATATCTCCGTCGCCTCGAGCCTCTTTTTCATCTTTGAGGAAATCGTCCAACATTCGCTACCGTAAAGGAGAACAGCTCAGTATTATTTTCTTTGTTACCAAAGAATTCCCCTGTCTCGCCATACTCTGCTCAGCTTTTGGAATGTGTCCTTGGCCATCCCAATACGTCTACGGATATTTAAACTTCTGCGTTTGCTTGATTCTAGTGTACTTTGTCGAAGGCCTTTGCGTAGTCTATGAAACATAGATACACGTCCTTCTGCCTCTGTATCGCTCTTTCTCAGTATGAATATCGCGTTCCTTGTTCCGGTGTCTTTAACGAACACGCACTGTTCTTGTCCTATCTCTGGCCTGATTCTGCTGCGTGCTCTGCCAAAAAATAGTGAAAACTGGATTGCATCATTTGTACGATGTCAGATATATCATAATAAACATGTCGTTTAACAGATATGTTTTCTCTACTATTAGCTCTTAGATTAATTTCTGAATTCTACTGCTGGGTACAGGGATTCAAAGTTACGTAATAAATAAACGCCACTGAAGTCATATACCAATTCGAGGAAGGAGATCATCATCATATAAAACTCTTCATTTAAGGGACATGGCTAATAATTACGCAATTTGTATGTAATGCAGAACAAAATTAAATAGTCATTCTATTTTGAAACAGGAGGATTTATTTCACAATAAAAAAAATCAGGAATATTTTATTATACAATAATTAGCAAATTGTAAATGTTTTACTCTGTGCAAGCATTTCAGAGTATGTTCCTTACTAAATGATGCAAAATAACTCGGACATGTTCGATTGGATAAATGTTAAACAATTGAATTGATAAGCAATCACCAGTACGAGTGTTCAGAATAGTAGGCCTTTTTCCATTAAGAAATTGAGTGTTGACCTCAATGCCCACGTTTATATTAACGTACGCTCTATCCCTGAAATTGAGCACTTTGGCCCATAAAGCATAGGCTAAAACTATAAGTGTGTGTGTGTGTGTGTGTGTGTGTGTGTGTGTGTGTGTGTGTGTGTGCGTGTCAAAAATTAAAAAAAGCATAATTAAGAAAAATATTTAATGAGAAATATTTATTTTACAAGATAATTTCCTTCTTTAGATTGAACATTATATAATAAAATAATCGGTACTAAAAAATTATCTCACAACCTACGGCCTAAAGTTTGATCAGATGATCAAACATAAGAATTTTTAATGGTTGGGCTGAGAAACGCACCCTTTCGTACAAAGTTATACTAGTGGAAAATAAAATCAAAATAAAATCATAATACACCGAATCTGGATTTCAATTTACTCAAGATTAAATGTACAGGTAATATTGCTCGATTTCAGTAAATGATTACTTATACGGATCAGTAAACGCACAAGTTTCAAAATAAGGCGTATAAGAACAATAATCATATCCTATATTAATACATTGTATATTTTCCTCCTGCGTTAATACTGTCCTGTATCTCACATACAGACACATGCAGATGGGAAATTATATCCTAGAATAAGTTTTTAATGTTTCTTACAATTGTTGAGGCAATAGGTCTAGCTGAACGAGTCAGACGTTGTACCATTACGTCCTATATATTCGATGGAGAGTAGGTCTGATGATCCCGGTCAGCGAAATTGCCGAATATCTTACAGATCATGTTGAGTAGTACGATTATCGTTTTGACAGACTATTGAAGATGCACCCCCACCTTGTAACATGTCAACAGGACGCGTTCAGTAATGTTTTGGACATACAGTGGGCTATGATAAATTTTTAGCCATCCTTAATTACACCAATTTTGGCTTGTGTAATAACGTATCTTCTTTTTTTCAAACAATACCGTGTTAGTATTAAGCTACTCTAATCTATCAACAATAGTTGACTTATATTTTGCAATGAATGTTCGCAGAAGTAAGGAAATTGGTGAATTTCAATGAGGGCAAATAAAGGATGGCATCAGTGTTGCAAGTCAAATAGAGAAATTGCTAGGTTTTTCCAGGTTAATATTCGAACAGTTAATAATATTGTCAAGAAATTTAATGAAGAAGGCCATTATCGCGTGGAACAACGTTCAGGAAGACCTAGCATCGTGTCCGAGTAAACGAAAAGGGCGCTGAAGGCACCCATAAAGATGTTTTCTTTTATATATGCTGCGAACACCGTATTGTCTATCTGTGCTGCCTTTACAATGCGTCGACCATCACGATCGTTTGAACGATGTGACCATCCAGAACTATTAATTTGGTAACGATTAATATTATCATGCACAGAAATTCTCCAAAATGACAATTCATCCTCACAAAAGCCCACAATCTAACTCCTCTCAAACGGCTTACATTTCAATCTTTAATCCCACTGATATGATAGCTAAAAACTTTGAAATGCTTATCAGAATATCAACAACCCATTTGGGTGCACATACCATGCCAGTGCATCCAAGTCGAAATCGTTATCGTTCTTCAGAGTTTTGTAATTTTATTTTGCGTCAGTGTTTATGCTAGACTTAAAGATTAAGCTTATTAAAATCCTACCTTTGTGTTCGTTACGTGATCATTATGAACAAGATTAGGTATATAGTGTTCTGACTTTAAATAAAGACTTGAAGGGAATTATAGAATATTTTTCTGAAATGTTTTATTATAAAGTATCATAATAAGAATGAATAACATTTTGCCTTAGACAATCTTAGACTCGCCGAGTCTCTGTTTTAAAATAAATAGAATAACTTCGTGAGCGACACACATACAGGCGGTGAGAAAAATGAAAGGGTTAATATTAGATAATGACATGAAGAAATGTGTTCTTGGATACTGCCAAATTCCGGACAGAATCCTGTTAGTTAAAGTAAAATGGAAGCCCTTTAACATAACAATTATCGTTGTATACGCGCCGACAGCGCAGAGGACGGAGAAGAAAATCGATAACATTTACACGACAACTCCAAGGCCCTATGTAAATCACAAGAAATCACTAGCATCATGGGAGATTTGAATGTCAAGGTGGGAAAAGAACGAGAAGACGAAATAATCGGCAACTTCTGTCTATGACCACGAAATGAGTGCTCTGAAAGATGGGCCCAGTAGTGGACAGCAAACGATTAAGTAATAATTAATAACTGGTCCAGGAGCATCCAAGACGACTGTGAACATGCAGAATCCCAGGATGAGACACAAAGAAACAAATTATGTAACTGTCAACAAAAGTTTTAGAAACGCAGTTCTACACTGCAAAACACTGACTGCGGGAGCAACCATCCTACTGTAATGTATTACATCACAGTAAATCTAGAGAAACTAAAGAAAACCAAAGCAACACCTAAACTTCAATACGACAGACTTCTGATGGAACAAAGTTTTAAAGAGACATACAAAAACAGAGTTATAAACGAATACAACCTGAACAGAAATGCAAAATTAAAGTGGAATGTGCTGAGAGAAACGCTAGTGCCGTCGGAGGACGAGATTATTCCAAATTAAACAAGACAAGAAACGAATGAATAGATGACAGAAGAAATTCTAGAAATTATAAAAAAACGAAAAAATAAAAAAATAAAACAATGCCAAAGAATAGGAAAGAATAACGAACACACAAATTAAAAGCAAATGTAGGCAGGTTAAATAGGAATGAATCTTCGTATCAGATATTTTACGGTACAAAAAAAATGAATACCATTTATTTGCTATAAAATGTATCCACAATGTTGCCCAGTACTGCAATATTTGACTACAGTAGGCTTACTAGTACTGCTCAGAAGCTGATATCACATTACACAGGAGCTATATGAAAAAAAGGTCTTCATAAAGATTTCAGAAATCGCACTCTCCATGAAGTAGATTTATACACAAGTATATACGGTATGCACAACAGAATAAAATAATAAAAATACCCCAAAGTTGGAGTGAATGCGTCAAAGAACTTTTTTTACAATGCAAGATAGAAATATACACTGAAAAATACTGATGAGCCAAAAATACTATGATCAGCAATAAAGTGGATGAACAGGTCCTGATGGGATCGTAACAGAAATGCATTAGACTTTAGCATCGACAAGATCATAGGAGTAATAAATGAAATATACGACAGTGGCCACATAGAGGAAGACCTCACTAAATCCATCTTCGTAATATTACCTAAGAGACCAGGTGCAGTTTAATGAGCCACATAACTATTTGAATTGCTACGAAAACTAGACCTATTTGGAAAATGTGTTAGAATAATCTTGAACTTATGCTAGGAGTAAACTGCCTGCATATGAATAGGAAAATTGAATAGATATACAATAGAAATGAGTGTGAGACAAGTATGTGTCTTCTCCCCAGATTTATCCAACCTATACAGCGACACTATGCTAAGAGAACTGGAGACTCTACCAGGATTTATTATTGGTTGGCGTAATCTTAACAATATAAGATACGCAGATGAGGGAAAGCGAGAAAAAAGCACTAACCATCAACTGCAAGAGGACATAAACTATAATCACTAGCAAAAGAAAAAGCCCAAGATCCGAGTTACGAATTGCAGCTGCAGAAGTTCAGATATCTGGGAAGTATTTTAACAGAGGATACAAAATGCAATACAGAGATCCAAAAACGCACTGGACTAGCGAAAGAAGCATTCCGAAAGCTAGGTAAGGTGCTGAGAAACGGGAAAATCTCGTTAAAAACAAAGAAAAGAGTTCTGGCTTGCAATCTGGTATCCATCCGTGAATTCTGGACAATCTTCCCATGGACGTGGACAAAACAGAAATATGGTTCTACAGTAAGATACTGAGAATTCCTTGGACGGAACGAGTAAGCAACGAAGAAGTATTAAAGAAAATGGCTTCTATTAAAAATCAGAAAAAAACAGCTTCAATTCCTTGAACGCATAATAAGGAAGGAGGCCGTAACCCTCACGCAGCATATTGAGCACAAGAGCAATAGAGGAAGGCAGCGAGCCATTTACCTGACGAGCTTATGTGAAAGGAATGCGGAAGGCATAGGGGGAAAACCTACATGACATTGTTATGTTGATCCATGATCTCAGATGCCCTGGGATGCGAAAACTTAGGGGAAGATTAAAATAGATAGATTAAAACCTCATCAACCTATACACAAATAAATTATTATTATTAGCTATTAAATAATCAATTTATTGATTATTTAATAGCTACACATGAAAGGTTGACTCATACGCGCGTTCAAATTATATACGAATACAGACCGTATGAATTAACTCCTGAAGCCTGATGAGGAAAAAAGTGATGCGGTTAATTGTTACCTTATTTTAAATTTAAATCTGTTGTTGGGACAAATCCATTCGTTTATTCGATTCACATGTGTACTTTATAGGAAAAAAATAATCATTTGAATTAAAATAATAGCAAGAGGTTTAATATGGAAAACGGAAATAGTAAATAATGCAAAATCAATTTTAAGAATTATTATAATGATGCTACAAATAAATGAAATTTAATTACGACGATGAGGGCAGTATAAAAATAAGCGAATATTCTGGTTTCTGACTATCCCTTCTGGTTGTTTCTGTATTCTTTCTGTTATTTTAATCGTGTGCAGCAAGTTCAGTAGAAGAAAGGCTTTATATTAGACATTCAATTCACTCTCGTTGCTTTAGTGTCATGTAATACCCAGGATTCCTTTCACTTTATGAACTTGATAGAATACTCTTCTACATCCTCCTCACATATGCACTTCCTTACACATCTTTCATTAACATAACAATGACGGCAAAATTAATGATGGCAGATTAATGAAGATGGACATAATTGCAATACCACTTCCTCTCGATGACGATTGACAACAATAAACGTCCCATAAAAAGAATTAGCATCCTAGTTGAGTCAATGGATAAAAAATCGGTGTTTATGGATGAATATCTTTTTCACGATTCGCTTTGAAAAAGACATATTCTCATAATGAAGCGGAAAAAAGTTCCCCAAGCAGACATCCATACCATAATAATGCTTCACTATTGTATAAATAAATGAACAAAGTATAAATTGCAGGGTAATACTGATGTCTACTTACTGGATATCACTGGGTACCACTAGATGGGAACTATTTCATGCCTTTTTCATATAAACATTGATCCCAAGCCCTTGTGTGTGAGAATGTATGTTAATGTATCTCATTATATTAGATTGGATTCTAAATTCACTTTGAGTTTACAAAGGAATTAGAATAAAATCACTATATTATTCTTAAGATTTTTGTTGGTTTTCAACTCAGTCATATTAAAAGAGGTCTGCATGTCTTTAAGTTGGCAACTTTAAATATCAGAAAAACAGCTACTAAACTGTGGTATATAGCAGAACTTTTAAATTTCCAGAATCTATTATTTTATTTTAAAAAATCTCATTAAAACTGTTTCTTTTACTATTAAAATGCTTCTAACAGTTAAACATTCGGCAGTCTCATATAAATATTGGAAAAGTAGTGTGAGACGGGGATACGGTTTCGCTTAAATTATTTACAGCATACCTTGAAGGTATCTTCTTAAAAAATAAACTGGGAAGGAATGGTAATAAATATAAGCCGGGAATATTCAAACAATCTATAATTTTCTGATGATACTAATATCAGGACGATTGAATCGATTGCAAGAAATCCTAAGTCTCCAGAATATGAAAAATCTAAAAGTAAACATATAAAGGTTCCATAGAAGATCACAGTTATAGAATTAAAGACAAAAGGTAAGAATAGTCATTTCTTTATAAGGAAATAATCAGCAGCTGGTACTATTTCCGGTTGAAATTTATAAAATTACTATTTTAAATCAGTTTTTTTCGGAAAATAGGTTTCTCAAGTTCATTTATCGCTCTATATAGTATTGATGGAGACTTCCTTCCTAACATATTGTTTGAAGTCGTGTAGAGATCCAACATTTTGATTATGCCATTATTTTCTCTTCGAGTTACATGTACTATATATATTTAGGTTGTTGCTGCTGTTGAAAGTCTTCTAGTGATATTGTTTTTTTTATTTGGTAAAGTTCTGTGTGATTCTGTAACACCAGTCCCCCAGATTCGATGATGTATTGTCCTCTATAAGACATAGAAGGGTTCATTCGCTTGAACCCATTTCTAATCATTGGTCTATTGTATACAGTTGACAGTTCGGACTTTTCTGAACGTGTTGAGCGCCATGCATGACATCCATATAAGAGTCTAGATCTGACGACTCTATTTAAGAACATGACTCGAATTCTTAGGTTAATGTTTTGTTTTGTAGAAATTTACGGTGTTGGAAAAAAACTACTCTTATACTAAATTTCTTATAACTGATCACTACACCGTTCTGAATTTTACGTTGGATTCAGGGCATATGTCGTCATTCATTCCAATGCCAGATCATTACTTTTCTTTTGGGAACTTTCATCTGGAATTGTACTTCAAGGAACACTTTTATTTTTTGTTTAAGATCATTCTTAATAACCTCCCTCGTCAAAATTACACTGGTCTCGGGAGGGAAAACAGAAACAATGTTTTCCGATTCGTTTGGGATATGATATGGAATGCTATTATGGTCTAGACCCTTCTGTTTTTAAACGTGTAGATTAAATAGATTAGGATTTTCATTTCTTTCTTGCCGTAATCCTGAAAGATTGAAATAATTCAGTGTTTGCGCCTTCACCAGACATATTTGTGGACCGATATGATTTCTCTATTAAATAGAGACATTCAGTGAAGTTAAACCATACAAGACGGTTTATATATATATATATATATATATATATATATATATATATATATATATATATATATATATATAATATATATATATATATATATATATATATATGTGTATATATACATATATATATATATATATATATGTATATATACATATATATATATATATATATATATGTATATATACATATATATATATATATATATATGTATATATACATATATATATATATATATATATATATATATATATATATATATATATATACACATATATATATAAATGGACCTTGAAGTCAACACCTAGCCACGACATTCTGTTTCATGCTTAAATGCAATCGACAGGCCATGTGCAATCCGTTTTGGTTCGACTATTTATATATGCTGGTAGGTCTAATGTATTATTCTAACGGTTATTAAAGTGAGCGCTAACGGTTATGTTTCAAATTATTCTATATAAATTTCACCTACGTATATTTTTCTCTTGGATTTTATTTTTGTGCAGTGCAGTGCATAAACACCATATGTGAGTGCACAACTTTTAGAGCGGTTTCATAATCTTTCTTGACTTCGTTGAAGATGGTTTCACTGGAAGAATTGTCAAATAACTTGCTGTTAATTTATTGTGGGATCTGCTTGATTGTGGGATCTGCTTGATGCTGATTGGTTGGAAGATGTGTGTATACAGAGTGGTTTGTTATTAGGTTTTCTATATGATTGATATATTCCTTTTCTTAGGATGAATCATGACGAAACCCATACTTTTGGAAATTTTATGATTATTTTTCTGATCTTGTCTGTTTTTTGTCTGTTACAGTTTCTTTTGTTTTAAACCAGTATGTTTTCTTGAGTGCGCCCTTTTTTTTTAAATTCTTGGTTTAAAAAGAAGATTTATTTTTCATAATTTTTATGAAAATTTCTATTTTTTCAATTAATTTTATTTTTGTAGGTGGACGGCGATGGGATGGCTATGTTTTTAGGGAGTAGAATAACACACTCAAGGAAAAATACGACTTTGAAACAAACCCCCCGCAACACAAGGAACTAGACGGCAGAATATACCGAGCCAAATCAACAAATGAGGACGAAAAAATATATATAGGTGTAAAGGAAGGACTCTGGATCCAAATAAATTATGCACACAAAATATCTTTCACAAATAGTAAATACGTGAACAGCACAATGCTTTCTGAACGTGTATAGGGAATTAAAAACAAAAGCCAAATCACACCAAAAATATCATGGAAAATAAGAAAAACAGCATCAGCCTGCAACAATAAATCCCAAAAATGTAATCTTTGACTGGAGGAGAAAATAGCCTTCCCAGATCAGCACAAATTATTAAATAAACGATCAGAACTTATCTCAAAATGCAGAAACGAAAACAAAATTTTACGCCCTTACTTAAAAATTAAAAACTAAAAACGAATAAAAAAAATTAAAATAAATAAAAAAATAAATACTTAAATATAATAAATTAATCCAAATCAAATGCCGGCGACAGTTGCTCACGAGACTAAGTGATGCAGAGTAATTAATTGCCTAAAGGATTTTTCCACTTGCATCTTACCTTTCGAATCCTAGATGAATGTGGCTTACTCCAGTTTTGTTTATTTTTTTAGCATATTTAACGGATGAGAAGTTGACTAACACAGCGATACTTTGTTTGCGAAAATTTTAACTGCATTATATATAGACCAATACAAACTGCATACTCTTTTAGAGTGGCTTGATAAAACGTCATGGATAAGTGAAAAATGGTATAGGTGTAGTAAAAACAGAACCAGTGAATAAACTTATTCCAAAGCTTTATTGCACTTAACTCTGGCTCCTCGTCTACTGACGGATGTTACAGGGAGTATTTTATTTATAAGGGAGAAAATCTCTTAGGTGTCCAGGCTCTTTACAGATTCTCTATGAACGCCTGGGTAGTTCTTGTATTGGACTATTCGGACTGGAAGATCTCTCATTTTGAGCTCGCCTGTTAGTCCCGGAATGGAAGTACCTCGTCCTTCCTGATGGACGAGGCCGCTCTGAGTCTGAATGTGGATCTTCTGGATCTGTTTTTGAATGTACCCGATCCTGGGGCATTGATCGCTCATCAGGATCGCCTGGAGTTGTCAGGGGCTCGGATGTTAATGCCTCTGATGGAGGCGAAACGGAAGCTGTGTCATCATCCTGGAGTAATGTGTCAGGAGTGATTCCGGCACGGTGATCTCCCGATTGGTTTTCAGTGTCGAAGATATCAGATCTCACTAGGGTGGTTTTAGGATCTGGTATATCTCCAGCAGGAGCCAGATCTCTAAGACAAACGGTACTTGCCTTCCATCCGTGTGTCGCACGAGTGCGTATTGTGGGTTTGCTTCTATTAGTTCCACTTCGTCTACCAGGAGGTGATGTTTGGTATAGCAAATGTGGCGTCTCAGTAGAAACGTACCTGGCTCAGAGAGCCAAGTCACTTTACTCTACTGACGGGCTTTACAGGGTGCTTTTTATACATCCTAGATCTTAAGGAGAGGTAATTGATGATTTATCAGTACAATAGGTATTAACTAAATTTAACTAGGAACACAGACACTCAGTGAGGATCCAACTTACTTTATTAATAATGATATGTCAGTCAAGCTTGATTACAATGCTCTATAATGATACGTAATTGTAAATATCATAACTAATTTTCAATTGTTCACAATGAAAAGTATTTACATCGAATTACATTAGAGTCTGATGCCGGTGATGTTTTCTCGACTTCACACCAAGAATAAAAGATATTATGCTGCAGTTGTTCGAATGTACAGGAACCAAATAATTCATGTTATCAAAAATGTGGTCAAAAATGGATGAAAATATTGCTGCCAAATAATGTGTATTTATAAAATGTTGTAATTATTTCAGATTTCTATGAATAATTGTATCAGTATTCAATATATCACGTTGAAGATAGAAACTTTGTGTTTCATTATGATTGAAGTTGGTTAGGAATTATTAACTATTCGTCATACGGTAAACAATTTTAAGGCAAACATTTTCTTATCCTAAAGGAGTGAAATAGTTGTAAAACCTGGAGAGATCAAATAGGCCAAGAATGACAACAAATATACTGACAAGATGGTTTCTAAAAAGACTATTAACACAATGTTGGGAATCTGATTTTCAGTTGTAAAAAAATCGCAAGAGACTGACACGTCTACACAAAAAACAATACCCTGTCCGACGGCAAAAGCTGCTGATGGCGCCAGGGGTGGCAGTACCGTCATAGCCACCGAAACTGTGTTACCTCCCTTGGTTGGCGGCTGACGAGGTCAGGGTATCTCACGTGCTTTCAGACGTTGTATGTAGAAAAAAGAACAAAAATAGAAGAAAAGAAGCATGGATACCATAACCGAGGTCGTGAGAAAAAAATATCTTGGGCGAAATACAACATAATAACATCTTTTAAAAAGTACGTCTTTGAAATAATGTAACATTAGTGAACATGCAACTTGTTAATACAGAACAAAATGTTGTCTTAAATTTATATTTATTCAAGAGGCATAAATTTACATACAATTATAATTTTTACTACTGCCAATGTGTAAATTATATATCACAAAGGCATCTGCAAAATGCATTTTATACGTCTGAATATCAACCAGAAACATTTTAAATTTCTCAAGAAATGGGGAATATTTATTACCGAAGTCAAATTATTCCAAAACCTCAATACTGGACTTTGAAGAGACTCGTTCATTCAGAAATTCTCCAATCTGAAAAGTAAAATATACATGAGCCTCTTTTTGAAGATTTTCTAGTCCTCTCGTGCAATGAACCATTCTTAAAGTATGGTTAAGTAACACTGTTATTAAAACTTGAAGTTAAAAATTGACCATTAGATGTGAAAAGTCAAGGATTAACAATAAAAAAATGGGGCAGGTTATAATGTAAGAGACTAATAGAAGCTCCCCACATTGAACTAAATTCCAAACATTCTGACTTAAAAAAAAAACAAAACAAGCAAATAACAATTAGTAACAAAACTAAACTATCTAATAACACGTAGGTACTTCAGTACTTTACACGATTGAATCTCTGAGAAAATAATTCTTGTATATCTTCTAAAGGTGCTTCTTACATGGAACAAGAATGTTACTCAAACACAATGTTTTACTTCTACTAGTGTCCATTTTCAAAATAATTATATTAAATAATTTAAAAATAAGATTTATAGTAAAAATAAAACTTTCTGTCCACTCTGCACAATTTATACCAAGAGCCGAAATCCAGGGGGTGCTTCTCACTCCTGTTGGAGGAAACGCTCAGGGGTGTAGCCGTACTCACCACGTTTGCCTAATTGCGGGTTGGTAACCCATAGTTTGAAGTTTTGAATTCAGATTTCTAGAACAGTTGCCACCAAAGGCTATAGGACCCGTTTTGCCCTATTTACTAATAGATTGAAGGGGGAGAAAAGATGAATTCATATCTTTCCGAAGAGTCTTTGCACGTAAATGAATGTAACGATTTCGAATGGAATTCCAACATAGCTCTCCGATTCCTCAATTCGAGACGCTATCCATTACTCCAAAGACATAGTTACATAACCTTAATTCTGAATCTGTTTAACGCTGAAAAGAAAGTTAATTCCTGATGCCTGTGGTGTGCTGAGGGAACAATATTTTCCTTTGCCCGACGTGTGCGTAGAAAAACAACGAATGACATATTCGATAAATTTGAGAAAATTGACAAAAAAATCCCTTAAAGACAAAAAGAGTTAATAAATGAACAAGTACTGAAAGAAGTGAAACAACAAAAGACATAAGATAGTATGTTTTGGAGGGACACAGAGAGAAAGACAGAATCCAGTGTGGTTTTCAACCCTCTCGGAATATCTTTTCTCAGCAAGAAAAGAGTCAGAAAGTATCCTATCTGTGATACATGAATTTCTGTTTTTATGTATTCACTAAACTTGTTCTCTACCCGCATGCAGGTTGTTTTGTCTACCAAAGGTTATGCATTACTCGAATATCTATTTATCTTATGTAAATCAAACATTTCTAATATGTCAAGTAAATTTCTGTGTCGTCTTGTATAAATTAACTTATGAACCATACTTCTTTCTGCATTTATACTGATCACCAAGATAAAATTTCTTCATTGCTGAACTTGAACGGGGTCACATTGTTCATGTTTTATTCCCAATCTAATACTGCAACGAGTTCTGTTTATTAGAAGTCTAAGGATAAGTTTATGTGGCTAATCGAGCTCACTTCCCGACAGAATCTGCATTCATTTTCACCTAATTTCTTTGGCACCGCTATGAAACTCGATCTAGTGTGATCTTCCGATATTTCGTCGCTGTCATATCATGTATCATTTCGGTAACATTATCGATTTCAAAATCGCTTATTGCTGACAACATCTCTATCACATCTACATCTACATCTAATGCTTTATTTCTATTCGTCTTGGCTAGTGCCGATTTAATACGACACGTCCCTCTCTGTTTTATATTTATAGGTTTCTCTAAACCGTTGTCATGGTAGTGCTCTCCAATGTATTCGTTCCATCTAGTTCTATTATGTATCTTCCCTTTTGACACTTTATGTATCCCATCAAACAGTAAGTTTTCTGTTTTGATATTTTTTTCATTTTTTTGTGGACGCCTGTTATGCCTAAATTCTGGAGTGTTTCTATCTCTGCACACTTCTCGTTGAGTCATCTATCTTTTGCTTAATTAAATTTATTTCGAATGTTTTGCTTCACATCCTATATTCTGTGCTCTTCCTTGATATTATTTAGTGTCTCTTTCTCGTTGGTTTGGCATCCACTTCTTTATTTCTTATTTCTTTTCGTTTGACATATCTTTTGTCATCATTAGGTCTTCATTTAAGATCTTCCACTTTAATTGAATACCTTCTCTAGACATTATATTTATTATAATCACATCTACATACGGTTTGTTTGCAAACTGAGTCATTCTCAATTTTGTTTTTTATATTAGTTTTGCTTTACGTTTCTTTAATTTTTGTAATAATATCCTTAGTTGGCTTATGACTAAAAATGATCATTTTCACAAGTCGGGGTATTATAGTAGAGTGCTATATTTTTAAATCTTTTTACTGATTGATAGGTCTGTTTTTCTTCAACTTTTCCACATGCACAAGTATCTTGGTTGTTCTTCAAACCAAGATACAGTTTTCATTGGTTAGTCACCGATGAATCCATTTTTCTGCCCTTTCGTTGCGTGATCCAGATCTGTATGTGTCGACTATTTCGCTATACCGTTCCTTTCCCATTTAGTATTTGGGTCCCTCTTCTTCTTCTTCTATTTGCCATGTCCCTTCTGAAAGTTAGCGATCATTGCTCTCCACAATTTCCTGTCCTTTGTAGCTCTTAATAAACCATCCATTTACTGAAGCTCGCTAGATAGGTTATGCGCTATTTTCTCGTAAATGTGTCATGCTGTGTTTTTTATTACTGTATATACACAATATACTGTATATAATATATTTATATATATATATATATATATATATATATATATATATATATATATATATATATATATATATATATATATATATATATACAGTATAAATATACTGTATATAAATATATACAGTATATATATATATATATATCATTCACTCGGATACAAATGTCAGGCAGAGACCATCTCCCGAAAATGCATACGACAAAGTCCAATAAACATATTGCGCAAATATATAACGCTGTAATGCAAACACTCTTAACCAACAAAACACTGAATTATCACGGAAGTAGATAATGTCATATACGCAACAGTTTTAGCAGTTACTGTGAAGTTTGGTATTAAGAGAGTGAAAATACCAAACAGACAAAAACAGCCAGCTTGAAAAGCAAAACTGAAGCGAGAAATAGAGGAAATGACATGTAAGCGATTGATACTAGATGAGATCTCAAGAAACCCAATTTTATATCCCCACTTCAGCACTTTCAACACACAAATGCAGGAATCCACTTCAACTCTGTCAACACACAAATACAGGAAGATCAAGTGGAGATATAAAATTCACTTCCTAAATGAAATTCGACCAATCAAGGAAATACTGAAACAGAAACTGCAGTTAAAGTCACATAGAACAAGACGATACGAAAAGTGTTGTAGGTTCTATTGCCAAAATAAGATATTCGAAAAGGACCTTAAGAAATTTTACAGGAAAATTGGAAACTCGGTAATAGTAGTCATAAAACCACCATCTACTGAAAAATGCACAAAGTTTGGGAGAATATTTGGTGCAACACAAAGGAACATAACCCCAATGCAGAAAGGATCTAACGAGAAGAAAGAATGATGAATAAATCTCTACAAGAATTGGAAAATATAACCATGAATAATGTGAAGCAAATTCTGACGAAATCCCAAAAATGGAAATCCTCATGAAATGACAAGGTACCCAATTTTTGGTTGTATCATCAATCCATAAAACCCTTGCACCAATTTTATTAATGCTTATTAATAATCCCAATGAAGCCCCAGAATGGATCACTGACGGTATTACAAATCTCCTACCAAAAGAACGGGTGAAAAATTATAGGCTAATAACATGTCTGTCCACCAAGTACAAATTGATTATGTCTGTCTTGACGAACTGTACTTACAACATTCGGAGAGGCTCATATGGTTGCAATGATCAACTATTGATTAAAAAAAGGATCATGAAAAGTTGCAGGAAAATAGGTAGAAATCTCAGTACAGCATGGTTAGATATCGTAAAGCCTATGATAGTGTGTCACATTCATGGATCGTTAAGTCTTTGGAAATGTACAAAGTCTCCTCGGTGATAGAAAATGTCCTTAAAGATAGCATGGGAATGTGGAAAACCACATTATAACTAAATCAGACCCGAGGCACTGCCACTTCCAACTGCCTGAATATCCGACGAGGAATCTTCCAAGGAGATTCCCTGTCAATCCGTCTGCTTTGTCTGTCCTTAATCCCTCTTAAGCATGAACTAAATAATAGCTATGAATACAAAGTAAACAAGAAAGTATTCAAACATCTACTCTACAAAGATGATATCAAACTCTTTGTCAAAGACGACAATTAGTTGCAGGGTCTCCTCACTACGGTAAAATGTTTCAGTAACGACATAGATATAGATTTCGGATTAGATAAATGTGCAAAATTAACATTCAAGAAAGGGAGAATTATAGAAACATACCCAACAGATCAAGATTTGTCCCAAAGATTAAGGAACTTGAACAAGCCTACAGAAACCGTAGAATTAGCGAAGGGGGTGGAATAGAGTATACCAGAATGAAGGAGAAAGTAAGAAAAGAACACCACATAAGTGTGCGTCTGGTACTGAATATCGAGCTGAATTAAAAAAACATACTATCAGCCATAATCACCTTGGCTGTACCCGTGATGCAATAGTTTCAACATCCGTGATTAGGCCATAGCTGACATTAAACGAATGGACGACAAAACGAGAATGCTTCTCACTTGCCATCGAATGCATCATCTCAAGGCTGATGTGGATCGTCTGTATGTGACCAGATCAGCAGGAGGCAGAACTGTCTAACAAAACGACAACAATCAGTCTTCAAAGAGACCGGAAACTACAGAAGACTGGATGATGATCTGTGTCAAAAAACATGAAAGGAGTAAGTTTATTCAGTAATAAAGGAAGCCAACAAGTTCAAAATGGAATTTCACAAAGAAAGCAAAGGGAAATGCCATTGATCATATATAGACACGATGGCAAAATAAACCTCTTCACAGTCAATATTCTGACCGTATCAAATGAGCTGGTGTAGACAAACCCCGTATCAATCGGTGGCTATGTAGTGCAGGATTAACAATTGAAACCGAAGGTTTTATTTTTACTGACCAGGAGCAATGCTTTCTTACTAGAAATTACCACGCACACATACTAAAAAATTGTGTTAGCCCAAAATGCAGATTCTGTGATAAATATCAAGAAACAATTGACTATCTTGTATCTGGTTGCACAGTATTGATACTCACTTAATATAAAACCCATCAAGAGAGTGTGAGCCAATATCTGCATTGGAAAATCCTCAATTTTTACTGGAAGGAAACTACAAGAAATTGGTATGAACATCACCCAGTCCAGGTTACAAAGATAGGACCTGTAACAATTGTATGGGACTTTACAATACACACAGACAGACAAAACAAAGCTAACCGCCAAGACATCGTGACCAGCGACCGCAAAAAAAATGTGCATTCTTATTAACATGGCAGTCCCTGCAGACTCTAATGTATCTTTGAAAATCTTCAAAAATCTATCACGGAATTTGAAAATCGAAATCTCAAAAATGTGGCACATGAGGACATCAACAATTCCAGTTGTAGTTGGAGCCCCTGGATTCATTGGAGAAGATCCCAACAGACTAATTGAAAGGATTTCTGGTAACCCTTGCCTTAAAGAAATACAAAACAAACTGTACACTTCACACCTTATGAAGGGCTTTATCTATGTAAAATATATGTAATCTTGGGTTGTTATTTTTTCCTCAAAAAAATGCTCAGTGGAAAATGTCATGATGCCATTTCTGAACTTAGGTTTCTGGTTGGAACCCTGAAAGAAATGAGTATACATCAGAAAACAAATGAAATAATAATAATAATAATAATAATAATAATAATAATAATAATAATAATAATAATAATAATAATAATTACTCTGGGAGGATTTTCGGAAATGTTCTTGAGATGTGAGGAGTCTTGTTGACAACATGCCTCAAGAACAGAATTTCCATTGACTACGTCAATTTGTGACACCAAAATATTAATATTAATAATAATAATAATAATAATAATAATAATAATAATAATAATAAGAAGAAGAAGAAGAAGAAGAAGAAGAAGAAGAAGAAGAAGAAGAAGCCAATAATAAGAATAATAAGAAGAATGGCCGTACCAAACAAGCTGACGTAGACAAAAAACCGTACCCATCAGTGGCTACGTAGTGCAGGGTTGAAAGCTGAACCTGAAGGTTTTATCCTTTCTGCACAGGATCAATGTTTGTTAACTAGGAATTACCAAGCACATATACTAAAATACTGTGTTAGTCCAAAATGCAGATTCAGTGATAAATATCCAGAAACGATTGATCATCTTGTATCAGGTTGCACAATATTGGCACCCACTGAATATAAAACCCGGCACGACAGAGTGAGCCAATATCTGCACTGGAAAATCTGCAACTTCTACGGGAAGGAAACTGAAAGACAGACCAGGTTACGGAGATAGGATCTGTTACAATTCTATGGGACTACATAGTACACACTGACAGAACAATCAAAGCCAAGCGCCCAGACATTGTTATTAAAGACAACGAACAAAAAAAGTGCTTGCTTATTGATATGTCAGTCCCTGCATTGAAGATATTCAAAAAGCTGTCAAATACAAGGACCTTGAAATAGAAATCTCAAAAATGTGACACATGGGAACATTAACAATCCCTGTTGTAGTTGGAGCCCTAGGATTGGTTGGAAAAGATTCCAGTAGACTAATTGAAGGGATTCCTGGATGTCCATGCCTCAAAGAGATACAAAAAATTGTTCTGACAAGTACAGCCCACACTTTACGAAGTGCTTTATCTATGTAATTTTTTTTTTCAGTGGAAAGTGTCATGATACCATTTCTAACCTTAGGTCCCTGGGCGGGACACGAAAAGAAATGTGTAAACGCCAGATATCAAAGGAAATAAAAATAATAATAAAATCACATTTTGTCTAAATCACACCAAAGGTACAGGCACATCTAATTGTTTGAATATCCAACGAGGAATCTTTTAAGGAGACTAAGCACTAATAACTACGGATGGAATGTAAAAAAAGAAAGTGTTTAATCACCTATTATACAAGGATGATATCAAACGCTTTGCCAAAGACGACAATGAGTTGGAGGGTATCCCGAATACTGTTAAATGTTTCAGTGATGACATTGATATGGATTTCTGATTAGATTTTGTTATAACGATTAGGGAACAAGAAGAAGCCTATAAATACTATAAATAAAAAGGAGTCATCGAAGGAGGTGGAATACAGCATACCCAAATGAAGGAGAAGGTAAGAAAAGAATACTACAAGCGTGTGCGTCTGATGTTAAATACTGAGTTAAATTCACAAAACAGTATATTAGCCATAAATACTTTGGCTATCCCGGTGGTACAATACAGTTTCAACATCTTTAATTAGACCTTATCTGACATTAAGTAAATGGATGAAAACTTCCTATTTGTATCATCAGAAAGCTGATGTTGATCGTTCGTATGTCTCCCTGTCCGAATGAGGTAGAGGATTAATTATGTCTTACAAAACTACAACAATCGGTCTTCAAAGGTATCAGGAAACTACGGAAGACTGGATGATGATTTGTGTCAAAGAACATGAAAGAAATGTAATACAGTAACAAAGGAAGCCAACAAATTCAAAACGGAATTTCAAGTGGGTAAAAAAAGTAAACAAACCATAATACACCTACTGCAGCAGCAAAGAACCGAAAAAAGAAGTCAAAAGTACATGCAATGGACCAAATACAGAACTTTTCTAAATACAAAAATCTTGTCTAAATACAAAAATCTTGAAGAACTTGAAGAAGCTGAAGAACTCGTCTAAATACAAACATCTTGAAGTACAAATCTCAAATTGCGGTAAATGAAGACATCAAAAATTCCAGTTGTGAATAGACTCATTGAAACATTACAAAATAATAAACACCCCCAAGGGATCCCGAGAGAGGGGGAGAATGAGATCCCTATTAGGACGGACCAAACGGAGACGAACCAAGCCTTACACCCACGGACAATGATTCTAACTTGCTCATGCTGGAAAAAATGCAAGCACATACGCGGCCTAAAAATCCATCAAGCCAAAATGAAATGTCAAATGGAAACTAGCCAGATGCAGCGCACAGGAAATCCTCCTGGTGAGACGCAGGGAATACAGGGCCGGGAAGCTCACCACAGAGCCCAGTTCTTCCAAGCAGAGGCACAAGTGTTCCCCGAATTACCATCTGAAACATTTCGGGAAAAGATCAAATGGCCTGCGGCCGACGACAAAAAAGCTTGGCACGACTTCGACTCAGACATCAGCGAGATACTGAAGTTAATTTCAAAGGGCTCGGTGGAAACACATTTAAGAATAGAGCGCTTCGGATACGAAGAAAGGAAAACAAAAGGAAAAACTGCAGAAAATGGAAGGGAAAATAAAATCAAACAATGCAGAGTGGAATGAAAAGCTATCCGAAAGCAATACAAGAAAGCAAAACCAGAATAAAAGGGACCGTTGCAAGAGCTCCGGGACTCCATCCGTTCCAAAATGAAGTCTTTACGGAGAGCAAGATGGCACAGGAGTAGAAGGAAGGAAAGGGTGCGCAAACGATTAGCTTTTGTCTCTTATCCATACAGTTTCACTAAGAAATTATTAGGCGATAAACGTAGTGGAAGTCTAACATCGACCGCAGACGAAATAAATGACTTCCTTAAAGAGACATTGAGTGACCCAAATAGACAATAGTTACAGTTGGGAGAAAACTCACCTCTAATCACACTGAACCTGCTTGTATACTCTTTTGACTTAAAAGAACCAACATGGAAAGAAATTCAGACAATATTAAAAACAGCCAGATCAGGATCAGCACCGGGACCTTACAACCGCTGCCGAATGCTGCTCCGTATTTTATGGAGGTTACTAAAAATTGTCTGGAGAAGAGGGAAGATAGCAGTGCAATAGAGGTGCTCAGAAGGCATATGGATCCCTAAAGAAGAAGGAGCAAGTACAGTAAATCAATTCTGGTACATAGGTACATATCCCTATTGAACGTCGAAGGAAAAGTATTTTTTGTATTTTAAATCGACGTTTAACAGATTTCCTCTTAAATAATAAATACATCGACACCTCTGTTCAAAAATGGAGTGTCCCGGGCATACCGGGGTGCATGGAACACACAGGAGTCATTACGCAGCTATTAAAAGACGTGAAAGCACATAAGGGTGATATGGCTTTCCTGCGGCTGGATCGATCCCACATAAGTTGGTAGAAGAATCCTTAAAACGCCATCACGTTGCCGCCAAAATTATAGAGACCATAGTGGACTATTATAATAATTTCAAAATGAAAATAGTAGCAGGAAACACAACATCTGCATGGCATAGATTGGTAAACATGAATATAGTTATAAAAGCTGCGGAAATAGAATGCAGAGGTCCTTTAACAAGATCTGGTCAACGGCAACCTCCAATAAGAGCATACATGGACGATATGACCATAACGTCATCGTCTGTGATTGGCGCGAGGTAGCTACTAAAAGGTTTGGGGAAACTTATTTTATGGGCGGGGATTAATTTCAACGTTGCCAAATCAAGGTCACTCGTGTTAAAAAAGGAAAAACATCAGAAAATTTAGTAGTTGAAAATCAGCGCTGGCTGATGGCAGGTATAGATGGCGCCATCATCAAATATTAAAAGACATAGCAGAAGTCGTTAATACAGCCATCCGCACAAACACATTTAATTCAAACAGGAATGTTATAAAATTTATTAAAGCTGGCGTGAAACCGAACCCAAAGAAAATGATTGCACCCAATTGTCTATCATGTGCAACAGACTGGGAACTTAGAGTGGATATAGGCAAAAGATTAAACTTCCCGGATCACATCTTCAAGACCCTTTTGCATCCAGACCTGGTCCTCTTTTCAAATAAGCTAAAGAAAATCATTATGTGGGAATTAACAGTCTGTTATGAGGATAATGCAGAAGAAGCGAATGAACGGAAAAAACTAAAATACTACGAATTACTGGAAAATTGTAGGAGCAATGGATGGAGGGCAAGCTGCAAGCCAATTGAAGGGGTTTTGTAGCAGCAGAAAAAACAGCAAAATGGTTATGGCTAAAACGAGCCAGTGCATGGAATCAGAGAAAAAACGTCTATTTTCGAGATAGATGGAAACAACTTTTCTTCTTTTTTTTGTAAATTCTTTATTTTACACATAGTGTAAATTTACAAATCTTAAATTGTATATTAGTTAAATGTAAATGGATTAAAAATAAGTCACGGCTTATAACTAATTATAAATGCTGTATTTGGTTTGTAAATATGCATAATCGGAGAAACAGTTGTAATTTTTTTTTGTACAATTCTCAATTTTAACTCATTTATCTAACTTATTCATTATCATTATTTTTTTAATTGTTGCTTAAACGACGCCCTCTAGTGCTAAAGAGCGTATATTCAAAGTAAACAATCCCTGTTAGCCCATGTCTTAAATAAATACAAAAATTGCTCTCAGAAGTACAGCTCACATCTTACGAAGGGTTTTATCAATGTGAAATGTGTGTGTTCTTAGGTTGTTTTATTTTTTTTTTTTTTTTTCAAAAATGTTCAGTGAAAATATCATGAAGTCGTATCTGACCTTACGTCTGTCGCAGGCGCCGCTGGCCGCTCCTAAACAAAAACCTAGACCTTCACAACCCTTCTACTCCCGGAACTGAATCAGTAGTTAACTAGCAATTAAACAACTATCCTGATATGCTTAGAGTTAAAACATACCTTTAAGCATATCAAATATGTAAGATCCATCGACACACCAAATCTTCTGTCGGTACTATCAGCAATTTTGATGCACGGTTCTCACATATACACGTCAACCTTGTGGGACTGCTGCCAATGTGCCAAGAGTACAACTTCTGACAGTAGTGGACCGTTTTACGCGATGGCCGACTGACATACCTATTAAGGACACTTCTGCAAGCACTGTCTCCAAGACAGTCCTGAGATAGTGTATTGGAATTTTCGGCACGCCTCAAGTCATCACGACCAACCGAGAAGCCCAGTTCCAGCCGTCCCTTTTTCAGGAATTCACCAACCTACTTGGAGCCAAGCATATCAGAACGACCGCTTACCATCTCTGCGCTAACGGCCTGGTTGAAGGATTTCATCGATCTCTTAAAACTTCCATGGCCACTAGACCTGACACGACGAATTGGGTCGATGATCTACTTCTGATTCTTCTCGCCTGGATGAATACGATAAAGGAGGACTTAGGTTGCTTTTGGTGTACCTCTTTCGCGGCCAGAAGAATATTCGACGATTCCCTCGACACGGTTTCGAACCCGACAACATCTTTCGTCCAGGAGCTCTGCCACAAAAAGGCTCGACTAAAGTAAACACTTCCACGACAGCAATCGACGAATTCGTATATCCCTCAACATCTGCGAAATTGCGAATTCGTTTTCATCAGGAAGGACGCTGTGAGACGACCACTCACACCTGCCTATCAAGATTTGTTTAAGGTTCTTCGCTGCACCGACAAGCACCTTACGATCAAGCGCGGTGATACCACTGACATCGTCGCAATTGATCGAACTAAGCCTGCTTTTTTGGAGAGACGTGAGCGCAGCGCAGCACAGACCCTTGACGGCACTCCAGCTTCTCCTGTCCAACAGACCAGATCCGGAAGGAGAGTCACTTACCCTAGTAATCTTCGAAGATATTATTATTTCTAATTGATACGATCAATTATCTAGGGAAAGGGCTCAGTCGATACGTTCCTGCTCGGCCATTTGATCAACTTCTCGTCGCCGACACGTTCCAGTCCAGCCACTGCTCAACTTCCTGACCTCGAAGCCCGACCTGCTTGTGAGATCGATATCCTTATCGGATCCGCAACAAGTGGTGACACCGAAATGATACAGCTGAACAATGATGGAATCTGGTAAGGGCGACACAACAGACACGACGGCCACCATCATACCACTACCGGCATACCATCACAACGCAAAGAATCGGTGCTTGCAGATAGAATCGATCTTCTCGATGCTGAGGATCGTCTTGCAAAGAACCAAGTTCGCAAATGTGATGTAACGACTCCCGTCCGATATGATGGACGAAATATCAGATGTTTTCGCGGATCTCCCAGTGTACAGACCATACAATGTGCCTCCTTTATTTTTAAGCGCACTTGACGTTATGAGGACATGATTCAAGAGATTCTGAAAAACGTCACCAGAGGTTACAAGACGTCAACCCAGCTCCTACGATACATCTGGTGAGGACCTGGAAGGAAATGAGTGAATTTTAACGTAATTTTTTTGTTTTTTTATGAATTTATGTACTTATTTATTTTCTTTTTAATATTAATTTTATTTTTGTTGTAATATTGTGTTTATTTTGTGTTATTTTGTTTTATTTCATTTTCAGAAATATGTACTTCAATATAAATATAACCGAATGTAAATATCTAACTGATTTTAATTTAAATCTGCGTGACTATAACACATAATTTATTTAAATACTTCAAAAAAGAAAAGAAAAAAACTATAATGAAAGCGATTATATTTCTTTAAAATATTTGCTATATATATATATATATATATAGATCTGCCTAAGTGAAACCTTGGTAGGTTTGTCTGGCTCATTAGGTTTGACTAGGTCTGCTCTACGTTTGTATCGAGCTATTTAGTTAGTGGTTTACTCGTATCGCGGTTTTTTCTTTGGGCCTTGAACCTGTATCTGTGCGATTATTTTCGACAGACTTTCATGTTCCTGGCTCTTTCTTTTTTAAAACCTTTTTTTCCCTTCGAGATTGATTTGGCTATTGTTAAATCAAGAATTCGAAGGTTTTTCGACACGAGTATAGTTACCTTTATATATATATATATATATATATATATATATATATATATATATATATATATATATATATATATATATATATATATATATTAATTTGCTTATTACCGCAAATTATATTTTAAATTAATGATATTTTAATTTTAAAGATATTTTATTAAGTTATATACCATTCAAAAGTGACCGATGGTTTTTCTTATCATTGCCATTGTAGTTGCCATCACTGTTTTTTTTGTTTTTGTTTTTTTCTAAACGGTGTCGAATTACAAAAAAATGACTCTCCTCCACGTAGCAGTCATTGAAGCAAATTGCTGAAAGTTACAAAACAGATACTGCTGACACATACACACACACACACAATATATATATATATATATATATATATATATATATATATATATATATATATATATATATATATATATATATATATTGTGTGTGTGTGCGTATATGTGTACATTGATTAGTATCAAGCTGCAAATTAAATTTTAGATTAATAATATTCTAATTTTAGAGACATGTTACTAAACTAACTTGTATTATTTTCTGATATATATAATATGTAATCAGAACCTACTAGTTTTATTAATTTTTTACACTAATGTTAAATGTTTCTTTTACCTGACTCGGGCAGACAATTTAAACACTTAAATTACTGACTAGACGAGCCTTGACCAGTTGGGTCACTGACAGTTCAAGTTATAAAACATTGAAGCTGATTTCAACATAATAAAAGAAGTTGTCTATTTGAAGAAAGTTGAAATAAGAATATTTACTCTATAGATAACTCGTATTTTTTAATCTTATTCCCTTACAATGTTTTTAATCAGATTTATTTTTTAAATATATCTAAAATATTTTAAAATCATATTCACTTGAAAATAATTTTTATTTTTGCAAAAAAATATGAAAATATATATATATATAATTTTTTTAATATTTAAACTATTGTTTATTTACAGAAAGCTGAAATATAAATAAGCACACACGCAATTACTGAGAGATGGAAAGAAACAGGTACAAAGAGGATGAGGTAGAAAGAGAGAGGTGGAAAGACGGTGTGGTAAAAAGAGAAAGGTGGAAAGAAACTTAAATCATGCGCCTGATATATGCACGATTCACAGACTCTTTCATTATTAGATAGATAGATATAAGGAAGAAGAAAGAGAAACAAAGAGGAATGCCATTACTATTTTGTGGTAGTAGTGATGATCATGGTGATCGTGACTTGTCGGTTATTTCTGAAAATTTATTTTATTTATTTAGTAATATATATACAATTATTTTATTTTATAACGCATACAGTACAAACACTTATAATAAACTTTTCTTTAGATATATAAAAATAAAAAAATAATAATCCCTCCCCAATAATCTCTCTATATAAGCTGAATTTAAAAAATACAAAATATCAGCAATAAACACCTTGGTTGTCTCTGTGCTGTGATATAGTTTCAACATTCTTAACTGGATCATAGCTGATGCGAACTGACGCTAAAACGAGAAAGCTTCTCAACTGCCACCATATGCATCATCCCAAGGCTGATGTTGAGCGTCTGTATGTGCCCAGATCCGAAAGTGTCAGAGGATTAGTTCAACTAGAACTAACAAAACTACAACAAGTGGCATTCAAAGATGCCTAGAAACTACAGAAGACTGGATGATGATCTGTGTCAAAGAATATGAAAGTAGTAAGCGACTTTATTCAGTAATAAAGAAAGCGAACAAGTTCAAAATGGAGTTTCAAGTTGGTGAAGAAATACAAGTAAAGCATAATACACCGAGTGAAGCTGCAAAATACTTAAAAATGAAAGCAAAGGCAAAGGCAAATGCAACCGACAGATACGGAAAAAATGGGAAGTTATAATACCGCTTCATGGTCAATACTCTGCCCGTATCAAACAAGCTGATGTAGATAAATCCTGTAACGTTAAAAGCTGAAACCGAAATTTTTATTCTTACTGCACAGGACCAATGCTTGCTAACTAGAAATTACAGAGCACACATACTGAAAAATTGTGTTAGTTCAAAATGCAGATTCTGTGAAAAATATGCAGAAACAATTGACCATCTTGTATCAGGTTTCCTGGTATTGGTACCCACTGAATACAACACACGATACGACAGTGTGGAAAAATATCTTCACTGGAAAATCTGCAAAACTTGCAGAAAGAAAACTACAAGAAATTGGTATGAACACCACCCAGATCCGGTTACGGAGACAGAACCTGTAAAAATTTTATGGGATTTCACAGTGCACACAGACAGAACAATCAAAGCAAATCACCTTGACATCGTTATTAGAGACAGCAAAGACAAAATGTTTCTCTTTATTGACATGGCAGTCCCTGCAGACTGCAATGTATCTTTGAAAATATTCAAAAAGCTGTCAAAATACAAAGACCTTGAAATCGAAATCTCAAAAATGTGGCGCTTGTGAATATTAACAATTCCAGTTGTAGTTGGCGCCCCGGATTAATTGGAAAAGATTCCAATAGACTCATTGAAGAAATCCCTGGTAGCATATGCATTAAAGAAAGACTTTTGATTGTACTCACAAATACAGCCCACACCTTACGAAGGGATTTATCTATATAAAATATGGGTAATCTTTTTCAAAACTGCTCAGTGAAAAATGTCATGATGGCATTTCTGACCTTAAGCATCTGGTCGGGACGTGGAAAGAAATGCAAATAAATCAGAAACCAAAGGTTATAATAATAATAATACCTTGCAGTTATAGATGTTAGAACTAGTAATATTCAATCACCTACTCTACATGGATGATCTCAAACTCTTTGCTAAAAACGACAATTAGTTGAAGGCCCTCCTCAATATTGTAAAATGTTTCAATAATGACATAGGCATGGACTTCGGACTAGATAAATGTGCAAAAGTAGCATTCAAGAAAGGGAGGATTACAGAAATACCCTCAATAGATTTAGACTTTGTCACAAAGATTAGGGAACCGGAACAAGATGAAGCCTATAAGTACCTAGGAATTAGGCGAAAGAGATGGTATACAACATAACCAAATGAAGGAGTAGGTGAGAAAGGAGTACTACAAGTGTGGGCGTCTGGTACTAAATATCGAGCTGAACTCAAAAAAACAGAATATCAGCCATAAGCACATTGGCTGTCCCTGTGTTGCAATACAGCTTTAACATCCTTGATTGGAGAAAAGCTAACATTAAGCGAATGGACGCCAAAACGAGAACGCTTGTCACTTGCAACCGCATGCATCATCCCAAATTTGATGTTGATCGTCTGTATGTGCCCAGATCCGAAGTAGACAGAAGATTAGTTCAACTAGAACTGTCCTACAAAACTACAAGAATTGGCCTTCAAAGATACCTGGAAACTTTAGAAGAGTGGTTGATGATATGTGTCAAAGAACATGAAAGTAGTAAGCGTCATTATTCCGTAATAAAAGAAGCCAACAAGTTCAAAATGGAGTTTCAAATGGATTCAGCAATACAAGTAAAGCACAATGCACCGACTGAAGCTGCAAAATACATAAAAAAGAAAGCAAAAACAAATGCAACCGTGCAGATACAGAAACAATGGTAAGATAAACCGCTCCATTGCCAATACTCTGCCCGTATCAAACTAGCTAATGTAGACAAGCCTCGTACCTATCAGTGGCTACGTAGTGCAGAGTTAAAAGCTGAAACGGGAGGTTTTATCCTTGCTGCACAGGATCAAAGCTTGTTAACTAGAAATTATCAAGCACAAATACTAAAATATTGTGTTAACCCAAAATGCAGGTTCTGTGATAATTACCCAGAAACAATTGATATCTTGTATCAAGTTGCACGGTATTGGCACCCACTGAATATAAAACCCAGCATGATAGAGTTGGCCAATATCTGCACTGGAAAATCTGCAACTTCTACGGGAAGGAAACTGAAAGAAACCGGCATGAACACCACCCAGATCCGGTTACGGAGATAGGACCTGTTACAATTTTATGGGACTACACAATACACACAGATAAAACAATCAAAGCTAACCCAGACATTGTTATTAGAGACGGCAAACAAAAAAGTGCCTCCTTATTGATATGGCAGTCCCTGCAGACTGTAATGTATCTTTGAAGATATTCAAAAAGCTATCAAAATACAAGGACCTTGAAATAGAAATCTCAAAAATGTGGCACATGGGAACATCAACAATCCCTGTTGTAGTTGGCGCCCTCGGATTGGTTGGTAAAGATTCCAGTAGACTAATTGAAGGGATTCCTGGAAGCCCATGCCTTAAAGAAATACAAAAAATTGTTTTCACGAGCACATCCCACACTTTACGAAATGCTTTACCTATGTAAAATATATATATATATATATATATATATATATATATATATATATATATATATATATATTTTTCAGTGGAAAATGTCATGATGCCATTTCTAACCTTAGGTCTCTGGACGAGACCCAGAAAGAAATGTGTACACACCAGAAATCAAAGGAAATAAAATAATAATAATTATATCTTGCAGTTATAGTTGTTAGAACTCGTAATGGGCATGAAAAAAAAACTGATTTATTCTGTATCAAAAGAAGCTGATAAATATGCAAGAGAATTCGAATTAAATCTTGAAAATAATGATGAAGTAGCTACAAAATCAACAAAGAAAAAAGAGATAAAGAAGCGAAAAGGTTAGGCCTAAAGCAAAGAGAAGAAAGCTGGAGCCAAAAGATTCTACACAGTTACATCTCCGAAGCAAAAATGCTATTCGCAACCCACTAGTGGTTAAATAGTACTGATCTTGAGGGTTTATACTTGTTGCATAGGACCAGAGCCCGCTTACACGCAACTACCAAGCATAATAGTACTGACCCAAAATAAAGTTTTTGCGACCAATACATTGAAAATATTGATCACCTTATCTCGGGTTGTCCAATGCTTACACCCACTTAGTACAAAAACCGTTATGACAGACTAGATCAATATCTGCATTAGAATATCTGTCATCACTACTGAATAAAAACATCTGCAAACTGGTATGAATATCATCCTGAATCTTTAGTTAAGGAAGCAGGTGTTGCCATCCTCTGGGGTTTTTCTATCATAACAGAACGAAGAATACAAATAAATTGCCCGGACATTATTATCAAAGACAGAAAAGAAAAACTTGTTTTTGTCATTTGGTACATTCATGTCAATCAAAACGCAAGTTTTTCTTTTCTCTGTGAAGATTTTTGAAAATTAAAGAAATACAAAACCTGGAGATTAAAATAGAAAAATGTACCAATTAGAAATAAAAACTGTTTTTGTTGGAGCTTTGTGTCTGACAAAGAAAGGAACTGGACAACATATTAACAAAATCCTTGGTGATGCTCTCCAAGAAATTAAAAATAGTTCTAAAAGCACACCACAAATCCTACGAAGAGCTTTGTCCTTTGAAATATTTTCATTAATAATTGTTTTTGTTTAATTAAGTGGAAATACCAAAAATCACATCCTTCGCTTGCCTTAGGTCATTGGTTATGACCCGGTATGAGATTATAAAACAAATGCAGGTCAAAAATGTGCTTTTTAAATTAATAATAGTAACAACAACGGTTTAATAGTGTAGAAATATAGAAATTATCAAAAAAGTAGATTTCTGTATTTGTAGAAAAAAATTTTAAATTCTTTTTCTAATTACACGTTATACAACCAACATATGTGCGTCAGAATAAATTAAGGTTTAACTAAATTTAACTTTGTATGTTGCATATGAATTCTGCTTTTCAGATGAAGTGGAATGAACTTGCCCAACAGCTTTACAAGATATCTGTGCCTCTTGCATGGCTGCCTGAACCTGTCGATTAAAAGATACGAGAAATGATAATCAAAGCTAAGAAAACTGGTTTTTTATGTTTAAGGACGTCGGTATTTTATTCTTTTTCATTCGTACCCATCCTTTTCTCCACCGCGTGGTAATTCAACTATAAGTAATATTTACTCTTTTTATTTTCCTTTAAGGCTTCTCGTACGAGCCATCCCAATTCTCCTTAAAACCGTTCTTCTTTTCTTAGTCTTTACGTTTTCAATCTTTAACTAATATCGCCTCCAGTTCTTTTTCTATTAATCCCACCCTTTCACTAAAAATGGATGTTATTACACCATTTTGATTATTTAAATACCTCGAACTATATTTTAATGTCCAAACCCAGTAACGCCTATTACTTTAACGTACACAGATACACATAACGACGCGGTTGTCTTTCTTCGCGCTGTATATATATATATATTATACAACTGGAAAAATTATGCCATTTAAAACTAAAACCGACACGCGTATGAAATGCACACTGAGAAGAAAAAATACATTTCAGATCCAGTAGAGTCAAGGCATTTCGTTAAATCTATGAAAATTGAAAAAATAAAACGATATGAAGCTGCTGATACATACGCCCTCTCTCGTGGTTTTAGCAAAGGTGAAAATATTTATTTACAAAATAAAAAATGAATATTTACAATGTTTACAATTCTATGTACAGGAAGTTAAACAAAATAGTTTTAGTAACAAAAAAAAAACACAATCTTTAAATGTGACAGAAAAATTATTGCGAGACTGGAAAAATTCAAACAATCACTCAATCGAGCACTCACAGAAGTACTCATCCAGACAAATACGAAAGAATACACTCGAAAGCGAAATGTGCCCTGCATCCACCAGAGAACTGTTATCTCTGGTCAATGGAAGAAGGAGGGGAAATTGAACTAAAGAAAGTGGAGACAAAAATAAAAGGAGCCAATCAGCATACATCCCCTAGCTAAGTTAACTTTGACAGAAAAAACTAAAAGTAAAACAAACCTGAACTACCATATTTTGGGAGGGATTGCTAATGTTCACTCTAGAATTTCAAATATCCTAATGACTAACTTGCATTAAAATGCCACTCTAAGTCAGCTCATTCTACTCGACACAAACTCGCAAAACTCACCCACATTTTGCTACCCTTGCTTTATTTAAACTGATGCTTAAAGAGCACAATCAGTTTGGAAAAGGTAAACATTACACCTTCTAGGTGTAATGTTTACCTCTTCATGTAGTGTTCAGTCTTAGTCAACGACGGCACCACATTGCTACAGACTGGCCTTGAGGACAAAGAACTTTCTGCGCAAAAAACTTTCCGCGAACCATGATGTCTTCAATAAACTTACACAGCGGGCCTACGACCCTGCAATGGAAGGTGTGATCCAGGGTCTCCACCGACTCAATGCAGCGAACGCAGTCTGGAGATTTTTTCAGCCCTGCCAAACTAAGTTTCTTGACAACCCAGGGACCTTCGCAACACCAACCAGGTGAGTGATTTCCCACAAGAAGTAGAACAAGACCCTCACTAAAAGCATTAGTGGGGTATACGGGAGTGAAATTACGGACAAAGGAGAATCAAGTAAATGTGTGAAGCACATACTTCCGCCTTCTCGTTTAACTGTGAACTCGACCTTCCTGCATCTCCGACTAATTCATTTCCTAAAGAGGTTTTAGCGCTGAAAACCTTATATTTATTGTAATGGATAGTAATGGATAAGCAAGAGGGGAGATGGGATAAACATTTTTATTACTACACTTTCGAGTAAATATTAGTCAGTACAAACCAATTTAGACTATTTTAAATCATTTTATTAACCGTGTTCAATCTCCAAAGGCAGGAAGTGAACTAACATAGGAAGTTGGAATAGCTAATACCATTTACAAACATAAATATTTTATATAATCAGAAACTCTGCTGAAATTCCATTTTCGAAGCCCTCTTGTAGGAAAGTCATTAAATACTGAGATCAAGTGAGTTACCTGAAATAGCAACAGATCTTTTCTTTGATTGCGAGGTATGATTAAATATTTCCTTAAGTGTAGAACTACACGCCGTGCGACTCTCACCACATACCACGTTATACTATGCATCTAAGAGATTTGTCCCGGGCGCATTAATATTACTTTGGCATTTACTTATTTACTTCATGTTACATAAAGACTTCTACTTGGAAATTCTAAAATATTATTCTTTTTAATATGTTCCAGTACCTGTTTAGTGTTGCTAAGTATACTTCCTTCATTATTGCCTACTAGTGACTACTTCTATTTCCCTTAATTACGCCAACATAGGTTTGAGTACAAATTATGCAATTCTGGAGTCTATTGTATTGCACTTTAGACGTTGCTTTAGCTTTCTTAAATTTTCGTACCTTTATCCTTACTTTGCATAAGAAGACTGAATAATGATCTTTCCAACAGTTGGTGGTTGAATTGTTTGTTAAAGCTTTTCTGGCATTTCCTAATATCAATCTTTAACAATTATCAAACGTGTAAAATAAGCATTGAAGATTGTCTGACTTTGCTATCAAAGATATTGAGGACTTCACCCAGCAGATCAATAAAAAGTTAATTATCACAGCCAAAGTTTGCAGTAAAACTTACAAGAAAAGTAACTTTACAACTCTCCAGAGCGAGAAGCCGAAATGGAAAGAAAAAGTTCACTCACGTTAAAATTACAGATGCAATGGTATAGGTGCGGTTTTACAGAGGGAACCGCCGAGAAGGGAATCCCTGTTAGTGACAGCATGGAACAATTCCATAAGCAAATGCTACATTGTGACAAAGATAGACTGTAAATACCAGAATAGTAAATACTGAATTTGTGGAGATTAGAGAGAAATTGTCAATCACTTAATCAGCGTATGCAGCAAGTTGACTGTTGTAAAAGTTGTTCCAATGAGAATTGTACCGACGAGACTTGAATTTAACTACATGAATAAAAATAAAAGGATCTGGATGAAATAATAAAACATTTGAAATTAAAAATGAGACAAGAGACAATATCAGTTCCTTGGCAACAATAACAAAAATCGTCAGATAGTTGATAATTGAAAAATGAATTTGACCAATGAAGGAAAATCTTTAATAGATTTAAGAATTAAAATAAACTCCTGGTTTCCATTGTTATTTATCATAACCATTATATCACTATAGATATTGTAAAAGCGGATAACGATTGCAATGGGTAAAAGTCGGCTATCTAATGGGCATGTATGATTTTAAATTATTCAAAACGAACAAAAACTAGAATGATTGGTTCACACTTAGCGAAAAACTCATAGCAACAGATGAAATAGGCTTGCTAAATAACAAATCAATCAGGAAATTAAGTTTAACAACTCCAAATACCTTAAATAAGATTTCATAAAACAAAAAGACATGAAAAAATAAACATACCCGACAAGATTGAATAGTAGAAATTAAATAAAAAGAACATAAATAATATCAGTTGTGAAGTACCTTACATCCTTCCTAGGCTGAATAAGATAGGAAACTAATGACAATGAAAAACACTGAATAGATAATACCGGAAGATTCTATGTAAGAGGAAAAGAAAGAGAACCAATTTAGAAAGAATACAAAATTCAGTCGGTTATAAAATGGCTTGAAACAATAGTACAAGAGATAAAAATACAATAAGGGACCGATATGGGAGTGTACTTAAAAACGATATAGCAGGCAGACATTTTTGCGAAAAGAATAAAGAAAGAGAATTTCTGCATTCAGCTCATAATAAATGTATTAGAACTACTTATTTCAAGATAACCCAAATTCTTCTTCTTCTTTGTGCTGTATCCTTTCAGGACATGGATGAATATGTCTCTTCACAACGCCCTGTCGTTTGTAACTCTTAGTATAGTTTTTTTTGCTATTTCATCTCCTAATTCATATTCTGCAAATTATATAGGTTAATTTCTACTTTCTTCTGTCCGTCTTCCCATCAATCTGTCCTGTGAGTATCAAATTCACCAAGATTCCTTTCCTCATTATTTGCTCTAGAAATTTCAATTGTGTCTTTCTGATTCTAAGTATGTTCTTTTTATTTTCTTAAGACTTTCTCGTTACTCACATATTTAATTAATGGCAATCTCATCATTCTTCTATAAAACCATATTTCTGTTGACTCAAGTCTCTTTTTCTTATGTGAGAAAATTCAGAACTCTTTTGTTTCTAACGAAATTTTCCTGTTCCTTAAAACTTTGCTTACCCTTTTCGCTATTCCGACGCGCTTTCGGTGTCGTATTTTCCTTTCTGTTAAAACGCTTCTCAGATATTTAAATTTTTGTACTTGCGTGATCTACTTTTTGTACTTCCCATTTTGGGCTGTTCGTTTTGCGTACAATCATCCTGTCTTTTTATTATTGATGTTTAGTTCTTTCTTCTGTAGGCGTACCTGTAGTTTATTTTCTGTGTTTGCTACATTTTGTAATCTACATGTCATATGTTGTTAAGATTATGACCGCCACTAATGAATATTGGTAGGAATTCTGATTCTCTCAGGATCACTACAAATCCTTGTCTTACGCTCCTTTCCATTTTTGTGAATTTATTGAATTCATTTTCCACCAAGATGCAAGCGGTTTGCTCCCAGTATTAATTCTGAATTATTCTAATATCTTTCTCAAATAAATCAAGCTTACCTAGCAATTTAAGCAGTTCTTTGTGTCTTCCTTTATGAAACGCCTTTTTATAATTTATAAAACATAACTACATTTTTATTCCACTTTTTGATATTATTATGATCATCGTATCCTTTGTTCAAGTGTATTTAACAAAACAGTATTCTTGTCCCATTTCCGGTGTAAGCATGTTACACTCTCTATTCATCAGAATCTGGATGTTAAGTTTTGTTATGTAGCTCTTTAAGCTGATTGTCCTATGTCCTATTCTTCATACTCGTTTACACCTGGCTTCTTGGGTAGCGCTATGAAAATGTATCTACTTAGTTTTATCGCTATATCATAATTGTCGTATATATCATTTATTATTTCTGTAATTCTGTTAATGCTGAAAACATCTATTACCAGCATCTTTGTTACAATTCCACCTGGTCTTGCTGCTTTTTTCCTATTCAATGTAGCCGGTGCTGTTTTTACTTCAAACTATAATATTCCTTGTCCTCCTATATTTTTGTGTATTGCAGGGTTTTTTTTCTTTCGTCAAGTAAGAGTTCTCTGATGCATTCGTTAGATCTTTTAAATATTTTTCTTTCTCGATAATCAGTGTTCCATCTTTTGATTATGTGCACCCTCTCAATGAGTACATCTTTTGTCCTGTTATTTCTCTTACTCTCTTATGATCATTCTTTATATTTATGGAGCCGATCGTGCAAACCAAACAGTATACTCACAGATCAGTGTTTCCACTGCTTGGATTGTCTCTTTGTCTGACACAAAGTGATGAACCCAACATCCATCCTGAGTTAAAAAACATTCAAGGAAACCAGCTGGATCTTCCTAAAATATTTACGCGTGATATAATCAACCTGGAGCGCTTTTGATCAGCTGTCAGAAGACGTGGCACCCACCGAGTAGAAACCTTCGTCAAGCCAAGTTCATGGAACATAATTATTCTCAATTCTCTTATAAAATATGCTAATAGTTATTTGATTTATCTTGACATCGCTTGACATCTACCACCATGTGATGAACATGATCGATCGTTTCTTCGATTGTGTCATCTTCTTGAGTCATCTTCTAAACTTCCCCTTGCCCTCCTAAATTTAGTTGCCCACTGAAGCATCATCCTCTAATATAGCTGCATGAATGTCCTTACGAGCTAAACCCTTTTTTCTGCAGGTAATGGATAACACTATAATGCCACATTTTGTCCATTTTACTAGTTACTTTTGAAGACTTCTTTGAACTGTCAGTTTACCTGGAAAGAAAGAATACAGTTGTTAATAAGAGTGGAAATTATTGCACGCAAAATTTCCTAGCTTTAGCATAATTCCTTCATAGTCAGCCTATGAGCTTTTCCGCCCACCCTCAGATATATGTATGTCTAGACAAGAAGCGCATGCAAAAGTAGATATAAAATTTTATATCTAATATCAACGAATACTCCTTATTAAAAAGAATCCTGGCAGTAACTGATTCCTCATCTTTATGAATCAACTTTTTATCCATATCTTTAGACATCTCGTCGTTCAAACAGAATGCTACGCAATTGATTCTCCAACGCACCTGATTTTCTATACAGATAGAAATTGTAATACTCACAGGAAAGCGCTTCGGTCTAAAATATCACATCAACGCCAAAAGAAATATTGCTGATCAATGATAATGTACTCACCTGCTCGTTCAAAGATACTAAGGTCAACAGGCATGATAGTTTATGTTATACTGCACTCTCATTACATTTCAAGGAAAGAAGATAAAATATAAACATTTTATACAGTATTTACATTAGTCGGACTATTGTCCTCATCTTTGTCGCCATATTTGTCACAACGTTTCGGCCGTTGTACGCTCCGGCCTTCTTCAGGTGGTTGGAATTTCGAACCGAACCCTTTATTTCGATCACTGGGGTAGACTGTTCTAGTTCCACGAGCCATGTTTGATGGATGTCAGTTATCAGTTATCTCCTGGTAATTTTCCCTCTGAAAGTTCTCCACTGCCTGAACCGGGTATTGAACACACACTCTTTGGGTCTGTCACTGGATCTAACGAACGCCTTTATCCACTGTACCATGTGTCCTTCCAACCACCTGAAGAAGGCCGGAGCGTACAACGGCCGAAACGTTGTGACAAATATGGCGACAAAGATGAGGACAATAGTCCGACTAATGTAAATACTGTACATAATACCTCATCTCAGAAATATAGACATAAACATTTTATGTTGATTTTAAGATTAAAAATGTAAGATTAGTTAATTATTAGTTTTGTATGGATAAAGCAGTTATGATAGAAATTTTCATAAATTTGTGCTTTGTAAATATTTGAACTCTCTACCACTGAGTTTTTTGGGTGTTTTATAAATTCATATTGCAAACATTTTGATGTCGTTGCAATTATTATAGTCAGTACTGTTGTTATTTTATTGACGATAATTTGTCTTGGTTGTTGTTGGAATATAAATTACCTTTAAATTGTAACTGAATGATTACTAAGTTTTCTCATATTTTCATATATAAGAGAGAAATATATAGATACACACACACACACACACACACACACATACGCATATATATATATATGTGTATATATAATGGAAAGTAAAAACTTAACCGCACTCTTGTCTAAAAATATATCAAGGCAAAAGTTCGGCTAATTTTTTATTTACGCTTGTATATATGCATATATATATATGTGTGTATATATATATATATATATATATATATATATATATATATATATATATATATATATATATATATATATATATATATGCATCCGTACAAATTCATTCAGATCTATGTTTTTGTATTAATATATTCGTGATTTCCGAGCACCCAGTGAGAATCTAACTCACTATTCAGTCGTAAATGATCTAGCAAGACAAGCTGGTTAACCATTACACCACGTCGGAATGTCCAAATGATTTTAAGCGTAACTTAGATGTGGCACCCAATGAGGTTTGAACTAACTACAGTCGTAGTGCTTGCTAACCATTACACCACATCGAAGTACCCCTAGCTGTTACAGAATGTGTATTCCGTTGATAAATTACTGTTTCATGTCGCAAAAAGCTTTTATTAGCTCTCTATTCCGTTTCTCTTCAAAGAAACCATGAACTCTTCCAATTTCACCCAAAACGTCAACCTTTTGGTGCTCTTGTAGATTTGGCGAATTTGTTTATATAATTTGTATTCAAATCACTAGTCTTTTCAATTATGTTATTCTGCAGCCATATCTGTATGGCTGCAGAAAAATTATACGATAGCAAACTTTCTAAACGAGTTGAACTTTTTAAACCAGTAAAATGTATATTTTATCTGAAGCAAAATATTTAGAAACAGCATTTAACATATATTGTAGACATATGTAGAAAAAATTTAAACAAGAGAACGTAAAATAAGTAGAAATAATTTAATTTTGAAAATGTCAACAATAAAGTAATATACGGTTCGCATATCCAAGTTTTACTTGATAACTCTAATTTCAAACACTTACTTCAGGATAAATAGCAAGGGTGCAGCCAACAATGTTTTCATCAGAAAATGACATTGAAGTTAGATACGGTTTCAGGATCGAAGAATCATTATAGCCTTTATTCTAGCCTCTACCTTGAGTGGCTTGTATTGGGTGTATTGTAAACTTATAAATGTATAAGTTAGATACTGGCAAAGGAAATTCTCTAGCACGACACAGTGAATCTGCTTTGCTAGAATCAGACTTAGCAACTAATTCAATATAATCGTTCCACATCATGCAAATAGCAAAAGCATTTTGGCACAAAGATTCACTATCCTGGAAGTTAGGATCAACTATGTTGATGGAAATCCAAAGAAAGTTCTCTAAGACGATTAAAAGAGAGCAGGTTCGTTTTGGAGGAGGCGTTAAAGTTAACAAATCATTTTTTGTCATAGTTAACAACAGATTGGGGGTCATTTTTAGATCGGTTGCCAATTTGAGCTTATCGAATCAATCAGACTTACAACGAAGACAGGAATAAATACTTGTGCCATCAGCTTATATACTGAGTTGAGAACTAATGACATCGAGAAAGTCGTTGATGAAAATTAGGAATAACGTAGATAGAGCCCTGGGAGACAGCTGTATTAATGTGAAAAGATATAGGACAGTAGTCGTGCAAGAAAACATTCATTTCGCGAATTTGATAAGAAAGGTCAAAATCAGATCAACAATACGTAAAGAAATATCAACTGTGAACTTGTGAATAAGGCCATCATGCCAAAACCCTGTCAAACCCTTCAAGGTATCCAAAGCAACAGCCCAAGCTGCACCAGTTTTATCTAAAGCAGACGTACACTTTCAGGAATAGCCGTTAAAGTTGACCTAGAAAAGCAAAAGCCATATTGTTTGCCGATGCGAAATGCTTAACCAATTCGGAGTTGGGTAAAACCTCTTGTACTTTACCAAACAGAGATATAAAGCTAACAGATAGATAGAAGGATCGGGCGCTTCACCCAAGTTCTTAAAGACTGGAAGTACAGAAAATGATTTTCAACAAGCAGGAAAGGAAAAGCAGCAAAAAAGTTATCGTAGAGTTTAGAGAGAACAGAAGTCAATTCAGGAGCACATTTCTTAACGACTATCAAGTTCACATTTTTTTGAGAATCCAGTTTAGAGATGATAGCAGAAACCATGGGTGGATTTATATGTATACCACTCAATTCTAAGTGTAAAGTCAAGTGAATATATGCCAGATGAGTCAAGGGTAAAATTGGAAAATAATTTACAAGCAAAACATACTGTTTTATCAACAAAAGATGATAACACCGCAAATTGATTGAAAAGAAGGGAAATACTATTATTTAGCACACTCATACAGAGCCGCGAGTGGTTACAAGAACCAAATTTGTTAGAGACTATACGGTGTTTCATTTGTCAGGGAACAAAGACTTAGCCTCTGAAGGCACATTTACAATTATTACACAAAGAGGCGTCTGGTATGATTGGGACTATCACATTAATCCAACCGGATAAAGTATTTTTCCGTCGTTTATAGCGGTTGAATAGGTATGAAAAGTTGGTGTGAACCAAGGAGAAAATTGTGGTTTCACCTGGATTTCCGAGAAAGCACAAAAGCATCGATGCTAGCTTTTATCCAAGAAGAAACCCCAGTGGCACAGTTCCCAATAGTAAAGTTAAATATTTCACTTTAGGGCGCATTGCGAAGAAAACCGAGACCAGGAAATCCCTTATTTGACTAAGAGTGACGGAAATTTTGAAAATCTGAATACTAGCAACGTTAGTAACATTAAAATGATTAAGGCCCGTGACATGATTAAACTTAAAATTCCTAAACACAAAGATGTTTGTAAATTAATGTAGCGAGAGACATGTTTTTGCTATCAGATATTTTGTCTAATATGTTGCAGTCCTGAGAAGAATGGGAGCGATAAAGGAAAAAAAAGTGATAACAAGTGCAATAAATAACGTCGAAAGTACACGAAAGGATTATCCATTTCCACAAGAGACTATTCCTTTACAATCAGAAGAGTCTTCCGTATGTCATGCATATGTATCCTAGAATATTTCCGATAAATAAGAACAGAGAATTCATTGATGGCGATAGCTGGTTTTAAATTAGTTTTGCAAATCGCTAAGATATGTGGAGAACATTTCCATATAAATTATTATACCCTATAAAAATTGATGCACATAACACGAATGTAGCAGAAAGAAAGATTGAGGTGGGTAGGTGAATTTTTGTTTACTTGTATTTCTATTAATCGTAACTGTCATGATTATATTAATTTAATTATCAAAATAAGTTGAGAGAATATCTTTAATGTCTTCGTCGTTTTCATCAGTCACAACATTTAGTTTAAACTTATCTCAGAGTTTGTTTTGCTGAATTGGATACACGAGCCTCTTTCCAGTTGGTGGAATTAACCCGTGTTTCAATTCGAGCTTGCAGAGCTTGTCGAATGTCTTGGGTATAATAGTTTGCAATTTTCTTTCACTTTGTTAACTTCTCAGTAGTGCGACTTCGAGCATCTGACTATATGATCAAACGCATTTTGGCATGTACAGTTCGCACTTCGGAAAGAGCATATATTGCAGACATCATTCATGTCATGTTTGCAGACGTCTTCTAGTAGGTGCAGTTGTTGGAACCTTGGATGTATCCATATTGCTATTTGGCCACCTTTGTGTTAGTATTCTGTACTCGCAATATGAAGCTGATCTTTGTGCACAGTTCAGTCGCTATTCATTTTATATGTTCCGTACTTCCCCAGGCAAATCCAGATCTCCCAGTCGCAAATCCAAAATAAGTAGTTTCAGCTATGGGCTCTTAGTATTGACAGATATGATTGTAGGGTACATTTAGCAAGTAAAATTATGTGTGTAATCTCCTATCAAGAACCCACAAACCACTACTGAATAAGGATTTTAAGCAGTTAGATATAGATCATCGAACGTATGAAGTAGCAGTAATTAATTCCAATGATTTTGAATCGCAAAATTTAGCAACATACAGCCTAGAAGATAACACAGTTAAAAATTAAGTGAAACGTCAAATAAATGGTGTAAATATTTGTTCAGATGTAGATTAAGGAAATTAAGGAACTTAAACATTGTATTTGAACAGGTAACCTGAATGTTAAGGTGGGCATAAGTATGTTCTGTTGGATTATATACTTTACTATTTATAAAATCCAGACGATGAACCTACGTCTCTTAATACTGAGGGTGCCGGCTGGTACTTTTCAAGTTGCTGCTTCCCAACTGGTGATTAAGAGCCCGAGCTCTTGCGTAGAGTCTAGAGCGGCGGCTCTGATCAACAGTCGCATAATATCGAGGTTCTTGCAAGTGCCATGTCGCGCATGGAAGGGTGTCTCTGCAAGTATTTTCGTTGGTCAACCCGGAGGCCACACTATGCTGCAGTCTGCGCCAATTCCCAGCCCGAACATGTTACCTTAGACGACCGACAGCTACTACTATTCTCGTCATTTTCCTAACTTAACACACCAGGATGATAAGCAACCAACGAAATAAATGCAAACCAGTTCGACAAAATCACCTGAACCTTTCTTTCTCCAACATTCGCAGTATTCGTTCCAACTTCTGCAGTGTGGAATCGTTCCTCTTCCAACATCCCCCAGATATCCTAACGCTCTGCAAAACTAAATTCTTCGATCGCTTCTGAATTCTCGATTCCTAGATATCTTCATTTCTTTAGAAAGAATATGTCCACGTACATGGCCGCCCCCTGGCTCTCTTGAATATCTAAACCATCATTACATGTGCCCTCATCTTTCTCTACTAAACTCAATCATTTATCTTTTCTTTCTCTACCGTTCCCCTTCCTCTAATCACTATTATATTCTAGATATTATTTCTGATAATATAGATAAGGCCACTCTACTCTCGTTTGCAAATATCTTTGTATTCGGTGATTTTAATGCCCAATATTCCAGGTGGCATAATCACTCAGTCACTGAACTCTTTGGCATCCAAGCCTTGAACTTCACTCAATCTCTCACGCAATTGATTGACTTGATTACACGTCCCCCGGCAAAAAAACCCTGATGAACATGCTTCTCTTCTTGATCTCTTTTTTGCATCTACAATACTCCCACAAGGCAAGTGGGTGTGATAGGATCCCAGCCATCGTCCCAAAGAAATGTGTTCCTCAACCTGGCTCCAGTTCTCTACAAACTTTACAACAATTGCCTCGCTTCTTCCTGCTTCCCAGCTTTCTGAAAGTCCTTGTTTTTAAGATTCTGGAGAACCCACTAACTCCTCAAATCGATGGTCTAATCTATGCTGAAGTGGTTAAGCATCTCCTCATGACCTCCTTTCGGACAAGCAATATGGCTTCCGTTTCGCCAGGTCTACCGCTGATTTGTTAACGACCATCACTGAATTTGTTTCTGAAGCTCTAGATAAGAACGGCGAAACTCGAGATGTGGCTCTAGATATCTTGAAGATGTTCGATAGATTTTGGCATTCTGGCCTCCTTCAAGCTCCAGGGCTACGTTGTCACAGGACGAATGTTTGATTTAATCCAATCGTTCCTATCAAATCGTGAAATGAAGCTCGTTTTGAACGGGATCGCTTTCAGATCCTTTCACACGAACGCGAGTATTCCCCAAAGCTCTATCCTGGGTCACACGCTGATCCTGATCTTCATCAATGATCTCTCCGATGTCATCAGTTACCAACTAGGTATTTATGCAGATGACACTACCATTTATTCCTGTTTCAATAGAAAATCCGTCAGATCTGACAAAATAAACCTGACAGCCCTTAAAAGTGGTTAATTGGGACAGGAAATGGCTCGTAAATTTTATCTCCCCTGAAACAAAACTGTTTTCATTTAACCACCATAGAGAACCTTTTCTGCTTACGATCAGTATGACTGATGCTAGACTCCAGGAGAGCAACACACTGCGCCTACTTGACCTCATGTTTTCCACTGACTTGAAGTGAAGCGACTACATTGAATCAATAACTGCATATACTGTAAGGCAAGTTGGGTCACTGTGTCGTATCAGAAAGATTTTCTCGTTAGAATACATCTTGCACATTTACAAATCTACCATTCGTCCGTGCATTGAGTACTGTTGACATATCTGGTCTGGTGCTCCTGCTGTACATCGTGGTATTCGTGAGAAAATCCAAAGAAGGGTCTGTAATGCAATCGATCCTGACCAGACATCTCGACTTCAGTTTCTTTCGTGACGTGGTTTTTCTATAAATATTTTCACAGTAACTCCTCTGTCGAGCTTTTTTCCATAGTGCCACGACTACATAAGCGTGTTACTAGATTGACATGAAATAGCTAAATGCAATTGCCACTTCTACTCAGACAATTTCTTTTCTCGCACTTCCCACTTGTGAAACTCCCTTTCCGTTTACTTGCTTCCCTGATAAATACGATCTTCAAACATTTAAATTCAATGTCAGTCACCGTCTTCTGTCTTATTGAATCCCCTTCGTGTCTCTTCCTCAAACCTTCCATCTTTTTCACTTTAATTACCTGCACCCACTACGTACTAGTGGCATTTCCGCTTAGCTTGGGAGTTAAATGATTTTTTAAAAATCTAAAACTCAGTAAAAGCAACATGAATATGTAAAGAATAAGAGTAAAGAAATTAGCTTTAAAATAGGAGAACCAGTATAATTTAAGAAATACAGAAGAAGGCATAAATAGAAGGTAGAAGTTATATTATATATTTATAGAAATAACAGTGCCGATCTCATAAAAGATTAGCTTACGTATGCAAATGCAAATACAAAAACACACGCTGTCGATCTGCGCAGTGCAAAGGTTGATGAATGGAACATTCCAGAAAGTAGAAATAGACCTTGCATCTCAGGAACTCATCTCAGGAACTCATAGAAGGGCATCAAGTAGATCCACGGCCCGATATAATCGATAGGAATCGGAAGGTACGCGAAAACCCTGAGGAAGAATGCGCTGTGCCTCTGTTTGAGAGTGCAGTGACACAAAGAGAGCTATATTCATTAAAAAAAAGTGCTGAAGTCATTAGTGAGGATTAATAGGGATGTAAGTAGTTACCCGTTTATGTAATTCTAGAAATATTAGGGTAACTAAAAGTGTTTCTGTAAATTTCATGACATAAGTACCTAACAAGTGGTAAGAAAAAGACAGAAGTGGTAGTTGGGGAGATTCGTGGAAATTTTTTTCTTATGTTTAAAAAGAGAGTGTGGAAAAAAATCTGCTTGATGAGCGAAATCAAAAAATTAAAGTCTGTCTGATAAGTGTATTGATTTCCCAAATTAACTTAAATTAAATTAACCAAATTAAATTAGTTTTAAATTTAAATTAGTTTTAGTATAATGTAATGGGTTCGTGGTGGAATTGGGGGAGGACTTCAATGAAATTGAATGCAGACCAGGAAACTCATCCGAAATATTGGTGTCGGTTAAAAAACGAAAGTTGTGGATGACAACACAAAGTGAAAATGTTCTGCACTAATATAAGAAAACGAAATAAGAAAAACCATAGACAGTTGATGTGCAATACACACCTTCATAAACGCATGCATAGATGCTTGAAAAAAAAGAGAGAGCAATCTTTCCTCGATTTACTCTCCGAAAACAAACAAACAAAAATATCCTTATCATGATATCATCAAATGGATGCAAAAGTTATTTTTACTTTTGTGCATATTTTCTTTTCACAAACGAAAACTTTTTCGTTCACAAGGGACATTCACTGAACTTATATTTCTATATTTTATTTCCCGTATTGTTGAAGTTTTTCATTTGATTTATTTGTTGATGCTTTCGTGTGTTGTAAATCCTAAATATATATGTAACGAGCAAGGGTGGAGTCGAGAATAAAATTAACAATTAAATGGAGTCGGATGTAGCGATATCAGTGTCAGCCGATATCTTTTTATAGGAAAACTTCTGAAAAATGTTACAGAAATTGTTTCAATAGTTATTATCGTAATAAAGAAGGTCAGCTTAATGGAGTGGACATTCAAGAACCAAGTCAACCGATCCTAACAAAAAAGGTCAATAAGTTCTTGATGAATGACTTTTTTAGACAGAGCTGACAATACAAAGAAGACTTGTTCTGTAAAAAGCCAGAGGTACAACGAGTCACAAGACATTACTCGCGTGCTATGCGAAAGGAAAATACGCCCGTTAAGACTGTCACACCTCTGTCTCTCTTGTCTACAGCAGAAGGTTACAACCAGGATAAAATTTGCCGACTGACTGCTACAATTTCGTCTCATGGTTTTATTCCTTCAGAAACGATGTGGCCAAAGGATTATTTTTAAAGCCACAGGAAAACTGGAAGAAGTTGCACCGTGAGAATGGACTGCATGTGTTATCTGAGCTGCAACGCTACAAAAATCAACCATGGCGGAGACCCGTGACGGGTGAAAATATAGAACGAACGAAAAACATCCACGCCCGCAAAACATGACATCTCACTTGATGGTACCAGTGACAATAAGATTAATATCCGGAACTCCGACTGATTGGGTGGGGGGTGCATATTTGGTGCCGCGACCAATGTATGTGTATAGTCCACTATATTGTTTCAGAAGGAACATATCACAGTCGGAGAAGACTACATATATGAAACTTATGTTTGCTTTCCTCCTTTAAACGTTACTTGACAATAATCTGACACAAATATTCCCTTAGTTTAGATGATCCAATACGAAATTTGGTTAAGATATTTGGCCAGAAGCATGTCGACATCTATACGTTGATTATGCTTTGATTACACGTATATTTCAAAAGTATTAATTTTTAAAAATTATTTTATTCATAGTTGCCATTTCTATCAAACTCATTAATATCATGGAAAAGAGTGTTATAATCAGTGTATTGATAACTTCCAATGCTATTAAAATTAACATTTCTTTATAGCTATACATATATTATATGATCATTTTAAATAACTTTCCTCATCCTTTGCATCTTGATTTGTATCAACTTCGACATACATATATATAATGAGATAGATAGTTATTACTAGAGTATGCTGAAATGTTCTCGACCCCACCCTCTTTCTAAAGTTTGATCAAATGAATACACTTAAGAATTTATTTTTGAATCCCTTCTTAGTTGAAACGTGAACCTTTCATCATAAGATCGCATGCACACACACATACGCGCATATATATATATATATATATATATATATATATATAGAGAGAGAGAGAGAGAGAGAGAGAGTGAGAGTGAAGGAGGAGGAGAGAAAGAGAGAGAAGATATTATTGATAAAGACGATATCAGAACAATGTCTAACCGAAAATGTTAGAGACTGTCTGAAGAAGGAAAATTGGTAACAAAATAAAATGTTGGCTTCGGTTGAAGTGAATATTTGGGATTTAAAATAAAATATAGGAAGTCGATAAAGTGACACAGGACCCATTTTTACTGTAGAAAAAAAAAGATAACCTTTGAGGAGAGAAAGGTTGAATGCATCATAAATTAAAGAAGAAAAACAAGTCGATGAAAGGAAGTATGTAGGTTAGTTGTCGTCAACCAACGACACGTGGGAAAAATTAGAGTGAGAGATTTTTTTCAAATGCTGAAGAAGAACCACTAAATGTCCAGTTCGTCTGAATATAAAATGACACTTCATTCAATTTGCGAGAAACAAAATGAGTGCACTTCTTAGTCACACGTGGATTACAAAGACACTTTTTCTTGAGAGAGGCGGGAAATGTTCTTTGATAGCTTTTCTTGCAGTAACCATCCGGGTCATTTCTACTTTTATAGTGGGTTTAAGCAGACAGGAACATGAACTAATGTTTCGTAGCTTTCATCAGCGCGGCTGTTACCGTTGAAACAAACTCTTTTTCAATTTGCCTAGGCTGCTGCTTCAAATATCTGTACATTTACTGTGTGGTCATGGACAAATCAAGGTACCAAACGGTGATCACTCCGACGTGCACATACATTTCCTGATTTAATTGAAACACAGATGTAAGAGACGCACTTTTATCCATATTTCAAAACTTCATTCTTCCTATCAGATATAATTTCTAAATTAAACCTGTGTTTAAAATAAATAATAAGTTTGTCATGAAAAGTGATTAATTCCTATAAATACCAGTAAACGCGTATTCCACACTACAATTCTAACTTCACCCAACAGCTTGTGAAACACCATTTGTTTCGTTTCGGTATCAGAATTACAAAACGCATGAACCTGGCACAGGAATATATTTCATTTTTAAACCAGAAAATAAGGAAGAACGAGAACAAAATAGCAAACCGAGTAATTGACCCCGAAAGATTTTACTTGTACGACAGCATAGCTTCAAAATTTCGATTCGCATGTGGGAGCCGCTAATATGTAGTCACGAGGAATAAAATGATCCATACTCGACGAATGACTTAAATTAATTCGAATTTGATTAGTGTTTACAGTTTTCGATCTAACACACGATGATTTGAAATAGGTAACCTCCAGAAGGCAAATATGCTCAACTTGTCATACATATTTTGATTCAAATTTGATCTGCGCTAATTTTCGCGCAGATTTCTATTCTCTATGGTATATGACGCCCAAGTGCAGAATACCGATTAGACATATGTCGTATCCATAGCATTATTAGCAGGAACCATATATTCCCATCTTGTCGAATATCTTCAATTGAATAGAATTTGATCAGCATAATGTTCTGTCTCGTTTTCTATTCCTCTTTGTATCTGCCACTGTCAGTAGTGAATTCCGGTTCGAAACAACCGACCTGCAGCATACAGGATGCACATATTCTACGTTTGACGAATCCTTCGAATGGATTCAAATTTGATGCGCGCATTTTTCCATGTTGCTTCTATTTCCTCTTGTATCTGATGCACCAATCGAAAACTTATGGCTTCCATTATAAAGTAAACAATGTGTATATTCCGTGTTTCTCGAATGCCTAGAATTGATTAACATTTGATCAAAATGGATTTCCGTGTTGTTCTCTCTTGCCTCTGGTATCTGAATTACCAGTTGCAGAATAACAAATTGAAAAAGATGGCTTGCAGTCTATAGTAGTGTTAATGCAAATTATTCACGCTTGACATATGTCTGTAATTGATTTACATTTAATCAGCGTGATTTTTCTGTGTCATTTTCTATTTGGATTTAGATCTCATGCACCTAATACAAAAATATGATTCGATACAAGTCCCCTCCAGATTACAGTAGGCAGTAGTTACATATTCCTTCCTTTTCAAATGCCACAAAATGATTCAAATTTGAGCAGCGAATCTCTTTTGTGCTGATTTATATCCACTCAAGGTGCTTAAAGACCAGGTACTGATTTCTAAGTCGATTCTAATGTTCACTAGAGTAATATTGTTTATGTGTATATCTTTGTATGCATGTATATGCAAAAATGCATATAGTTTTTGAGCGTTCACGATTGAACCATACAATGAAAGCAATTTCACTGATTACTGTAATCGTCTGAATACATCCACTACAGTATTTTCCAGGACATTTAACCAGTAGTTGAAAGGAAGAGAGTTCTATTTGTTAACAACTTTGAGAAGTAATTATCATTTCTTTCAAGAAATCACATATCGTCTAAGAGAATCAATCCATAAGCTGTGTGCAACATTTGAATCAGAGGCAATTTTTTAATTGTGTATAAATAGCAACTGTGACTTTAATAACGGACAATTGATAAAATAAAATCATGCAATCAGAAACTTAAGAATATTTATAATAAAACTAGGTTAAGAATTAAATTGGTTCTACTTATTATATAGAGATTATTGCATTTGGAAAAATTGGTTTAGAATGATGGAAATTTAATTACAAAGACAATTTGATATATGTCAAAAGAGATTTATCTTCAGTTATCTTCAGTTATAAAAGATTTATTTCTTATACTCAATACTACGATGTTTATAAAAATACGAGTCTAATAATGCTTCAAATTGCGCACTAAAGTGCCAGGTAGGCTATTTTTGTTTGAATGTTGAAGACTGGAATAAAATATCCCAAAGTAGTTCATTACAAATATGCCTCACCATACATGAACAGAGATGAACCATTTTAAATGACCAGAGATTGTCTTTGTGGAAAGGGGGTGGTCATTCGAGTCTTTCGAATGTCTTCTTTGCCTGCACTTTTGTTCGTCCTTTAGACTTCAGGCCTACTCATCAGTTGCCAAAGAAGGAACATCTGAGTACTCACTTTTTCATAACCTGACCTGAATTAATTTAAATACAATAAATATCAATGACAATTCAATTCCAACGATTAAGGTAGTTTGAAGCAGTACCATTGTTGATTATCGAAGTTATCCAATGTTAGTAGAAATGAAATACCTATGAAATACCTATGAAATACCTACTTATGTAATACTTAAAAAAATACTCGGCCGACGAAAGAATCTTATTTTCCTAAAGTGATTGGAGTCGCTTTTTACTTTTTCCATTTATTTTCAGAGAATTAAAGTTTTCAAGGCATTTTTGCCTTTTTTTTTATACGGGAAACATGTAAACGGGCGAAAATACATTTTTATTTGAGTGAGTCAAACAAAATTATTTAAAAACAAAATGCTTAAATAGTCGTTTTTTCAGTTTGAACATTACGGCATTTTCAACTCGTTCTCCTATTTGGCTTTTCGACGAGAGAATAATATTTGCTTTATTCGATATACACGTGCACACACATACACATACACACACACACACACACACACACACACACACACACACACACACACACACACACACACACACACACACAAACCTGTGCACGTGCGAGGTGGAACACGACTGTCAATTTTTTTAAATCGAAAATTTGTCTATAAATAAGCACTGAGAATATATGAATAATTCATATATAACAAAATGCGTTGCACTATTTGATGATTATTCGAAATTTCAAATCTATTTTTGTGAGTTGTCATTTTTCCCAATAATTTATATCTGAATTCCAAACCGTTTGCAATGAGGTCACATATTTATCGAGTTAGAATATTGCAGATTGTGCGTTGGCAATAAATCTTGATATTTAAAAACATAAATATTTGTTCGACTTCTAAGTAACATTTACATGAAATATGTGTGTCAGATGATTCTCTCTATTAATTACTATTTTACAAGTACATAAATATACGGAAACATTTGACAAGTGGATGACGAATTATCACATACTTGTTCCATTTTTATACAATGAGGTGCAGTAAAGTTCACTAACCAACCCACTTCCCAAGATCTGACCTACTGACTAAACATAATTTGTTGAAAAACTTTTTGTCTTGGCTGATAATTTTTCAGCGCCACCCTCGTACTAACATGTTTCAATGCGAGACACAATAAACCATGATTAAATATTGAATAGGTTGAGATATTTAACATTATAATACCATCAATTTTTTTTAAATATATGAACTTACTTAAATTTTCGACTTATCTTTAAAGGGAGTAACAAGTAGAACATTGTATATTTTGTTTTCCTAACAGATGTCGGCGCTACTCACAAATGATTGTCGTCCGCAACAATTTGTGACGGCGTTAATAGCAATTCTTCTGTTATACTTCTGGTTGAAAATGATCATTTGGTGCCAACCTTCTTTTTATTTCCAATTAAAGAAGAAAAAACGCTTCAGTGCTGTTACAATGAAAGGAGATGTGGTATTTTGATTAGATGCAGAACAATTTGAAGCAAAGAAGGAGGAAGAAGAAATATAGAGAATAAGACAAAAATGTCAGTTTGAGACTCTAAAAAGAATATTACAAATTGCATTTATGAGATAGATAGATAGATAGATAGATAGATAGATAGATAGATAGATAGATAGATAGATATGGATTATATGAGTGTACATATAAAAATTTATATGTATATAAATATGTGTCAAATGTTTTGAATATAAACATAGGGATTATTTCAAGAAGTATTGTTGCTATTGTTGTCGTTGTTGTTGATGATGTTACTCGTTGTTTGACTTGATATTTGATACAATCATTCACTAAGTCTCTTACCTGACACATAATATTTAATTTTATATATTAATAAAACATGAAATAGCTGATAATGTGAGATGCAGAGTAATCCTAAACAGGAGACTTTCAGTCATAGAGAGAAGACTGCCAGTTATAGGAGATAGATAGATAGATAGATAGATAGATAGATAGATAGATAGATAGATAGATAGATTGCTTTGAATAAGGACTCACTCAGCCAAAATTGTCAATCTGGATTCCCATGTTGTAAAATCAGCCATGTACACATATTTACAAACGTGATGGACTTTCAACATTTATTTTTACAAGTTCTCATTAATCAATTGGTGTCGTATTTTCAGAGAAATACATGAAACAATGTTGTAACGCTGATAGGGCAGTATTTAGGGTACATTTTAACTGAACGGGAAAACAAATACGTATGTCTTACACAAAAATAATAACACTGATCCTTACTCGGCTGAGAATACTTACAATTACTTAGTTAATGTCATATTCATTGTATTATTATTCAGATATTTTGAATAAACCACCAATGAATATAAGAGAGAAACGAGATAAGACAGATATGAGATCCTACTGTGACTATCTATATTAGTAGCAATACCAGGATATCAAGTGTTGCCCAGAGAAAATAACTTCAAATATAACTACACAGAAAAATCATATCGTCCTTTTTCAGCTCCTTTTAGTATTGTGTGGTTGAGAATAACACGAAAAAAACATTCAGTTGTCTGGAAAAAAAAACGAAGAAAAAATGTTCTTTAGCATTTTCTTTAACACAACACAACACCAACACATAAAAAAGGTCATTTACACATTAAAACCTAGTTGGTACTGAAAAAGTACAAATCAAAAGAAATGATGACTTTCCTTATTTTGACAGAACTTCTATGTACACATTAGCGCTTCTCTAACTGGGTGTCAGTATGAACAGTTTGTTTGAGAATTTAGTCCTAGAACAATCAGTATAGCTCTGGTCATGGGGAAAAACATAGGAAAGTCAAGTGAAAAACCAGAGATTATAAAATAGTGGGTAAAATTGGGCCACACAAGAAAAATAAAATGCTTGGATTCATAGGGCAGGTCTGTTTGCCTCGATGACATGTGAGAGACATGTGGAGACGAGGGAAATAGATCCATGTACAACAGAGTCATGAAAAGAAATGAAAAAAGAATTATGTTTATTACTGCATAATTAAAAAAAATTAATAAAATCTTATAATATGAAATTTAGGGTTTTAAATAACGGGTTTTTAGGGTTTTAATTTTAATTTTTATTTATTTATTTATTTTTTTGGTCTCCATCTTTATTATTTTATTGCTCACATTCTCCAGGTCGTGTGGGAGGGGAATATATTATCCCAGTGTTTTATTTCAGTTGTGCATACATGCGTACGTGTGCCTGTGTGTACAATAAGTGGTACAAGCATATGTTAGTACATTTATAGAGTGTAACACTATTTAGTAACGGCAGGTTAATTAACCAATTAATTAACCACAGAAGTTAATTATGGGGATTACTTAAACCGATAGATAGAACGAAAGACATACTGAGCGATAACTTAAACCGATAGATAGAACGAAAGACATACTGAGCGATATTCTTTTTGTTTTGTTATTTTCACAAAACAAGGGATCGGTGAAAAGATTTTTTGTTTTGTTATTTTCAAGTGCGAATCAAGATGATCATTTTTACTTTCTCGCAGAAGTTTGACGCTGAGATATGCCAAATGTTCCCAGATTTTTGAATGGATACCCATTGACTGTGTTAAAGTGACAACAGTGTTATCAGAGAATGATGAGAATTCTCTGCGAGGACAAAGGAAGGAAAAAGAGAAAGAAAAGAAAGAAAGAGAGGGACAAGACTTAACAACTTAAATGATAAAAGAAGGAAAAAGGCCACCCACAAAAGCGATGTTGTTTTGGTAGTGGAATGGCGAAAATTCTGATGGTCATTGTCGTAAAAATTAGTTGATGAATCCCAGAGTTTTTGGGCAGATAAAACATTAACTGTGTCATGATAGCCAAAACTTATATTATCGGGAAAGGATTTAATAGATCATCTGCCGACCGCACACAGAGCCCAACCCTGAGTTGAGGAGATGTCGGTTGGACAGGACATCTGTGTTCTGTTGAAATTCGTTTGTGATAGCAAAAGCCATGTTATTGTATTTTTTTTAATTAACCCAATTTCGCCAAAATTCCGTCCACTTAATGTTGGCGAAAAACTTGATTGAGGAATTCCATATGCCGTGAAGTTGGATAAAAATTGAGATTATCATTTGACACCTATTGGCCGAATAGCCAGGCGGAGGTGATCATGTGACGCAGGGAGGAGGCCTGCCACCGCCCATTGAGAGGATAGGTATGAGATGTTACTGCGAGGAAGTGGGAAAACCGTTGACGCCCTCTAAAGTATGGTGAGATACCCATATGAGAGCAGAAGAGGGTGGGAGTGGAAGAAGATTTCCAAAAATGGAAAATGATAAGTGTTTCTGACCGAAAACAAAGAAAATCCTTATTGGGGATTTGAAATCAACGTGGTGGCCACACCACGTCCGACCCCACGCCAGGTTTTGATCGGCGTCCATATAAGCAAACGTCTTCGGGTGTTTTAGACAGTACAGTGAAGAGTGAAGTTAGTTTTTGGCAGTGCAGTCCAAGAGCAGTGCAGTTCGCAGAGAAATCCAGTCGAGCCCAAGAGACAAGGGGACTCGGAAGATAACGCCTCGCACAGGTGACCGCACGATTCCATGCCTTCCGACTTAGACTTCTAACCAAGAACAAATTTGTTGAAATCCGACTTTAGATTTCCCACCAAAACAAGTTTCCGACTTAGATTTCTAACCAAGAACAAATTATAGAAGTCTGACTTATATTTTCCACTAGAGCCGACTTTATTGAAAAACAACCTAGGTATCCAGAAATAGCTAAGAACGCAAAAGTGTTACAATCCACATTTTTTTTTCTTCGGGCTGGGAGAGAAAGAGAGAGACGCACTCCTGTAACTCAACAAACCGACATAAAATTAATCACTATTCCTAACCAGTCGCTCGCCTTGAAGTTGTTGTTTGTGCTTTTGTTTTTTTGTTTTTGTCTACAATTATTGTGCAGTATCACCTTGACCCGGATTCGGCTGGCACTACGGCCCGACGTTTGATTGATCTCGTCAACCTAAGATCAAATCACAACGTGGGTAGGTTGAATCGAGATCAAAGCAGTTGCTTCGGTGACCAGGCGTTGGAAGCGAGCCGAGTACGACAAGACTTCAACCGATGTCCCAGTCACAAAGGACCGACGTCACATTTGGCGTCGTGACCAAAAAGTCGGGTGTCACAAGAGCTTCACAATACGAATTGAATAATATCTATTTTACATTTACAGGTCAAAGGATTCCCGAGATATGATCCTTTGACCATTGCCAAAAAGGTGAATTTTAGAAAATAGTCAGAAAGTTTAAATATCAATATCTCAGTTATTTTGACACCCACAAAGCTAAATTATATACTATTATAGACTTGGATAGACCTAATAGACCACTTGGATAGACCTAAAAGATGATATATTTATTTTTGTTTAAAGGTCAAATAAGATAATTTAACCATGACCTTAAAAGTTAACCTTTAATTTCTCAAAAACGTATCTTATGTTTTTTTTAATTTGATAAGAAATTTGTCTGCTTTATGACAAGGTATGTAAAAAAAATTGTGGTGGACTTTTGGCTGTGGCCTGAGTTACAGGAGTTTTCTTGAGTTGGGCCTAATTCAAAATGGCGGATTTTGGTATTTACCAACATATGCTAACATTTTTATATCTCCCAATATGGTCAAGAAATCTTTAGAAAGCTCTTTGAATGCGTAAGAACTATGATGAACAGAATTTATTGTTATTTGTGGTTAAATGTTGACCAATTCGATGGACAATAAACAACCTTATTTTTGGTTTTGTTTACATTTTTATTATACAAGCAAATTTTTATATGAAAACTTTGTGAAAGGTTTTCCAAAATTCACAAAATGGTCAAAGGATCATATCTCGGGAACTAGAGATGTAAAACAGTCAATTTCTATCATGAAGCTCTATAAGTGTACTAAATTTGAAACAAATATGTGTTGGTAATGGTCAGTCCCTTGCTGATTTGACACGGAATGACTCATATACACATATACATTACATAGGCGCATTTAATGTGACACGCGGCCAGTGTGTGATGAATAAAGAAACAGATTTTATATATTAATTCTTCGCATAGCAAGGTTTCTTTTCGAAACCAAAGAGTGTCTAGGTTCACATAATATTCAATGTATAATGTGCAATATCTAACATGATCTATACAATGCCTTTTGGACCTTATTATATGCCTGATAGGTATTTATCAAATGCCGTAAGTACTAATTTTTAACTAATGAAATTTTGTAATGAAATATAACAAAACCTAGTAAAAGGATAAAAAAACCTAGTGTAAGGATAATAATAACAAAATTAGCGATGTGGCTTTTCTTAATGACGAAACGTAATAAAAGTAATAGAATCAATCTTTCTTGACAAACCACGAAAGGAAAGTTGTCTTTAAAGGTTGCTTTCGCTTCTCTAGATTAATCGCCGATGTGAACAAGTCCCACAATGGCTATAGCTTTACATATTTAGGTGTTTGACAAGATTTGTTATGCTGGTCATCTTCACAAATTGAAGGGTTACGGCGTTTATGGTCCTTCCTTTATTTGATTTAATCTTTCTTATCAAACCGCGCGCTGAAAATTTTGAACGTCCACTTCTCTAGGTCTTTTTACATTAAGGCGAGTGTGTCTCCCAATGCATTATTTTGCTGTTTTATTTTCATACTTTCTTTCTTTTTTCATCAACGACTTTTCTGATGCCATCACTTTCCCGGTATCTATGCTGATGACATAACTAGTCTTCCTTCAAAACAATACAATCATAGCTCTCCACAATTTCCAGTCCTTTGCAGCTCTTAGTAAATTTTGTCTTTTTGCTCTCTCCTAAACCCTGTTCTGCCCGACCATTTATACCAGCGCTGTTTTTCTCTGTTCCTCTTGCCCTCAATTTGTCTTGTGAGCATCAATTTTTACAAGCTCTCTTTCGTCATTATGTGCCATAGAAATTTCAACTTTCTCTTTCAGAATTAAGTGTCTTTTTTCCATTTTCATTAAAAATTTGTCGTTGCTGACATGTTCACTCCATATATGTTACTTCATGTTTCTTCTTCATTTGCGAGGAGATTGTCCAGAATTCACTGCTATATAGGAGGATCGATATTACATAACACTTCAGTACTCTTTCCTTTGATTCTAACGGAATTTTCCTGTTTCTTAATGAGTTGCTTAGTTTCTGGAAGGCCACTTTCGCTATTTCAATGCACCTTCGAATTTCTGTGTCGTATTTTCCGTCCTCTGTTATAAAAATTTCCAGATATTTAAATTGATTTACTTGCTTGACTTTGGTATCTTCAATTTAGAATTTGTATGTTTGCTGTTCCTTCTGGGGATTAATGTTTAGTCCTTTCTTCTCGCTTTCTATCGCTACTTGTATTTATTTGTTCATTTTCTTTGAGCTAATTTTCACTTTTACTTTCTTTAGTGTATTTCCTTTTTGTGTTTTAACTCCCCTCCCGATTTTAATTCTTTTCTTCGTATTTATTAAGCGTTTAATTATTGTTTGTTAACTTTACTGGTTTTTATCTTTAGATTTTTCCTTATTTTCCCCGTTCATGGAAACCAACTTTGATTTTCTCTTTCATTTAATTTTTGTTTCATTAAGCTATTTGTTAATAAGGCGAACTTTTATTTGTTTGGCCATGATTGTTTTGGGCCATCATGACGGAAAATTCAAGTACACCAGCGGTGCCAACCCAAAATTTGTCACCGTCTAAAACGGCCTGTGTTGAAAACAGGTCGTATGCGGTGTAATATATTGAACAAAGAGTAAAATACGATGAATACTTTAAAACCAACGAGTTCTTCACCATCCTCGAGTCTTTGGAAGGCGTTAATGCTCGTATAGTATCCCTGTTGACCACCGATGTAAAGAGTCGGAAATTAATTGGGGTCAGCAGGCAAACCACGAAAGAGGTCCTAAAATCCTCAATATTTGATCGAAAGTGTTAGGCTTGAGGTCTAATGCTATGTGGGGAATTATCCTGGCTACCGAGCAGAAGACAAAGCAATTCTCAAGAAGTATCCTGACTGCGAAAACTGTAAGACTCTAGACGGAGTACATGTGCACCCAGAGGACAAAAATCACAGTACATGGGATGCCCGTGGATGCGAGGACCGTATGGAGGCCTTCTTTTCGAAATATGGTGAAGTGAAGGAAGTGAATGCCATCATGAGTTAATCCGGCATCGCCATTGGAAACATAGTTTTACAAGTCACATTAACCCGTCAAGCCTTAGGGGAAATCCCTAACATACTGATGTGCCGGGAGAAGCGAATGCTGGTGGTCGTGGAGGGACGCAGACCCTACTGTTGGTAGTATGGTATCTCGTAGCACATGCCCAAGGCGTTCGCCGCTAAGAATACACAAACTCCACTCCGCCCAACGTCAACAACAGCAGAAGTAGCAGCTTCTACAGAGAAAGCAGTGCCTGGAAAAAAGTAAAGAGGGGTCGAAAGATAACCAATGCAGACCAACGCACCGTAGGAGCGTTCAAAGGAGGCACAGGATCGGCCAAAGGAGGTGCATGGAAACCTGAAAAGCAGCCTGTAGCAGCCACAGAAGCAGGTGCAGCAAAAAGGTAATGAAACGGAGAGAGCTTCAACAGTAAAAGCAGCATAAAATCAATAACAACAGCAACAACCGCAACAGGAACAAAAGAAGCAGCAACAGCACGACACAACGATGGAGGTGAAAGAAATTCCTCCACCTCGTGCCTCATATTGGAAGGGTAGTAGGGAGGAAGATGAGGAAGAAGACGATCTTACGCAAAAACATTCTGGGTGAAGTAGGGCAGATAGGTACATGGACAAAACCAGGTCCATATTCGTCCCCGCATTCTTTACAGAAGCTATTGCTCAACCAAACGCAAGGAGCCTACTTTCTTCCTCCTGCCGTGCTCCGTCAACCTCTCCCTCTAATTTCTTCCTCAGTTCAATCTCGGCATCAACTCACGCTTCAACTCCCTCCCCACTCCACCCGGCCAGGGAGAAAAAGAAAAATATGAAATATTTCCCCGGCCCAGATACCATTTGTAAAGTAGACAGGAAAGAACTGGGGCTTGTCCAACCAAAAAAATCCCTATTAGGCCTATTACATCCAAAGTAGGTGGAAAGTCTGTTGAGGACCCCCGCAATTTTCCCAAAGGTCCCAGGTGTGAGGGACACGGGGAGTACATCAAGGTGTGTAACCACCTTTTTGAGGCCAAAGATATGTTTCAGGATATCTGGATGTTTGAGTTGGCTTCGCCTGACTTGAAAAAATTAAGGCAATTTTGCGCAGGAAGGGTCCCGGTGTTGCTCAATTCGATGGTGACTGGAAAGAAGTGGAGAAGGGACAGAAGACGATAAAAGCTCCTTCTCTCCAACAACGGGATGTGCCGTCACCAAAACAGCAACCACCACCTCAGGAGCGGTCAAAGGAGGTGTAGCGGAAACAGGAAAAACAAGAAAAGCAGATACAGAAGTACCTGCAACAAAAAGAGGTGCAAAAGGAGGTGCAAGGAAATGTGGAACATCAAAACGAAGAGCAGCCACAAAAACAGCAGCATCAAAAGCAACGACAACAGAAAATAAGCAGGAACCCGACACAGAGTTGGCAGTGGAGGAAATGCCTCCACCTCGTGCCTCATCTTTGAAGAAACCAGGTCCCTACTCGTCCCTGCATCCTCTAAAGAAACTGTTGCCGGCAAGGAGCCTCCTTTCTTCCCCTTCAGATGTTCCGTCCCCCCCCCTCTCTCTCTCTCCACCTCTCCCTCAGTTCAACATCTACATCCCCTCACGCCTCCACTTATCCCCCGCTCTACTCGGCTACGGAGAAAAAGAAAAAGGATAAATATTTCCCTGGCCCAGATGAAATATTCAGAGTTGACAGGAAGGAGCGTGTCCGCTCATAAAAAAGCCCTTCTAGGTCTTCTATTCAAACTCTGTCGACGGAAAGTTCCCAGGGGTTATAACATGCATTAGGGACACGGGGGGTACCTGAAGGTGTGGTACCACATATTTGAATGTAAAGTTGTATTCCCAAACATTCGTGTATTTGAGCTGGGTTCGCCCCAACTCAAAAAATATGCAAAATTCTGTTCAGGGAGGGTCCCCCGTATTGATCCATCCCTCGTTATCCCACGGTAAAATTGACATACCCTATGGACGTCGGCGGTATTGTCCTAGAGTTGGGCACAGGGAGCCTAGGTCAATGCGTCGGGTTCCTTACGCCAGCAGATTTCCGCTCGGTATGTGAATAGGTTGATGGTTGTACATTTTCTCGTTTCAGACCTAAACAATGTCTATCAAGATAGACAGTCTGAATGCGAATTGCCTGAGGAGTCGGAATAAGGCAGCCCACCTGCTTCGTGACCTCTTGTCGTTCGGTGTGTGTGTCGCCGCGATCCAGAAAACGCACTTTGTTTGCACCGTTGATGCCTGTGTGCTGTTTAACGGCTTTGTCTTCTATTCAGAATATGGGGACCGATTTCTTTGCTGGTTAAGCTTACCCTGGATGCAAGGGTGGACATTGTTCATATCGATGCCGAGGGCCGATTGATCGTGGTTGATATTGGTGTGAAAAATAGCTCCTTTCGGATCGTTGCGGTTTATGCGCCCAACGACCGGGAGGGGCGTGTCTCGTTTTTTCGGCAGTTGGGGCCGTTCCTGGTGGATTCAACGCGCGTAGTTCTAGTGGGGGATTTGAATGACGTCGTGGATCCCAAATTAGACAGGGGGTGAACAGCTAGCGTGATGTCGGGCGGTCGTAACTTGGTTGATCTTATTGGCGTCTTTGGTCTTGTCGATAGATACTGGGTCGATCAACCAAAGGAGGCGTGGGCACTTAAGTGGCCATTTATCCAGATGGCTAGCTATCTAGATAGAATGTTAGTCAGAAGGCCTGACATAGATTTACTAGATTGTTTCACGTTCCACGGGTTCGGCTATTCAGACCACAGAGTCGTCTGTGTCCGGGTGGCGTTAGATTGTAGGCCTAAAATGGCTGGATACTGGTTCAATCTGTCTTTACTGGACTTCCAGGAACAGCAAACTACCGTATTGAAGCGGGGACTAGTGGGGCGATTATTGGAAATAAGTGGTAGGAGAGGCTTAAGGATAGGTCCTTCACCACCGAGTTTAGCAAACGGCTCACACTAGACAAGGCTAACAAGGTAAGGGCCCTTAAGGATAGTCTTTCCCGGGTGGAAGCTGGAGGAAGATCCACTAGAGATTTACCTAGCTATGGTGGCCCTGGAGCGTTTGTCTAGCAAGCACTACTTGGCTCAGGTAATTAGACATAAGTTAAGCAAGATGTCTTCCGAATCTATCAACATGGGCACGGGGAAGAGATCCGCTGAAGTTCCGGTCGCTATATTCGAGAAGTCAAAACCCCGGAAGAGCTTACTCTGAGGTTGACTGACGAAATGTGTGAGGCGTTTCGCTGGCATTTCGAGAGCCGGTTTATGAAGGAGCCTGGTCTCTTTGACGAAGAGTTTCGTAGCTATTTGGCTGACTTTATTCGGCTTTCGCCGATTGAAGCGGCTAGCTACAAGAGGAAGATCAGAAAAATCAAGGTCTACGCGGCACTGAAGAAGGTCAGCAGAAGCAAGTCGCCGGGTTTGGATGGTTTGCCCTATGAATTGTACTTGAGGCTGTCTCATATCTTTGTCCCGATTTTGACTGTAGTGTTCAACAGCTGATTCCGCCAGGGATCCTCCAGCTGTGTGATCACGCTGTTGAAAAAGGGCAAGGATGTTGAACGGGATTTAGCTGATTACAGACCCATAACTCTGCTAAACACTGGGAAACGCTCTCAGGACTATAAATACTTTGTGATAATTTTTTATCACTCTCTTTTGATTTTATCCACCAACATCTAATCTCTCTCGGTGAACGTGCTTCCCTTTTAGGAAACACATGAACAATATATATATACAGATACACATATGTACGTACGCACATTCACTCACTACACATATTTTGGACCAAAAAGGTTTTCACTTTCCTTTGATACACAGAAATCTTTGTCACTTTATTGTTAATACATTGTTTTGTTTGTACATATATATTGGTTCTTGTCATTTCTTTACATGGACTCACGTCCCGAATCTGCTATCTTTGCTGTGAGCATTTTAGGAAACATACGTGTTTATCTCTCAACGGATACACCGGCACCAAGAAATAAAATCAGAAATTCTGAACTCATGTCTCATCTACTGAACAATGTCTTCAGTGAAAAATAACAAACAAAGGAATTGGCCTTGCTGTTCCAATATTTTTGGAGGTAACTGTAGCTTCCCTGTGACTTTTCTATAAATACTTTCATGGTAATTTTTCTGATGAATTTTCCTCTGTGGTACCCAGACTTTATGAATTTAAGCGTTATACTAGATTGGCAGCAAGGTCTCAAAATTTCACAGATGAAATGGTTCGATGTAATCATAAGTTCGATGCTAATATTTTCTTCTGTCGCACTTCTCGCTTGTGGAACTCTCTTCCGGTTTCTTGCTTCCCTGTCAACTTTGATCTTTCAAAATTTAAATGTCAATCGTTATCTTCTTAATCCTTGTTCTTTTATTGTCCTCTCTCATCAATAGTATTTTTCTCATATTCTCTAACACTCAGCAACCTCTTGCGTCTTAGTGGATTTATTGCCTAGCTTGGAGTGAATTGATTTTAAAAAAAGTTATCCGTTGTATACTTTCCATTTCTTAAGTATTTTCTCTTTCTCTAATATCTAATATATATTGTGAATTTTCCCCTATGTACCATCCTGCAAAAGAACAAAATAAAAATGAGTATAAAAATACAAATATATTTCACCCAGTAGTATTGAAAAATTCTAAAAGATTACATTATTTATTTTTGAAATTTCTATAAATCGTGCGCTGGATGTGTAAAATTCTGACTTTGGGCCCCAAATACTTCAAACACACGGAACCTTGAATACTGAACATCCCTAATACCCCGTATTTCTATGGTTCTTGCTCGTGATCCAGTATAGAAAACATCCATGATACTGTGGACACTAATGCGCGATTGTTGAAAAATATTTAATACATATTTTTTTAAATACTGGTTAAAAAAAGTAAAATTATAAAAATATTAAATTAAAAAAATCCAAAACTTTTACAATTAAAAATTCAACTGTCCAAACAAACAAAGATTTCCATCTTACATTCTAGAGTTCTTTTGCGGAGTTCGCGGGTGTGAGAAGGGCTAAGGGTTTGTTTTGATCCAGATATGCTTACCAAAATATGCCTTGTAGGCCTCATACATTTTAGCAGATGTCACAGAGTCCTTTTTCGCTCGTCTTGATAAATTCGCCACAGACATAGTAAAATGCGTTTGCTGGTTGCTTACAACCTCTTGATGCCACTTATGATGACTTGTCTGCTCTTGGACAACTAGAAGGAAACTGAACTGTTGAGCTTACATTCCCTGTATTTATACTGATATCTATATTGCCAGGAGTTTCTAGAAATTCTTGAAACTTGTATAAACGTTTCGAAAGTTCTTGAATTTTTTTAAAAGTCCTACAAAATACTCCTTCAGCAATTCAACACAGAATCTTTCTGGAATGTAATGGAAAATAGGTCAGTTTCAAATCATAGATGTCCAGTTTACAAAAAAGTTTGAAGGGAATAAAAGCCATTCCTTTTGTTTTCTAGACAGAAGCGATTAGGAAATAATGCTTACTGACCAAAGATAAAAAGTCAAAAATTTGTTACACATTGTACTCATTTTTTTTATTCCTTCACACTTTTCGTTAAGTCCTTCCTCTTCAGCTTACCTGCATTTGTCACCAATTTCATTGTAGGATATTCTGTACCATACCTTGGCATTGTTCTTTGTCTCCTCCCTTACAAAGAAACAAACAAAGTAAAACGTTTTATCAAAGTTATCCTCAATTAATAAAAAATTACAAAAATATGAGAATAATTTTAGTTAGCAATAATATAAGTGCTTGTTTGCATCACGTAAATTTTACGTGATGCAAACAATTTTACAGTAAAATGATACACTAAAATAAGTAATCAAGTAATCGTTTTAAGTTCTTTGAAAATAGGTGCCAAAATCAAATTGAGAGCTGATTTCGAAAATGACCTTCATTCTGGAGGCAACTAGGTTAATTTTAACGTCTCCGAAACGAAACTGCTCTCTTTTAAAATATTTTTTGCCTTCCATCAGCATCTTTGATGCTAACTTCTAGGGCAACAACTCACTCCGCCTTCTTGCTCTCACGTGAATGCAAACGAATTCATTCAATTGCAGAGTCTGCTACTAGGAAATTCGGTTCAATGTGTCATGCTAGACAATTTTCACACATTTATAAGTTTACTATTCGTCTGTGAATCTAATATTGCTGCTACATCTGTTTTTTTCTTTCCGCAATATATCTAGAGATTCCTGACAAATTACAAAGAAGAATCTGCAACGCTATCGGTTTTGTCCTGGCATCTCGTTTTAAGTCACATTCCCACCGTCATAATGTAACTTCCTTGTACCTCTTCTATAAATATTTTAACACTTAGTGATCTGATGAGCTTTCCCCTTTGGTACATCGACTTCATGAAATTAAGCGCCATGCTAGACTGGAGATTAGGTCTCATAATTATAATATTGCAACTGAAAATTGTAGCCGTAAGTTCTGTGCTAGTAGTTCCTTTTCACTTCCAGCTTTTGGAACTCGTCTTCCTGTCAACTACAATCTTCAAAAATTTAAATGCACTAACAGTGGTCGTCTTATGCCTCCTTGAATCCCGTTCTTTTATTGACCTCCATGTGCCTTTCATTCTCATTAACCTCTTGCATGTGAGTGATTTTTATAACCTGCTGGAGGTGAAACAATTTAAAAAATAAATTAGAAGAAACTTTTCATAAAAAATCATGACACTTTACCTACTATTAATTTGTTTCTTAATTACTCACTCTATTAGGAGATGTATACTCTAGATCATGTATTTAATGATAAATCGAATGTTGCCTGATAAAGATATTGACACTGCTACATTTTCCTTAGACACAAATTGCATACATATATCGGTACGTACATCAGAACAACAAAAGAATCACAAGTATAGCTTGGCTAAACCCAAGACGAATGTTTCAAAAACTTTGTCATTTCCGAATTCTGCCTGGCTTTACTGGGAATGGTCCTACAGCAAACTTTCGGGAAAAAATCCCTCCTCCAAAAACTTTAAATGGGGAAAACTAACGAATTACTTCCATATGCACATTTTGACATCGTTTGAAATGCTTGTATATGTATATATATATATATATATATATATATATATATATATATATATATATATATATATACGAATATGTCCAGGAGGATTTTACACACACACACTTATATATATATATATATATATATATATATATATATATATATATATATATATATATATATATATATATATATATGTGTGTGTGTGTGTGTGTGTGTGTGTGTGTATGTGTGTGTGTGTGTGTGTGTGCATATATATAAATATATATATATATATTATAAATTAACTGATTTAAAATATGGTTTCTTCGCTACGCAGTAATAACTATGTTTCAAAAACCCAAGCTAAAAACTTCAAATTTAATTATAGGAAAATGTTTGACAATGACGGCAAAGAATAGCTTTTTTATTTCTTTGATTCAGTAAATTTTTATTTTTTATAAACTTAGTAATATATAGTTTCTCATGTATGCATAACGGACATAGGTCATTTAATGACCTACATATTCTAGCTTTTCTTATTAATTTCCATTTTACTGTAGGTGTTTTATTGGTTTCTTTTTAAGTGCCAGAAATATTTTGAAAGGGATGTGTGAAAATATTTATGGCACCGTCATTGTCAAAAAATTTTCCTTAAATAATATTTTTAAAAAAAGGGGGGGAGCTGGTAATATACATACTTATACTTGATATGAAAAAATAAATTTTAGATAATTTAAGTAATTCTATTACATTTACTTGATTTAAAAAGAAATATACTCTATTCGTACTTAAGAGTAAAAATAATATTTTAAAATTGTAGTTAAATATAACGTATTCTAACCCAAACACCCCTTTTAGAAAGAATCTTTAAGTATACAAGTGCGAATTTAATGAAAAAATGCCGAAAAACTTTTTGTCGTTAATAATAAATGAAAAACCCAGACGACATGTCAGAATTCGTGAATAATGCACCCCTAACCTCCCTAAACTTAACCTCTTTTTCGAACGTAACTCATAATTGATACAACAATAGTTAATAAAAATGAACACGCTACCGCCCCTGTCTAAATGACTGGATTTCTCTGTATCCTTAGAAACAGGAAATTATGAATTTATATGTGCGTTTAAAACTCAGTAAATTTAAAAATAAGTTATTCCAAAATTCGCTTGAAGATGAAATAAAACTAATGCTTTTAATTTAATTATATAATTAAATTTGAAATTTTTAGCTTCGGTTTTTGAAACATGATTATTACTGTGTAGCGAAGAAACCATATTTTAAATCAATTAATTTATAATATTTATGCTCTGTAAATTTACATTGAGCACTGTTTTGTAAAAATAAAAAATATCAATAAGAACACCGGATTATACATCTTACTGTTCTTTCTTTTTATTATAATATATATATATATATATATATATATATATATATATATATATATATATATATATATATATATATATATACTTTCTTTTAATCATAGTGAAGCCACTAAGACATAAGAGGTTACTGAGTGTGGAAGAACAACAAAAAAACACCACAATTTACTCCTGCCTCAGAAACAAATCTAGTGTCGCTGACAAAATTAACCTGGCCGTTCGTCTCGAAAAGGACTTTCAATCGGTTGTGAACTGAGGCCGGAATTGGCTGGTTAACTTTAATGCCTCCAAAGAAAAACTGCTCTCTATTAATCACCACAAGGATCTTACCCTGCATCCCATTGTCTGAAGCTCAACTTCTCGAGAGCTCCTCTCTGCGGCTGCTCGTTCTCACGCTGTCTGCTGAGATGGAACGACTACATTGAGTCGATTGCTTCATCCACCGCAAAGAAAGTTGGCTCCCTGTGCCGGGCCAGGAAATTTTTCTCCCCGGAATCGATCCTCCAAATTTACAAATCAACCATCCGCACTTGCTGCCATATATGGTCTGGAGCCCCTTCTGTTTGCCTCGGGGTTCTTGATAAGATCCAGAGACGGGTATGCAATGTAATTGAACCTGAACTGGCTTCTCGTCTGCAGTCTCTCTCTCACAGACGAGCCGTCGCTTCTCTCTGTCTCTTTTACAAATACTTCCATGGTAATTGCTCCGATGAGCTGCTATCGCTGGTTCCCAGGCTCCATGAATTCAAGCGTCATACGAGGCTGGCATCCCGTTCCCACCCTTTCATTGTTGAAATGGTTAAATGTAGACGTCTCTTCTACTCCAATAGCTTCATATCTCGCACCTCACGCCTGTGGAATTCCCTTCCCTATTCCTGTTTCCCTGACAACTATAATCTCCAACTATTCAAATGTAACGTCAATCGACATCTCCAGTTGCATTGATCATTCTCCAGATCCTTTCCTCTATCACTTCTGTCTGCTCTTGCTCCAAATCCTCTGTAACCCCTTGCGTGCTAGTGGCTTTCAGCCTTGCCTGGGGTGAAAAGCTTAAAAAAAAACAAAAGTAAACATTAGGGAGTGAAAAGTATAGAATTCTAATCAAGACAATATATAGCGACTGAATTGCTTTTAGATTTTTGAAGATCAAAGTTGTCTGGAAATCATGAAACCGGAAGAGGCTTTTCGTAAACGAGAAGGGCGCGAGAAGAAACTGTTAGCATAGAACATACGGTTACATCTGATCAATTCAACTGTAAAGTGATAAGACCTTGTCAACAATACAGTACTGCGCTTAAATTCATAAGGTCTACTAGGTACCATAGGGAAGAGTTCTATCGAAGAATTACCATGATAATTTTTATAGAAAAGTCACAGGGAAGCTACATTACGGCGGTGGGAAAGTGACTGAAGCCGAGACGCCGATTACTAATTCTTCTCTGAATTTGATCAAGAATCTCCAATTATACAACGGGAGCACTGGACCATAGATGCCAGCAGTATTCAAAGCATAGCTGAATGGTAGACTTATAAATATGCGTGATAGATTCTGGAGAGAAAAAATTGTCTCGCTCAACACAATGACCCGACTTTCTTAGCAGCAGCGCTAACAATTCAGCACAGGCTTTCCACTTCATATCGGCTGAGAATGTTAGACTAACAAGACCACAAAGATACAAACAGCGAGGGCTGTAAAAAGAGGAAAATTTAAAAATATTGACAACCAATTAAGAGATATAAATGTTAAGCAAGAACTGGTAAAGAAAGAACCCATAAAAATAATTAAAGCGACAAAAGGCGATTTAAAAATGAAAGAGAGGAAAGACATTTATACTAAAGAAAAGAAGAAACAAATTATCGAAACAAAAAGTATTGATAATTAAAGAGACAAAACTACAGAAGGGTATATCAAAATAAGTGTAAACGATGAAAAGAAGAATAAAGAGTGCAAGTATAAAATCAAATCACAACGAAGTCGCGATATGAAAAATAAAGAAAAAAGCCTATGTAGAATAAGAAAGAATATATATTCAGTTTTCCGGAGAAAAATACTGCAAAGTCAAGATTATTAATTAGAACGGAAGGTTAAGCAATAAACAAAGAGTACCTATACAAAAAGGGTTTCCAGCAGAGAAAACATGTATTCAGATGACACACACATTCGATGTGAATCATGGTCAATGAAGACGATATTAAAATTAATGCTACCAGATAAAAAGCAAAAGTATGAAAAGTAGAGAAAGAGGAAGTTGATGTCATATCTTAAGGGAAACACATCGTCAGAGTAAGCAACTCTGTCAGGATGACGGAGAAAAGCAGATTTAAAAGAATAAAGATATAGAAAGTTCGCAAAAATTCCCACAAAGAAACAAATTTTTGAAAAGACATGAACCAATAAAACGCGTGTATAAAGAGATACCGCTAGAGAAACACAAGAGTAAAATGACAGATCACTGAAGAAACTGCTGTTTAAAAAGACATGGCATGTTTGAACTGAAATGCATCCAGAAAACACAAATTTGAAAGACATGCTACATTAAAAAAAAAAAGATAGATCAGGCCAAGAATGAAGAAATGCTGCTATATATGGACAGGAGCTTCCCGGTTTTCAGTTTCCAGTCTCGATAGAGTCCAAAAAGTCTACGCGGCTTTGTGCGTAATGAATTGCTTTCCACCTTTCAACCTTTCTAACAGACGAAATGTTGAAAGCCTTTCGCCACTTTCTCGCTATTTCCATCGAAAATGTCCCTTAGTTTCAACAGTTCTAACCTTCACAGCTAAAATCCGCCATACCACACATAAGTAACGAACCACTCTCATGCTTCTTCCAAAACGAATCAGTACTTTGAGAAACCGATTTCCTCAATCACTACAATCTTAACCTGGTCAAGTCTAAGGTATGTGTGTGTGTGTGTATATATATATATATATATATATATATATATATATATATATATATATATATATATATATACTACTATTATATATATATATATATATATATATATATATATATATACTACTATTTATATAAAATGATACTTGTTTATATATATATATATATATATATGTGTGTGTGTGTGTGTGTGTGTGTGTGTGTGTGTGTGTGTGTGTGTGTGTGTGTGAATGGGTAGGATAAAACATCTTTCTTTGAATGGGTAGGATAAAAATCTATACTTGCACGTACGTATAAGTATATTTCTTCCTCGGGTGTTATAAATAAAGTGCTCAATGTTATGAAACACAGCTATAATATATTAGTGAATATACATAATATCCAACGTCGATAGCACCACCGAGTTTCATGCAGTTTATGCAATCGTCAGGTGTGGAGATATACTGACCGTTTAATAGTTCGCGTTCCTGTGGTGATGATTCAAAATTGTGTGTTAAAGCTTATTTAATTATTGTTGCATAAAATACTAGAATTAACTATTACTAATTTATATAATTCAAATTCATAAGTTCGAAATGCGAGAAATTAAAAAAATAAATAAAATTTATTTTTTAAATCATTTAAATTTGAATTTGGATTCAAAAGTAAACAATATATCAAGGGGGTAACTCGTTTTTTTAACATAAGATACCCTAATTATACCGATTTGCTTAAACTAGATCGCAGGTTAGAAATATAATGAGGGTGCAAATATAAAAAAAATACTAGGTATGGACTATATATCTAATGTACTTATAATATGAATAATATTTATAAATTACTTATAATATTTATAAATTACTCGAGTACAGTAGTTGGATTGTATGTGTGTATAGATATATAAGAAATGTTATTAATGCGTGGTTGTAAGAACATTAAAAGTTGTTGCACATTATATTAATATTCGTAAAATCTATTTTGCAATCTCTTAATTGGGGTCAATGTGTTTGAGCAGGTGCTGGATTTATGGATACATGAAGACCTCGCGAATACAAATTGGAAAATTTTACCTAAATTGGTTTGACATTACAGTGGAATGGCGGGTTGAACCATAGTATGTATGTTACGTTTGCGTTGTTTAAGCTTATTTTTATCTTTGTTATTTCTTACTACATACTCCAATCTCACATTATGGTTGCTGGATTCTAGCACTTTGTTATATCTACCTTTATTACCATCGAATATTTCTTTGTTACTGGAGTTGGTCAATAATCTATATGGTACCGATTTGTGCAAACTGTCAAGGATCCTTTTATGGTGGTTGGATCTTCTGGCAACGTACCTATAGTTGTATAAATCCTTAGTGTATGCTTTTGTACATGCCCTTACTCAGGTCAAATGTAATGCCCAGGAAATAGATCACTTTACCGTTGGTAGTGGTGGTTATGATTAGTTTATGGTCCTTAAAGATTTTGGGTGGGTCCTTTCTCATCCGCTCTGCTTGTCTTGGACTCAGTTTACGAAGGAGGATTATGCCAACGTCTCTATATACTGTTGTTTTTATATCAGAGATAAATCTGAGTCTCCATAATAAGAGTATCCCAACAAGTGCACATGCTTCAGTAGAATCGTGTGCTCCTATTGAAACGCAAAAGTTTTGATTATCTTTCTTAGTCCATAATGTTCTGCCGTGGTATAAAATCGGTTTTGTGCCTTCCTTATATTATTTACCTGTTGGTCAGAGATAGGATAGTAGTTCTTTGCTAACAATAGCGGTGATCAGTATATCTTCCCTGATGGATGGGTAGAAGTCGCAGATATCGAACTGTGCATTCTTTATTCTTATTTATATTACTGAACTAGTCAATATCTTCGGCTCTATTTCGCCACTGATTGATACCTAAAGCATTTTCTGTGTACTTACATGGTTTTGCTGATAATATCGATGTTGTTTTTGAATGGGTTGAGCAGTCGTTGTTGGGGAGTATTTAGGTAATTCTCCTTGTGGTCTTTAATTGTGACGAAAGCCTGTTGTTTGTAAAGTTTAGCGATTCTATTGTCTATTTTAAGTTCAGTCGCTATAGCTTTGGCATCATGTTCAGCAGCTTTTTCCCAGTTATGATCCGCTTTTTTATAGAATTTACATACTTCTGTAGTGATGGATATACTTTTTTTACAGTAAGGTTTACCCTGTACAAGGCCGGAGCCATTCGAGGTAGAGGGTTACGTTAAAGGGTAGTTTTTTTTGGATAGGATGGGAAGATAACGGTTGACTCTAGACTTGTACAGATTAAGGTTATAGTGATAGGAGAAACGTCTTGGGAGTTCGTTCCACAGGGCAGTGGTTCGTGGGAAGAAGCTGTTTGTTTGGAACTTACTTCTCGTCGATGGAATACTGAGGAAATATGGGTGGTATAATATATATGTTTGGCTTTTTTGCGGGGTCTGATCGGTGGTTATGTAATTGGTATAGCGGGTCCTAGCCATGAAGGTTAAACCTAGAGAAATCAATGAATGTAGTTCGTCCAAGAACATTCCATGGAAGTAGCGATAGAGAACATATCCCGCCCGTGGGGGAGAGAGGTTGGGAGATGGACAATATTTCTCCTCCAACTAGGACTCGGATACGCATTTGAACTCTACCACGATTGTAAAGTGAGAATCGGGCATTTCCCGCTCAAATATGGCAACAGTACTCCATTTTGTGCCTGATCTAGCACAACAAAAGGAAAAAAGATAGCATAAGGCGTCAGGTACTTACTGGAGCGTCACAGGGAGCCTATCATTTTACTTGCATCTTTAGCGATGGATTGTAATATAAGAATTCAACTTGAGGTCGGATGTGAGTTTGAGGCCCAATACTCTCTCAAGGTACGGTGCCTCTTTGAAGGGATATTCGTTCATTGTGACTGACAGTAGTTCGGGGTCTGATCGGTGGTTATTTAATGTAACTAGTTTGGTTTTCGATGCATTGAATGTAAGCAGCCAGTTTTTCACCACCGGAAAGTTAGTGTTAGATCGGAAGAGAGGTTAGCTGCCAATTTCTGATCGTCAACAATTTAAGAAGTGCAGCGGTATCATCAGCATACATGTTTACAAATAATCTGAGTATATTCTTAGGCAGATCATTTATGTAAATCAGAAAGAGGGTGACTGGCCAGTAATAACTTCCTTCAGGGATCTTCCTGCTAGGAAGGATTTTATAATTGAGAAAACCCTTCCCGTGATTCTCTAGCTGGAGTGCTTGTGTAGCAAACCTTTGTGCCACACCTTGTCGAAGGCCTCCCAGATATCTAGTCCTATGGTCCTCGAGGTGTGTTTGTCGTCAAGGGCCTCACTAAGTTTGTGTGTAATGGTAGTTAGGGTGTCAACAGTGGATCGGACTGATCGAAACTCATGTTGCTCGTCGCACATGAGGTTATTACTATCTAGGTGCTCGACGACTTACTTGTTGATTAAACCTCAAAAATCTTACTGTGCCTCCTTCCACAGGCTTGCGAAAGATTTCTCTCTCAAGCAGTGATTAAATAACTTTGCTAGGATCGGGGATAATTCTGGGTTGATATACTTAAGGACGACCACTGGAATTTTGTCTGGTCCAGTGTTTTTTGGGGTCGAGGTTTTGATAAGTTTAGAGACTTCTTTTAATTAAATGAGTGCATTACTGAGATTGTTCTCACTGAGACGTGGGAAGAGGATGACCTTTGTCATCGAGCGTGTTTGAGGCAAAGATCGAGGTGAAGAGCTTCACCTTGTCTGTCAAAGAGTATATGACCTCGGGGCCATTTGTAATAGTGGGTACAGCCGCTTTACCTCTGTTCATAATTTGGTTGGTGATCTTCCAGAATTCGCGAGATCGCATTTGTTTCTCTTCAACCTTGGCCTGGACAGCTTTCGCGTAGCTGTACTTGGCGGTTCTGAAAGAAGTAAGGGTCATATTACACCGATGACTCCTTGCAGAAGATATTGAAGTAGTGGTTCCACTGACTTATGGCTGCAGCGCATTCAGGGATGAACCAGGGATGATTGTTTGGCTTTTTTGCTGGATATTTTTTAGTTCCAGAAAGGATCCATTCGGAGATTAGGGTAGCATTTTTTAGAGCATGATGTTTAAAATGGTTGGAGAGGAACTCCCGTCATATAGTCTGTCACAGTCAGCCTCCGCATAGTGAAAATCCTTTATATGGAACGGTAAATCAGGAGATGTCATTGGTTTGGAATCAATCTGGACATTGACTTGGAAATGGTCTGACGTGCTTATGAGGGGTAAAACTTTTGCTAAGCATTTGCCAGAGCAGGATGTTAGAGAAAGGTCGAGGTGATTCGCCTGCTGTCCCGTCGCGTCTGGAACTAGGGTAAGTTTTTCAGTGATCCGATGCAGGCGATGAAGAAGTCTCTGCAATATCTGCCATCCTCATCGGTTTTGTTCGAGTGGACTAACCACTCTTTGTGGTGGATATTGAAGTCACTGCAGATATGAATGCCAACCGAGGGAAATTCAGTGAGGCTGTGATCAATCCTTTCAGATATTCGATCGAAGATTACCTACTCTTCATCCTGAGGACGATACAGAGCAAAGACGAATGTGGTACTATGGATAAATGCCACGCAGAAGCACATATATATGGCGATCATGGTCCTCATTTTTGCGTTCCTGCCACAGGGAAACCTATCCTTGATATAGGCACCGTGGCCGTGGTGATTTACGTAGTGTTATGATATAATGGGTGAGTAGCCCGGGATTCTGTGCTTTAGCAATGAAATTGAGGCATTCATACCCGTTTCAGGAAGTAGGGTTTAGACTGAAGAAGATGGAGTTCCACTTCTGGAAAGTTGGAACGTAGGCCCCTTACATTGGTGTAAGAGATGGTATACAGAGGGTCTACTTTTTTTAGGTTGGGTTTGATAGTTTTGTTCGTTTTCAATTTAACCGCTTTCATGTTTGTTTGGTTGGTTTGGTTGGTTTGGTTGATGACTAGTAGACCCATTGGAGATGCATGCGTAAATAACCTGGATTAACTAGTCCGGAGATACTGCTGTAACAATACCAATCATCATGACATCGAGAGGCCCCACAAAATGGTAGTACAATAGACACTATATTATACACCTGCTGATAGGATATCGAAGTTACTCGGTTCGGATATCGAAGTTACTCGGTTCGGATCCCACTCAAGCGGGTAACACCGAAACCCAGAAAATGTTTACCTCCACCACGCTTAACGAGGGCATAAATAACCAAGGAAAGATTCAGGCATGATACTCCGAGTGCAAGTGTCACGTATGCTTAGAACTTGACCATCCATCATTTTTCTTCTTCCACCCCTTCTCTCTTGCTTTCTATTCTCCCTGCCAGTCTGATATATCATCCCGGAGTATTGTTTCTATTTACTAAGACATTTCGGTCTGAATATACATATATTCACGAATTAAATTATAACTAAATAATAACCGAAATGAATTTTAAAGTTTTTTTTTCATGAATCTTTAAGGTTTTATATATATATATATGTGTGTGTGTGTGTGTGTGTGTGTGTGTGTAGATAGATAATGAATATAGATAGGTAACGAAAATATTGAGATAGATAGATAGATAGATAGATAGATAGATAGATAGATAGATAGATAGATAGATAGATAGATAGATATTTGCGTCAAAGCGAAGCTTAAGACAGAAATTTAAAGAAAAATAAAAGTAAAAATATGAGGATTACTTTATAAGACATGGTAAGGTGATAGAAATAGGCGTAAACAATTAAAAAAGAAAAATTATCGATGACATACATTAAGACCAGCTATGTTTTGTGGGTGGGATAGGTAGGGGAATTTGAAGTTTTTATTGGGGAGGGGGTAGAGATGGCCATTTTGGACCTTTCTTAATTATATGTTCCTCTTTACATATCTTCATAAAGTGTACTTCTTATTCTCTAATCCTCAACCTCGAATACAGAGTGAAAGTTATTGAAAAAAATTGAAAAGATAAACCATCATAAAAAAGACAAGTTTAAAAAACACTTGCCAGAGAAACGTGAATGTTGAAAGAAAAAAATAAACCTTTTTTTTTGCCGTTAGATAGGCATCAATGTGACGTGTCGCCATGACATTGAAAATGCTGCTTGAGCAATAGGATGATTTTCTCACCGTAGCTTAGATGTGGTACAAGGCCGAAAGCATGTGGCAGCCAGTGAGGATCGAACTCACCATACAGTCGTAACTGATCCAGCAAGGCAAGCTTGCTAACCATTACGCCACGTCAAAGTGCCCAATGAGGCGTGAGGAAGATTAATTTGAAAAAACATACCACAGGAAAACTAGGAGTTTCAAAATAAATAACATCAGGGAAACACTGTTGAGAAAAGACACAAGTTTGAAAAGAAATGTCCTCAGAAAAACACAAATTTGGTAAAACATGACGTTAGAAAAATATGTTCGGGAAGACACGTCATTAAAGAAACATGTTTTGGAAAGAAATATCGCCAGAGATGCAGGAGTTCGGAAAGACGTGTCACTACAGAAATACAAATTTGATGTGTCGCCTGAGAAACAAGTTTGGGAAGGGAAAAATTGTTTGAAAGAACATGCCGCTAGTAAAATACGTGTTTTACTAGAAATACCACCAAATAAAAAAATAAAAAAACTTTACAAAATATGTCTCCATAAAGCACTACTTTTCAAAGACATACCGTCTGAGGTACACGATTTTCAAATGACATTCATCCAGAAAACAAAATTTTAGAATATATAGAGAATCACTTGTGTAATAACGCATAACGCGAGAAAAACAATCCATCCAAATAAAAATATGACATTAAACAGCATGGCTTAATTAAGCACGGATTTGGAAAATATGCCACACGAGAAATACAAGTTTGAAAGACATACTAACAGAGAAACATAAATATACAGCCACAAGAAAACCTCAATATACAGCCGACATAGAAACATGATTTTGTAAAATACATACCACTAAAGTAAGCAGAAACACGGTTTTGAAAATACAAAGACTCATAGAGTTTGAAAATGCCTGGAAATTCCCTCCTTGATGTTCCCATATATGCACTAGTTTGAAGAAAAAAGACGCTACAGATTTTACCAGATTAACACGATTTTGAAACGAAAAAAATGCCAGCAAAAACACGTATTTGAAATTTCATGTCTATTGAGATTTTGGGGAACTCTCTTTTTCTTTATTATCTGTGAACTGCAATGACTCTCTGGGAAAGATAGTGGTTAACGTCTCCATTGAAACATATAAGATTGAAAAAACAAGTTGCCAGAGAAAGCACCCGAATGAAATTTAATTATGCCTGCTCGAGAAATTAGCAGGTCGGCAGAAAAGTTCGCAATAAAAATTGTGTACTTTATCCAATCAAACTTCTAAACATTGAGGTCACAACAATTCAAAGATTTATAACGACAGTGAAAGCGCAAGATTTTTTTTTATGCCAGTTATATTAATAGTTCAAACTCAATAGAGTAATCAACTTTTTGAAAAGCCACTCGGCTTGAAGAATCTTTCTTTCAAAACTGTTTTAGTCCAACAAAGTGGCATGATCCTCCTACTGTATAAGTAACACTTTGAAATCTCAGGTCACTAGAGAAACATCAATTTGAAGTGCTATACCCGCCCAAAAAGTCAACATTTCAAAGAGTCATGAAACACCGGTGTAAAAACTTTTGCCATCAGAGAAAACACGACTTTTTCTGATCTGTATCCTTTATTCACAAACGTCTCATTCCGACAATTCATACTCTCTCTCTCTCTCTCACTCTCGCACACACATACACACGCGCGCGCGCGCACACACACACACACACACGCGAGTGCGCGCATACACACACACGCGAGCGCATTTTTCCTTTTCTCTCTACTTCCCGTTCTCTCCTATTAGTTCTCTTTTCTCTCTTTTATTCTTTTCATTTTCCTTGCATTCTTTATTCTTCTAAGTCTTTAATTCCAAATCTTTCTATTTTTATTCTGTCTTCTGCTCTTCTAGCGCTCTCATTTTGAGGCTCTTAATCCAGCACCTACCAAACTCCACCTTATTTGCATTCATTCAGCTAAAATGTGATTCTCTGACGTAGGTCAACTCACCCATACTGACAGCGTCTAGACATAAAAATCCCAAATCACTGGATTGTTTTCACCCCTTCCAGCCAAATTGTTTTTCATTTAACTCTTCTTTCGGACTACGACTTATGTACCTTACTCCATCTTTCTGTCCAAATCAACACAAGGAAAACGTAAAATAAAAATGTATCACTCTTGAAGTTTTCAAATGTGCGAGTTAACACTGCTTCGCGTGTCGTTTGTACTAAATAGAAAAGTGGACGTTAGGTTTCAAGTCAATTGTGCTGCTTCGGAGACGTCTGAAATCAATCATTTAACATTATACAGGCGTCAACATATATTACAGATGTGAACCAGGAAAAAGTAGAACACTGAAAAAGGGATTTATCGAATTGGCTGGTTTATCAGCATTCATGTCAAAACGCTAGTAGTTACAGATGCATTGTCCATACGCCAATTTTTGTTAAGTTTCTTATACTTACGCATATGTGTGCATGTAAATACACATTTATTTGAAGGACAAGAGCTTTTTATAGGTGTTTGATGCAAACATTTTAAATTATACTTTAATAACACGGTTACCGCAGTATTTAGGAAAGATAGCGCATAAGCGAAAAAGGCGCATGAATTAAACAATCAAGATCCAAATAAAATATAATAAGAGTGCGAGAGACAGACAGCAAGTAGTGCGTGCGTGTGTGTGTGTGTGCGTTCGTGAGTTTGCGTGCGTGAGCGTGCATGCGTGCATGTGAGTACATGCGTGCGTGTGAGTGCATGTGTGTGTTCCTGTTAGAAATATTTCATTGAAGTTGCCATTAAATACTCATGAAAATTCAGAAAAATCGAAAACTTTACGAGTACATTGCTACATTGGACTTACATGAATGCATAAACTACTCGCATATTCTCATATACATTCATCCATATGCAGAAAAATATTATTTACTATCTATCATTTGAACAAACAACCCACATCTCCACTTAAATAAAAAATAGATTCATTTATTTGTGCATAAAATAGTTTTCTTTACTTGCACTTATTTCTTCAATACAAGATTACTGACAATTTAATGTTCATATAGTAATGAAATTAGTTCGTGACATTTACATAGCTTTCTGTCGAACTTGGATTTGATTTCTGAATGCAGTTAATTAGATCTTTTGTATACTAATACTATGCATATGACAGCAGAAAAAGAAATTATTTCAATTTTGAATTCATATTTGAAGTGGATAAACGATATATTCTGCTATCTTTGTAAAATAGTGCTGATAAACTTTGAACTGTTTCAATAGTTGAACTATTTGAAATAGATTTCTTCTACTTTTAGGAGAATATTTTCTCATTAGAGGATTTTAAAATTTCAATTATGATAAAACATTGTAGAATATCTCGGTTTATAATGTAACAATGTTTTTAGGAAAATTCATTCTGTAGATCTAAGTTTAATTAATTCAGGCAATGATGACAGAACAATGTACATACACTTTTTATAAAATTAGTTATTCAAAGAAGGCATTTGGGAATAATAGAAAATCATAATCAAACGTTTCGCGAATACTTATTAATAAAAGTATAAAGCAATATCAATCATTTACATGTTCACATCAGATGGAGATTAAGGATGAGCTAGTCTTCTCACACTGCCAGTATTTTTATCAGTATCTTGCCAACTACTGTGGTCTGAACAGTCTCAATGCTTCCTCGAATTTCATACACTCTTGATTTTATAGGAACAATTCACACTTTCTCAGTTCCTGTATATTTTGATTTATTTCCTTTTCGTGTTATACTCTGCTGCTACAACAACATCAACTATCTGGAAGGTCCTCTTTTCCTTGTTTACAATTACCAGGTCTATTTTCACTGTTGGATTTTTAAGTTCCATATTATTTTATTTTGTCTTTTTTTCTGGCATAGTCACTGTATATATGGTTAAAGAAAAACGATCAGATATAGGCACAAACTGGTTAACTAGAAATGCACAGATAGATTTTAAAAAAACAAAAGGGTGCAAAATAAAGCAAGTATGCACCGAAACGGCACAGAAGTAGCAGGGTAGAAAACATTTTTCCTCAGGATATATAAAATAACTGGGAAAAAGGTATTGAAATGGTGTAGGAATCTTCTTTGACAAGAGAAAAAAGAAACTGCCAAGGCATGTATGGAAGGAGCCGAGATACTAAAATTAGTGTAAGAACAGTAGTGGGAAAAATAAAGAACAAATAGCAGGAAAAGGAAGATTTCCATATTAATGCTGACTTTTATGTTGATAAATCAGCGGAATATCTAAGGCGATAAATATACATAGCATTACTAAAGAAATAAACTTGATGAGTCACTAAAGAAAACTAATAATTTGAATTTTAATAACAATGTCGTTTTTAGAAGACAAAAAGAGCCATCTCAATGGCAGAAAAACCTGTTATTATGTTTTATAGATTACTCAAAGTCATTGCATAAAGTACAGCACAAAGAACTTCTTGATGTATAAAAAATATCACTTTTTTGATCTCAAATGAAAGGCTATATGAATAATCTGTAATCTGTACTGGGACAAATGTTTTGTATGTAAATAAAAATCTGATTAAATAGAAAGGAGTGTACGACAAGGAAAGGTTTACTTAATTAATTTATGTAATCTATATAAGGAGATGACTCCCAAGTATTAAAGAGCATACCAGGATTTACTATCGGCGATATTATCGTAGATGACGTTGTGTTGATAGCAGATTCAGAAAGAAAGTCCGCGACAAATTAGTTCATACGTGACGTCAGCATTGAGAATACAAGGAGCTAAATAAATAGATGTTAAGGGGTCTCCCCTTTTCACACAAATGGACTCACCCAAGGTATACATATACTACTACCAGTGAATACCCGAAGAGTCAAGGAGTCGAGACGGAACGACAGAAGAGTAGTAGAGTTTAGTAGTAGTAGAGTAAGTCACACACAGAGACGGCGGCAAGCGTCACAGTTAGCGAGCGCGTAGACTCAGTAAGGAGTCATACCGCGATACTTCAATACCAAGACTGTATATATATTATTGCTACTAACCGGCATTCCTGCATCTACTAACCCGTATTACCAGTTTGTATTATTACGTTAATACATTTATTTTCCTTATCCATTCCTGGCGTTTGTTATTCATTGATATCGGATTCATCCCGGAATCCACAACAATAGACTAATTAAATAAACTTAATTATCCCTCTTATATACTACTCTCTGTTTAAAAATTATTAAAACCTGTCTGAATCATATTAAAACCACGGTGTTTGTCATTATGCCATTCGTAGTTTTTAAAACAAGATATATTACAAACGTACCATATAACCATTGTATGTCAAAATTCCAGGACGAACAATCCCAATATGAACAAACCAAGACTAGCCAATCACAGGCTGTCAGTTTCACTTGAATCAGGATACAGAAGGAAATGTTAATCACACCAATGCCAGAGAAAACAACATGTGAAGCAAAAGAAAATGGATTGTAGAAATGAAAGATGTTGTCTGAGCATCCTGGATGTTTAATAAAATCATAACATTAAGCTAAGTACTTACTTCGCAACTTTTAATGTGTGAAATATTCTTAGCTCTACATTTCTGCTTATGTTTTAGATATCTTCTTTCAATTATGTTGTTCCTATTTCTCAGAAAAAAACCTATGTGAAAATTTATACTGTTATCACAATTTCGTGTATTATGTGCATTTTCTTGAGTTCGCACATACTCTTATTTTTTTAATTCTTCTTATGCAATTTTGCGAAGTTTCGCTTCAGCACTTCTTATCCCAAAATACAAAGGCCAGTAGGCGTAACATTAACATAGAAATTCTTATTATGGACATATTGTAATACTCTCTGGTATGTCAATTGGTGATAAGATGAAACTCAATTCTATTAGGTTGGTGCAAAAATAATGTCGTTTTTTTGACATGATCTTGAACGTCAAAAAACGACATTATTTTTGCACCAACCTAATAGAAATAGAAAAACGGATTTTGCTTATACCAAGTGGAAAAATGTAAAAACTAATGGAATGTTGTCGGAACCAAAACAACTCTGGTTTGTACTCGGGTGAAGTGAAAACATGAAGAAATTAAGGAAAGCAATGAAATTTATAAGGGAAAATTAAGGAAAAGCTAGAAAAGGAAAGGGAACTAAAAGAGAGAAAAAAGGATAAGAGAGGAAAAGGGCACACCAACTTCATTGTTACTCCACTGCTCTTAGATATATCTACTTAGAAAAATTCAATCGGCTTGATAGAATGTCCGTTCGACATATGTGAGCCAAACTTACATTCACAGATGTATATTGTTGTTTGGAAATGAGTCTCGACCACACAGCGAAGTTATTTTCCAATGACACCTGATATCGTCAGATGGATCGTTTGAATTGAATATGAAATAAAGAAGAAATGTGGGAGAGACGTGTTCTTACTAAGAAACAGACAGAAAAAAGGACTTTAGTAATGAAGTGGACAAAAACCATATAGGAAAGCGTTTCCTGGATTATAGGAAAAGACATTTTGTCACAGACTACAAATAAAATCTGTCTAAAATGCAAGTCAGGAAGATTAATGGTTGAAAATCTGGAGGTTATAGCAAAAAGAATTTAAACAAGAACGGATGAATGCAGTATAAGAATGTGGAAAAAGGCAGGAAACACCCGAGGAAGAGTTTCGGGAGTATAATTGTTACGTTATATAGTTAAAGTAGTAGAGCTTAGCAATCAATAGCAAATGAATCTTATGTAAAATTGAAAAATGTACTATATATATATATATATATATATATATATATATAAGAAATAGAAGAAAACCTTTCATTGATATTGTCTGCAGATACATTTATTTTTATGTGTGCTTTACACATCGAAACACACACACACACATATATATATATATATGCATATATATATATATATATATATATATATCAAAATCATATACTACATTCACAATTTTGCATACAGATATACACATGCAAACACATTAATACACACACACACACACACAAATATATATATATATACTTGTAATCTGTAATCCAACCTCCGTTAGACAACTCACACATTTTACGTACAGTCGGATTGATGAATAGGGCGAAAAGTTGGAGATTAAGGGAAGGAAGTGGACTTAGCAGACATTTTCAACAAGCAGCCATCACTGTGACATTTTGTGCTGAATGGCACGGGCACATGTCCTCAACATTGTCGACATCTACCTAACTACCTGTGGTTTGTGTTGTAACCGTCATCCAGGGTGTTAAGGTTGCATTTGAAAGGCAAATTTATGGCCCGTGGCGGGAAAATAACAAGATGAAGGGAAAGAGTTTGTAGGAGAACAGAAGAACAGAGAAAAGTATAATAAAGATTGCGATGATAGGTGTAGTAAGTTGAGTTTTAGCTCAGTGGCGTAAGTTAAGAGTGCATGCTACTTTTTTAATATCATTTTAAAATAGTGGAAGAAAGAGAAAGCTTTTTCGATGAAGAGAAAGAAAGAAAGGGACAGGTGGAAACGAATAAAAACAAAAATTCGATGTATTAAGAATGGCGAAACACCAAAACAAACAGATTTCACAAGAAAAATCAATAAGACGAAGGAAAATCGATAACAAAATCTAAAGGGAAAAATACTATAAAAATACAACAAAACAATAGTAGAAAAATGAAAAAAGATAAAAACAAATTACAATTGCATAAAATTATTTTTTTTAAAAGAAAGTTATATAAATTATTTTTAAAGACTAATTATAAACACTTGAAAAAAACTATAACTGTTACAAAACTTGTTTAAGAAATAAAGTTGAAATACATTAAAAATAAGAAAAATATCTCGAGTTATCAGTTAAAAATGGCAATGTAAAACTATATTTTAAAGATCTACATGAATGTAATGAGTAAACAGACTACACGTACTTAAGATTTTCTACACAAGCACAGGCATTTTATGATTATACGAACAGAGAGTTTTAGTATTCTAAAAATAAAACATTTCTCTTTTTGTCACCCATGTATTTTCACTGGTAAATATGCAGGAAATTCTTTAAAATAACGAAAAATCATCCTTTGTTGGTATTAAAACAATTCAATTCAAGTAGATTTATAACTACATTTATAAGGGTAATTTCAAAAATATGAATTATCAGCTATTTTCGATTATATCCCTGCCAGATGATTGTGACACAGGTATCGAGGATGGACTCACAACAACCGACCCGATTTCATTAACCATGCTTATAGCATAACACTAAAAAGACAAAAAACCTAAACCGCAGCTTATAAAAGAAAAAATGTTTTAAATATGCGAGCGAATATGTACTATGATCAGCCTTCCCTTCCGTTTTTCTTTTATTTGTTTGACATTCCTTTTTTGTTTTTTTTTTGTTTTCATCTTCATGCCAAGGGGGCATGAATTTTGATGGAAACATCGGGGGATTTGACCCCGAGTTAACCTCAGGCACAATCAGGTCGCCCTGCTGTGATCACGTGACCAGATCTTGTTGAGAGTCACTTGGACCTTTGTCCATCACGGAATCACCTCGTGATTGCATCCAATCCTCCCTTCATGCCCGGTCAAGCGCAAAAGGAACCCATGTGACGAATTTCGGATAGCGAAAATAAAAAAAAGGCAGTTTCCTGTCTGACCGGCGAGCGAATCGCTCCGATTCTTATACGGAATGTCCACCGAGATAAAGAAGAAAAGGATACTGTGGGTCAGTATCCACCGGGAAATAAAAGGAAAAATCTATGTAATACTGAACCGAATTGACCAACGAACGTCTGTACGCGGAATCCAGGTAAAATGCCTCGGCGAATTAGGACTATATGTGGAAATATCAACTCTACTGACCCATGCATTTGCCCATCAAGACAGATAAGTTATTTCTTTGTTTGATCTTTCTAAATATGTATATATTCTCTCGTACCTTCTGTTCTTTATAAACGCCTCCCCTTGGTTAAACAATTTTTTTCTTTTCTTTACTTGTTCCTGTATTTTTATCTAAATAAATGTTTTATTTTGAAATCCTTCGTTTTTTCGTGTCTGTTTTTCGTTGACACCCATGTGTCGCTTATATTTTTTTTTTCATTTTCTGAACCTGTGGTTTACCTATATGCTACAAGTCCGTAATAATAATAATAATAATAATAATAATAATAATAATATATATATATATATTATTATTATTAGTAGTAGTAGTAGTAGTAGTAGTAATCTTATAAGTATAAGAAACTATACTCGTTCGGAAAACCTTCGGTGTCTTGATTTGCAAATAATCAAACCAATACTAAAGGGAAAAAAGGTATAAAAAAAGAAAGAACCAAGAACATGTACGTTAGTCCAAAGCCCAAAGAAAAAAAACCGATACGAGTATACAAAATAACTAAATAAAGTGCTCAATACAATAAGTAGAGCATATACAGTGTAACCCGGATATAAGAGAGTTGTCGGGACCGGAGAAGAAGTCTCTTATATCCGGGTTTCTCTTATATCCAGGTTTGGTCTATTATATATACATTAACACAGGCTCTAATTTGGGACCAGAGAAAATCTCTCTTTTATCCGGGTTTCTCTTATATCCGGGTTACACTGTATATATGTTTGCAATTAAACACATTGTACCGTGCAAAAATCTTCAGTCATGTTAAACTATTGTAAATTTCTAGTAGTTACCAATTTATAAGTAAGCTTTTTGCATCGTTTTTCTGTAGATGAAACATTGGTTCTATGGAGTCGTTTCCATATCTGTATCATATTTTGCAGCTGGGGTTCTGTATAGGATAGGAATTGCGTGATTCCTAACAATTGCGGCACGAATGTTTTGTGTCACATAATCCAAAGCAGATACAATTTTTAAAAGCAGGAAATGTTTTTAGTGAAACTTTTTTACATAATCTTTTTTTAAGCATTTCACCCCAAACAAGGCGAAAGAGCCACTAGCACGCGGGGAGTTACAGAGAGTGAAAGTAAGAGTAAAGAGGAGTGTTTGAGGAAAGGATAAAGAGAAGGACTGGGATCAAGATCAAGGTACCGAAAGATTTCGACTGACATTAGATTTAAATTTTTTAAGATTATAGTTATCAGGGAAACAAGAAAGAGGAAGGGAGTTCCACTGTCGGGAAGTGCCAGAGAAGAAGCTGTTGAAGTAGAAGAGGCCGTTACATTTAACTGTTTCGACAGTAAAAGGATGATAGCAAGATGCCAACCTAGTAGCACACTTAAATTCATGCAATTGGGGCACCAGTGAAAATAGCTCATCAGAGCAGTTGCCATGAAAATATTTGTAGTAAAGACAAAGGGAAGCCTGTGTAAGCTCTATAAGAAAGTGACTAGTGTCGGGATGCCAGGTCAGGACCTATCACATTGCATATCCGGCTTTGTATTTTGTCGAGATCCTCGAGATGAACAACGGGGACACCAGACCATATATGGCAACAATATTCAATGCAACGACGAATGTTAAATTTGTAGATTTGAAGGATGGACTCAGACGAAAAAAAAACTCCTGGCGCGACACAGAGAACCAACTTTCCTTGCGTTCGATGCATTCAGGAATTTACTGTACATCCTTAATATTTTGTGTAGATTCCCTTAGCTTGATATAATTGGTTTGATATCTCTGAGATGCATACAAATCATACACCTTCTTCATCGGTATTAAAAATCACAAAATCAATATTATTTTCGATTTTGATACTCCCATTATATTACGTGCACTTTTGACGAGTTTTAATTTCATACTTATTCAAGAAACTAAACGGTCTTCGTGTCTACAATCATTAAGCAAACCTTTCTACAACAAATATCAGATTTATTACACTTTAAAAAAATCAGTTTCTATGGTGGAAAAATAACATTAGAATGTTAACTTCGAGGACTGTCATGACGTTGTAGTGAATCACAACTAAATTTAACTAACACTACATACTCCGCCATAACAATGTGAGATACACAAAAGAATTTGAACTGATTATCGGTTAAGAAATATAGGCGTTGAAAAGATGAAGCCAAAGAAATTAGATGACATTTAAATCCATTTTTCATGGGATTAATATGTCCCAAATTATGCTCAAATGCCCGTGGCGTCCTCATGATGGCCGAATTCCCGACCACCTTATCTTACGATTGATATATCGGTCCCATAATACAAGAGCAGTCAAACGTGCGAAAAGCAACTTCTCATTGATTTTCATCGAAGACATTTGCCTGAACGGATTTTTAATCTAGTTTTAATAAAACATTCCTTGGATATAACCTTATGTTATCAGGCTAAGAAGTAAGCACATAATAGCACTGACAGACATACAATTTAGTACTGAAGGAAAGTGCATTCCGAGAGGTGCTTATGATACTTAACTTTCATGGCATGAGAACATACGTGCATGATACTTACCTTTCATGGCATATGATCATACCTGCATGTTGCTTATCTTTCATGGTATACATATTTGTATGTTACTTACATTTCATTTCATAAGAACTCACTTGCATGTTACTTACCTTTAATCGCCTAAGAACACATTTGCATTCCATAGTAACATATTGACATTTTTAATAGGTTGCTTTTGAACACATGATTACATTTCACTCATGAATTCAATTTATGACATATATACATTTTCTGAAGCTCATACATTTCATTTTTCTCCCTTTACATTTTTAGCGTACAAATATTTACAAATCACGATCACACACAAATGGGCTTTGAAAACGCGTCTTTCTTCAAGTGAAAATAGTTTGTTTTTTTTTGGGTTTTTTTAAGCATATCACCCCAAGCAAGGCTGGAAGCCACTAGTACGCAGGGGGTTACAGAAGGTTCGGAGGAAGAGCAGATAGGAGTGGTAAAGGAGAGGATGTGGAGAAAGATAGTGGATCGATCAAGGCTAGGGGGTTACAGAAGATTTGGAGCGAGAGCAGATGGGAATGAAAAGATGTGGAGAAGGGAAGAGGATAGATCAAGGCAGCTGGATATGTCGATTGACGTTACACTTAAATAGTTGGAGATTGTATTTGTCAGGGAAACAGGAATAAGGAAGGGAGTTCCACAGGCGAGATGTGCGAGACATGAAGGCATTGGAGTAGAAGAGACGTCTACATCTAACAGTTTCAACGGTGAAGGGGTGGGAACGGGATGCCAGCCTCGTGGGACGTTTAAATTCATGAGGCCTAGGAGCCAGCGAAAGCAGCTCCTCTGAGCAATTACCGTGAAAGTATTTATAAAAAAGACAGAGCGAGGCAACGTCGCGTCTGTGAGAGAGAGACTGTAGACGAGATGACAGATCGGGGCCAATTACATTGCATATCCGTCTCTGGATCTTATCAAGAACCCTGAGGCAAACAGCAGGGGCTCCAGACCATATATGGCAGCAATACTCCATGCAAGGGCGAATGGTCGATTTATAGATTTGGAGGATAGATTCCGGGGAGAAAAATTTCCTGGCTCGGCACAGGGAGCCAACTTTCCTTGCGGTGGATGATGTAATTGACTCGATGTATTTGTTCCATCTCAGATCAGCGGACAGCGTGAGACCGAGCAGCTGCAGAGAGGAGCTCTCAAAAAGTTGGTCATCAGACATTCTAATGGGATGCAGGGACGGATCCTTGTGGTGGTTAATAGAGAGCAGTTTAGTTTTAGAGGCGTTAAAGTTAACCGTCCATTTCTTGCCCCAGTTCACAACCGATTGGAGGTCCTTTTCTATCCGAGATGCCAGGTTAATTTTGTCAGCATTACTGGATTTGTGTTTGAGGCAGGAGTAAATTGTGGTGTCGTCCGCATAGATGCCGACTTGGGAATCTATGGCGTCAGGAAGGTCGTTTATGAATATGAGGAACAGAGTAGGGTCTAGGATGGAGCCTTGAGGAACACCTGCATTAGTGGAATAGGAGCTGGAGATGAATCCATTGAGAACGACCTTCAATTCACGGTTTGACAGGAATGATTGTATTAGGTCAAACAATCGACCTGTGATGCCATAACCCTGGTGCTTGCGAAGAAGGCCGGCATGCCAAACTCTATCAAACGCTTTGGAGATGTCAAAGGCCACGGAACGAGCTTCACCGTTATTATGAATAGCTTGGAAGACAAATTCAGTGATGGCCGTAAGCACATCAGCTGTAGATCGGGCAAAGCGGAAACCATATTGCTTGTCTGAGAGCAGATCATGGGATAACAGGTGATTAATCACATCGGTGTTGATAATGGCTTCGAAGACTGTGCCGAAGAGGGGTAGGAGACTGATAGGACGGTAATTAGAAGGGTCGGAGGGGTCACCAGAGTTCTTAAAGACAGGAACAATGGTTGAGGACTTCCAGCAGTCAGGAAAGCAAGACTCCTTGAGGCAGCGGTTGTATAATTTAGAGATGGCAGGCGCCAGTTCAGGCGCACATTTCATCAGGACAGTGGCTGGTATCCCGTCACCACCAGTAGCCTTGTGGTGATCTAAGTTAGAAATAATGCCCAATACCAGCGACGGGGATATGTGCAATCCGCTCAGAAGGGAAATCGGGCATGGGTACCCCGGAAGAGTCTAACGTTGAATTGGAAGAAAACTTCAGAGCAAAGCATTCAGCCTTGTCGGCAGAGGTGATTAGGACCTCAAACTGATTGAACAGGTGAGGAATGGAGGGTTTGCTATTGTTCAGAACGCTCTTGCAGAGGCGCCAATAATCTTTGGAGCCGAATTTGCGAGATGCAATACGTTCCTTCATCCGAACAGCAAATAATGACTTAGCTTCGTTGAGGATACGTTTACACTCGTTACGGGCAGAGGTGAATAGACGTCTATTGAAGTCAGACATATCACTACGAAAACGGTGGAAGAAGTGGTTCCTATGGGCAATGGCGGCTGAGCAAGCAGCTGTGAACCAAGGGGAGGAGCGCGGTTTGACCTTGAATTTCCTGGAGGGGATGAAAGCGTCGATTCCAGCTTTAACCCAGGAAGAGACCTCTGAAGCACAATCTTGAATGGGGAGCTTAAATACAGCATCCCAGGGGACATCGTGGAGGAAGTCACGAAATGAGTCCCAGTCAGCCCGTTGGTAGCAGAATGAGGTTCTGGTGGTAGGAGGCTCCTTGCAGGGGGTGGGGCTGAAGGAGATGCTAACAGACACTACAGCATGATCGGAGTTACCGATAGGACAGAGCTGCGTGGCACTACAAGACTCAGGGATGGAGGTAAAGCACAGGTCGAGGAGTGAGGCCTTACAGTCACGGTTGTAAGCAAAACGCGTGGGGAAATCAATTATCTGCGAGGTCGGTAGTAGCATTCTTAAGCCACTGGTTGTGATGGGCGTTAAAATCGCCAAACACAAATATGTGAGCGAACGGATGGAGAGAGAGGGCCCTATCTATGCTGTCAGAAATGACATCGAGTATTCCACAGTCCTGAGAGGATGGAGAGCGGTAGAGGAAGAAAAGATAGCTTTTAGCATTGAGAAGAGATAGCCGGAGACACAAGTACGAATGATCCGGCGATTCGAGAGAGCACTCTCTAGCCAGAGGGAGATGGTCCTTGACGTAGACACCCAGGCCATGCATGTGGGTTAGAGAGTCTTTTCTGGGGAGAGGAAGGTATCCAGGGATTGAGAGATCAGAGGAAGGGATAGAGGAGTCAAGATTGGTCTCACACAGGGCCTGTATATCCGGGCACTTAGCAATGAGAAAAGATTCAACACTGCAGAAGTTGGTTCTAATGCCACGGATGTTGGAGAAGGAGATATTTAAAGGTTTGGGTGATTTTTGGAAGGCTGGTTTAGGTTTATATTTCTGGTTTTTGTAATTCATGTGGATAATTGGTGTTGGAAAAAGAGAAGGCCTGAGTTAAAGGAAGCCGACGGTTATCACCCATGACGCGGGCATAGAGGGGGTTTGGCACAGCCTGAATCATAATGTGACCTCAGGGTTGCCCATCGGAGATGACTGCAGGGACACCTATCCATGCGCGACATGGCACTACAGACACCCCGATATTATGCAACTGTTGATCAGAGCGGCCGCTCAAGACGCTACGCAAGAGTTAGGGCTCCTAACTACCAGTCGGAAACAGCAACCAGGGAACTGTCAACCGTGTACCCTCAGAATGAACAGGCAATGCCACAGACTGCACGCATCACGGGAGAAACACAGCGGCACCAGTACAGAGGCCAGAGAGAGAGAGAGAGAGAGAGAGATCCGGGAGCCCCTTCCTAAACACGAAACAAGGTTTGAGCCTCTAATCGTGTCCAATAGAGGGGGAAGGAGTGTAGACCGTGTAGACTATTACATATAACATATACAACGATGACAACAAAACAATAGAGGAGGATATAGTAGGGATAGTCGCAGGGATGATACTAGTTGATAGTACCGGGGGATAGGAATGATATTGAATTGTACACATTCACAACAGTAAGTTTTAACTTAGTTAAAGTCCCATTGACCTATATTTTAAAAAAAAATGTAATATTACGAGTTAGGTTACAATAGTTAGTGCTAAAATAAGATATGTTAGGGGGTCCAAGAACGAGGGTTACGAAAAAGCAAAAAAAAAAAAAAAAAAGGAAAATGTTCGCTTGACGACTACACGTTTCGCAAGACACTAGCGAAAATTTACGGCTTACCTATTCCATGCCAAGCAACAAGTTATAATGAACGATTTTCGTCGCCTGATTGATGTTCTTTTATTTCAGGAAAGGGACAAATCGCAGTACGAAGATCAAAAGCACATATGAACCGAACATGAAATAACATTCGTACGTAATTCGTTAGATTCAGAAATGGAAATTTTTATCTAGAAGACCGAGAGCTTTCCGACAATGATGATGAACAAATCGAATCCGTGATTAAAAATAATCCAGTTCACACGACACGGGACATCGTAGAGATAGGTGATGTAAAGCTTTTAAGAACTGTTGGATTCGCGAATGTCTTTCATCAGGACAATGACAAACATTTGCATGCGCATTAGGTGTACGCGCATAATGCAAATCGTAATATGTGGGAAAAATTCTGAACACGGATTTAAAAATCGTATTACTAGATTTACTTTAAAACAAACGCTTCTATCCCGACCAGAAATCTTTTTCTCGTCACTATTCACACATGAACAAGAAGTTGTTACTGAAAAATATTCTAATACACAAAAAATAAGAAATTATGTAGTTTATTACTTGATAGGACTCCTGAGTAAATAATATTAATTTTATTACGATTGGATGCCAGTATAAAAAGATTATTTTCAGGTCCAATTCTAGGACAATCAACATAGAACTGACTATGGTAAAAAAAGCATGAAAAAACTGGTGAAAACAAGTGATCTAAATTAGACAGTTCTTGCGCATTGTTGATGGTCGTAAAAGCCTCACCACCCACTACTGTGAATTGAAGTTCTCTGAATTCAATCAATAGGAAAGTTACAGATAAAGATTTGTGCATGCAAATGTTCTGTCCAGAAAGAATAACTTGTAAATCAAATAATCAGAATAAATTAAAAATAGCGACATATCAAATCAATGCTTTGTAATGTAGCAGCCAAAATAAGCTTTTATCTCAAACGTTGATTGCTGTTTCTTAATCTTAAGTTATCTGAGGAAAGTGTTAAATCTTCACCCAAATACCTGCCAGCCCTTATATTTATTTGTTACTACACACAACTCACACGTTTGTAATAAGTGTCATGTTGTGAGTCTCAGTTTCAGTTTGGTAGTAAAAAGAGAAGCATCTTTCACTTTCACCCTCCCTCCCTCTCCCACGTATATATATAAGAGAAAAAGGACAATTTTGTACTAATGCTAAGTACATTTATGTGTGTGTGTGTGTGGGCGCGCGTGTGTGTGTGTGTGTGTGTGCGTGCATGCGTGCGCGCACGCGAGCATTGAAATGACGTTAATGTTGCTTGGTTACTCCATGGTGTGAGCAGAATGAATGGGATGAATAAGGAAGTAAATTTCTTTTCGTTGTAGTCGGTGGTGCACACAGAAAGTGGCAGGTGGTATCCAAGCTTTTAAAAAGTCAAAAAACTAATGTTGGCTATATAAAAAGTCAGTCAATATTCAATGTCACCTGTTGCGCCGGTAGCCAATGAGTAGGTCGCTTTAAGGGTTTCCTGAGATGTAAAAGTGAAAGAGAATTTCTTGGTTTACTTCATTAGGTTCATGGTCTTTGCGTCGGCGGTCGAAAGCACAAGGACACATGTCTCTTTATTTCTTAGTAATGAAGCAGGTGTCGAGTAAAAAAAACAAAAACTGTTTCACATATGCTCAAAAACATACACTAACATATTCATGCACATACACAGATTACGGACATAAATAAATAATTTCTTGTATACATGCAGCTTATATGGTGGAACGTTCAACAGATTTTATTATCGGATATCTGCTGGCCAAAAGTCATCCGTCTGCTGTAAATTTGATTAAGTATTCAATCTTTCATTGGGATTTAATACCGATTGTCAAACTGGTCACCAATATACGATACACTTAGGTTTATTCAAAATATGAAATTCACAGTAACAAATGACTTATTTTGCGGAAACAAGGCATGATTCAATGGGTGATAAGTTTAAAATATTCTTGAAAAAGAAATTATCATTCACTCTCAATAAAATCAGACAGTATTTATTTATATTGTATTTCTGGTCGCTAAATTGTTGTAATTTTAAACTTCAAATTATAATGGTTAGATAGCGATAAAGTATGGCAGAAGAGAACAGAGGAGGAAATCATGAAAAAGTAGGAGGTGAATGGAGAAATAAAGAAAAAAGTAAGGAGGAGAAAGTAAGAAGGAAGGCTAAAAATAAAGGAGAATGAAGTACATTAACATCATTTTAGAGAAGGATAGTTGAAGAAGAATATAAAAAGACTAAAGCAAGTAAGTGATCTGATAAAAAAAAGATAGCAAAAATTCGGAAAGTCAGTGGGAGAAGCTGAAAAAGTGAAGAAGAAAATAAGAGAGAACAAAAACATAAGCGAGTAGAACTGAAACTGATGGCGAGAACACAAGAAATTAATGAAACGAAGAAAAGATAAGGTTAAAAATATAGAAGGGAAAAGAAGTAGAAGTTAAATATGATAGCAAAAAACGAAATAAATAGATTAAAAAGTAGAGAATAAGAAGAGGGAAGAAGATTTTAGAAAGAATTACAGAAAAAAATACTGGTATAAAAAAGTCAAAGAAACTCAAAGAAATATATTAGTGGCGATTATGTTGAGAAAAAGCAAAGGAAAAGAAGAATAAGGAGAGAAAAGACAACACGGGGATGAAGAAGAAAAATGTAGAAAAAATTGAAAAACATGTGCAATTCATAGTATCGCAACAAAAGTGCGGGGAAAATTAATACGATTAAGAGTTTCCCATTTTTAGGAAAATGCGGTTAGGTCAATGTGTGTCAGCCCCGGAATTATCCAGAAGACTGAGGTGAGTAGCAGTGAATTAAATTACTCGTTTGATGTATATTAAATATTTCAGAGTATCCAAACTTTCTGCATAAGTATTGTCCATGTGTGTAAAGATTGTCTTCATTCTTGACCAGTGGCATTCCTTTTTTCTTGAGAGCCGAAATTTACAAAAATAAATTTCAAGCAAAAAATTGTAAGTTTTGACATTTAAGGATCCTTTTTTTCCTCAAGACAGAATAAATTCAGTATATTAATACAAAAAAGACGAAATTTTCTGTAGTTCACATAAGGTTGAAATAGAGTCAGTGCTAGAATATAACCGTGATTTTTGTTTCAATTATTCTCTTGTGCCAGTAATTATTTAATTATTGGAGTATATTGTATTAATATACATATATATGTGCTGTACTTGATGAACTGCAAAACGCGAGATTATGCATAAGAAGCAAACAAACTTCGGACCCAACATACTAAAAAGAAAAACAAGACACGAATGACAACATTTCAAATAGCAAAAAAAAAAATCTTTGAAAATAGATAGTCTTAGCCGAAAGCAATGATATATGAAAACATTTATTTACAAATACGAATCGGAAATCTTTAAAATCAAAATGAATAAAAGGGAACAACAAGAAACTCATCGTTGATTTGTAATCAAACATAAATGCATATATATATATTTGTCATCCACAGACAGACTGTTTCGCAGCTCATCAGTGTGGCTAGACGTCCGGTTGCCTCTAGCTAGGATCGAAACCCGACTGAATTGGCGTCAGTCGGAACTTCTACCACTATATATATATATATATGTATTTACATATATATATATATATCTGTATTTACATATATATATATATATATATATCTGTATTTACATATACATATATATATATATATATATATATATATATATATATATATATATATTTAAAGACATTTTTATGTTTAACATTGTTTTTATAGATACAAGTATTTAAGTAAATGCTCTGTTTATAATAAACAGTATTAAATAACATTTGTCCGAGAAATTTTCATAGAAAATATTCGTCATCGACAGGATTCGAACCTGTATCCTATACGGAACCGTCATATAGCCTGACGTGCCTTAACCGTTTCGGCCACTAAGGATCGTTCGGTTGGCAAGGTCGAATTTACTGCTTATAAACTTCAATCTTCCATGAATCTCTCACGTACATTCATAACTGCTCATGTCGTATCAAATGTAAACAAATGACGTCACACATTATGAAATGGACAAAGTCCAACAATTATTTAAAGACATTTTTATTGAAATTTATAAGCGCAAATGTGGGCAAAGACGAAGGATACTTATACTTAACATAAAAAAGAAGCAGTTGCAATTCCTAAGGAGCATAATGAGGAAAAAGAGAATTTGACACTCGCAAGGCATCATGAAGGCAAGATGGACAGAGGAAAGTAGCGAATAACCTACCTAATGAGCATGTTCAAATATTTGGCAGAACAGAGATTAGGGGAGAGAGAGCAAAAAGACAAATTTACTAAGAGTCACAAATGACAGAAATTTGTGGAGAGCCATGATCACCTACGTCCTAAAGGTACATTGCACACAGAGAAGACTAAGTGTAGACTTTACAAGGAAATTCTGAACATAACTCAATGCACTTTTCGATATCTAAGCAGATTTTTAATCCCTTTTTGGTTTTACCGAAAACTTTGTAGTACCCCTCGTAGTTTTTATTGATTCTAACACGAATTCTCACTATTACACATATTTTTATCATAAATTTTTTACTGGATTCTTCATTACTTATGCAGTTTATATGGAGCAGAATGCATTTAGGATTTTATAGAAATATCCAATTGTACAAATGACTGAATTTTTGTTAGTGCAAAACATCAATGATGCAGAAGGAACGTGTTGCGAAACAAAAGTAGAAATTGTAAGATATACTTTCTTCATTAAGCCCATAAATGGAATAATCAGCAGTTAATAAATAGGAACAGTTTCTGCAGCTTATAGAGAGGAACATATTTTGATAGAATTTATATTTATTACTCATATTGCGGAAACATGTTTTATAAGCAGTGATTAAACTTCATTTCAACCTTCAAAGAATATGTTGACATGTAAAAAGGAATTAATGTATTATCTATTGATAAACAGTGTAGAGTTAAAGATTCTTTATTTGATAATCAGGTTATCCATAATTCATTCTGGATAGCAAGCCTCAGTAGAAACATTTTGTACAAAGCAGAAAACTCGTTGATATAAAATAAAATTCCAAATAACGTTTTTAATCACTGATATAGAATATCAACCAATATTATTTTCTTCTGGCATATTCGATGCGCTTTATAATGTACTGAAATTTAATAAAGAGATACAGACTGTGAAAATGCATTAATGCTCAGTTCTTATGGCAAGTCGCATAAGTAGCTGTCTTTTTTAAAGCTCCACTTCCAGCCATAGGATTGATGACGTATAACCAAAAGAATCTCTCAAAATTCTTTGCTGATCTCGGTGACCAGCAAAGAATCTATCATTTAGAGTTAACATGTAAATTACAACTAATAATATTAGCAAAGCATCAGTCTTTGAACAAATATCTCTTTTGGCCATCACTTCACTGAAATACTAATAAAACAAAAAGCGACATTAAAGTCACTCGTATATGTTTATTAAGGCAAAAAACAGCTCATCAGAAGGAAAGAGATTAAAGTTAAAATTATTTTACCATAGAACATTAAGCTTAACTGTTAATTGCGGAATATAAAATTAAATTAAAATGATTAATTCAAATAATTTTAATTTAATTTAAATCTGTGATGCGTTGATGCGACTACACATGCGCACGAAGGATTCATAATAATAATAGGGAGGAGATTATTATGAATAGGAACACATACATTAATAAAATTAATTTACTGTTCAATGATACTGACACGTGAAAAAAAACAAATGAACACAAAATAAAAACTGAGACACAAAAATTTAATAGAGCCATTAGAAAACTAATTGTTAATAAAATAAAATCATGGTATAGACTAATAGAATATCACCCTGAACACCCAAACTTTATGGTCTAACTAAAACCCTACAAAGCGGGTATTCTATTATGTCAGATATTTGCAAAAGCCATGACAAAAATGTTAACCCCTCTCCTCGGAACAATCCGCTCGTCACGTTAAAAATTCAGGCAACGTAGTTAAAAAAAACAAAATGGAATAAATATAACTGACAAACTGACAGAATTCTGAAAAACTAACGACATTTTTATTTCTGTTTATGAAAAAATGTTACAAAATTTGCCTTCCATCAGAAGACGAAACGCGTCGGCTAAGAAAAGTTTTCCTTTCATCCTAATTCATATTATCCTTTTACTGATATTTTTAATTATATCTGATTTTTATACGCGCGCACACACACACACACACACACACACACACACACACACACACAAACACACACACATATATGACCATTTCGTTCAAGCATGCAACAATATAGCATACCTTAAAACTATATTTTCTCATATATATATATATATATATATATATATATATATATATATATATATATATTAGATTTGTGTTAATGACAGTTGCTTTGTGTGTTCTCATCTCTCAATGATCGATATTTTTATAATCTATTCAATTTGATATATGCTATGATCAAGCTAGGATCGATATTATCAACATAACGTACATAACATAGTAGGTAACAAAGACAAATTGGCACTGATGACCCAAATCCGTATTAACATAAAAGATTCAGAGTACTGATAACAGTTTGCTTAAATTTTTTAAGCAAGTTGAAAACCATACATAATGCGTGTAAAAGATAATGAAGTAAAATAAAAGAATTATTCCTCACCTACTGAATTTGAATACATTTTTTTCGGACAGAGATAAAAATACACACTCCATAGTAAATCTGTATCTTAATCCTCATAATCCTATCCTGCCGTAAAATAGCTTCATTGATATTGTAAGACTTTAAGTAGATTCTCCTCAATAAATAGCTTAACACGTTTTAATCTTACAATATTTGGCCACCGAATTTTTCTTCTAGGTTTTCTTAATCCGATAATATAACATTTCCTAATAAAAATACGTTATTTAAAGGGTTACTGTTGTTTGCCCTTTAAATTCATGATGAAGATTTTCCGTGACTTTGAGTTTCATTAAAGTTATTTATTTAATGCGCTGCTTAATATAGATATATTATAATGTATCATATCAAAAATATATTGAATATATATTGAATATATTTTTGATATGATACATTATAATATATATATATATATATATATATATATATATATATATATATATATATATATATATTATATAGATATATTATATAGATAGCTGAACAAAGAGCATTTAGAACGGTTAATTGAATTCATAGCATTGGTCTACAACATGAAAGCTTCAAAAACAAAAATAGCCAACCTTAGCTAATTTGGGGACACTGGAAATAAAGATGAAAAAATTGTTTTCACACATTTAACTGACCTGTGAAAAATGCACCGTGAATGTCTGAACAAAGCCGATGAATTCTGATATGTGAGTGACAGTGATTTTTTCATCTCAAAAGTGAAATATATCACCTGTTGTAAGAAAAGCTTATCAGTTATATTTGGGATGCAAAATTGAAGACCAAGATAAGAAGTAGGCACCGCACATATGCTGCAATACATGTGCAACAAATCTCAGTCAGTGGCTAACTAAGAAGAAAAAAATGCATACTTTTTGCAGAGCCCGTGATTTGAAGAGAGCCAACCGATCACGTCATTGATTGATACTTTTGCATGGAACCTCCAATTGCTAAGGGACCGTCAACTAAAAAGAAATGGATAGTGCATTACATCATCTTTGCGTTCTGTCCTCCATAATGAAGATATACCAGTCCCAGAAGCATGAAATTTAGATGATACAGAAGACAATGAAACCTCAGAACCTGAAGCATCAATTTCGTATAACCAAGATTATTGTCTAACATCCATCTCTGAAGTGGGCTAAAACACTTCCTAAAAGTAAAGGAGAGCTGTTAGGTTCAAGATTACAGCAGTAGAATCTGTTAGATGCTAATGTACGGATTTCCCATTTCCGTGATCGTCATAAGTATCTAGTTCCATTCTTCCTTATGGAAGGTGATTGGATGTGCTGCAGTGATATTAGTGCAACCACTTAACATCATTTACAATCCAGAGGAATGGATGCTGTTCATTGATTTCTCGAAGACAAGTTTCAGAAATGGTAATGTTATATCTTCAATTCCAGTTGACCATGCAGTCTACATGACAGAAGATTGTGACAATATGAAACAACTACTGAGATATGTTAATTATGATCAACATAACTGGCATTTTGCGAATATTTAAAAGTTGTTGCACTCCTGCTATAACTGTAAGGTGAATATATCAAGTACTGTTGTTTTCGTTATGAATGGGACAATCGAGACAGAAGTTCTATCTACATCAAGAGAAACTGGCCACTACAACAATCACTAGAATCTTGGATGAAACATGTTCAATCCATCAACAGAGTCAAAGAAAATGTTGTTACCTCGTCACATCTTTTGAAAAATTTCTTAAAGGCTATCAACAAAAGAAAGTATGTGCAGTATAAATGTCCAAGGATAAGTGAAGCAAAGATAAAGGAAGGCATCTTTGTTTGTCCCTAGATTCGTAAACTTCTTTTGGGTGAAGTTTTTGACAGAGTACCAGGGGAAATGAACAAAACTGCACGGAAAACTTTCAAGTCAGTGGTAACTGGCTTGGAAGTTTGCCGTGCAGTTTTGTTCATTTCCCCGTAGTACTCTGTCAAAATTTTCTGGGAAGGAAAGCAGAAAATTACAGAAAACTGGTGAAACCCCCCCCCCCTAGAGACATCTTGGCTGTAACATGGCGTTGAGGATCCACCTCTTAGATTCGCATCTTGATTTCTTCCTCAGAAACTTTGGTGCTGTGTGCGACGAGCACGGTGAACGATATTCATCAAGGCATTACAGCAATAGAGAAACGGTATCAAATCAGGTGGAGTCCGTCAATGCTGGCTGGTTATTGTTGAACTGTGATCAGAGATGGTCTTTCTGCAGTTTACAAAAGACAAACCAAGAAGCGACATGTGGTTACAGAATAACTGTGTATGTATATACTTTTGAAGAATGTTTTCCAGTTGTTTTTTATTCAATAAATACATATATTGGCATCTTGATGTGTTTGTTTATTGCTCTTGTAGCCTACATAGAACAAAACATCGAAACAGATTTTGCAAAGCAACATTGTTTTTCTTGAAAACGTCCATTGTACTCATGTTTATGACATGACTAAATATATCTAATATTTAAATCTAGAGCCAATCATTCAATTTGAAGGTCATTTTCAAATTCAGCATGTCAAAATACATACGAATCTGAAAAATCAACTTGTGAAAATTTTTAACTACTATAATAGTAATAATAATAGCAATATACACCCGTATAAAATAAAATGCCACCGACGAGGAGAGAGATCGAACGAAGAATAAATCTAGAATGATGACACTCATTAACAATTGCAGCAAAACTGAAACAGTCCAAACAAACGACCAACCAATACGGATGAAATTATGAAAGAGAACATATAAAAAAACTGTTTGCATCTCTTGAGCTTCAGTAAAAGATATCAGTGACTCGTAGAAAAATAGAAATTATATTGAGTCAAAGAAATACAGTGCAATAGCATTATCGGTTTACACTATTTTTGCTTTTTTTATTCCTTTATTCAATCTTTTCCTGAAGGGGAACAATAAAACATTTTATATTAGATGGCAGCAAGTTATTTCGAATTTTAAGTCCAATAGTTTCAAAAGTTACAAAGATAAGCGATGTTGAAAAACAGTACTGAAATTTGACTAATAAACTTAACGCCTCTTATATTATAGAGGCGTTACATTTATTAGCCAAATTTCAGTTCAATGGACGCCAATAGTGAAAATATAGAATCTCACTTTTGGTCCCAGCACCTGTAGGGCGTACCGTTCACCGTACTTGAGGCATTTTTTATGTGTACCAGATTGTCTGGCAGGGCCAATTAAATTATAATAAAAAATGTTCCCATGAATAATTCAAATGGGCAATGTGCAAATTATCCGCTTCCATAATAACAGTGTCTTCTTTTTTTTTCCCTTTTTTATCGAATCGCCAGTCTTAGAAGATATCGCGTAGATGTTTTCAAAATGCAATTTTTACAAGCAAAATATATTTCATTGTCCTGAAAACTATTGGACATTTCAGTACGGACATTTATTACACCAAACACGTTTGTACATTCTTTCTCGTTATTTGCTTGTTATAAAAGTGTTTTCTGCTTCACATATAACGAATAGTTATGTTTTATTTACTGGTTGTATCCCGGTTCGAATGAATTGCATTTTCTCTCTCTTTTTCTCCAAACTTTCTTCCTACGACTATGAGAATTTCGGGGCGCGGCAGGCAGTAACATCACTTGTGTGATGACCATGTGGTTTTATTTCAATGTAGTTTAAAAGTGTCAGCTAAAATTCATGATGCCCACAATACCTTAATAATATACGAATGTTCTGACGGTTAAATATAGTCTTCTTTGCTGTCAAATAAGTTGTATTACCACACTTTATAATATACAGCAAAAGGAATACATTTTAATTTTTAACTGAATAAAACTCTTTAAAATTTCTTTTGGCTGAGAGGATTTTATCTTAACAATTACTTTTACAAAAAAAAAATGTATTAAGCTTATCTAAATTTTAACAAGTCAGCATAGGGTAACTTTTAACTTCAGAGGATCTCTTTAAAAATACGTAAAAAGCAATCTACGATTTTTATATTACAGACAGAAGTTGGCGCTAAGACGTTGAGCATACGATAGCTACTTTGTATATTTAAGTAAAATTTGTGGCATAAATGCAAGTGTAAATACGCATTTTCGATCGGATCGTCATTGCTGCAACGATATCTTCAGTTAGGTTTGAGTATTCAAAACACGAAACTGAATATTGATTTACACAAACAAGAATAGCAACAATATAAAACATAAAATATGTGCTTGGACGAAAGGTTAAAGAAATTGATTTTCAATAAAGTTTCAATTTTTCTCACCGACCGCTTTTCTAAATCAAAACAGTGCAATAAATATACATAATCTACATTGTTTTGCATTTGTTAACTGTGACAAAAACAGACGCGTTGCCAGCGGATCAGCTTACTTTGATGTATGGCCTTGAGATGTGAATTGTTTCTCGTTGAGCCGTAGGGAAAGCCTGAATTGCGAATGGATACATTGTATCTGTGCTAGAGGAAGAAACACGAATGTAAAAGAGAAAATCTCCTATATTTTCACCACTTCGTATGATATAAAGAACTAGTTAGAAAAATAATGAAAAAGTAATTCATATATTATCTTGATAGCTTGATTGTTTAAGAAAACATTATCATCATTGTCAATTTAAAAAAAAAATTATTGAAAGTTCTTAGTTCATAACGGATAAATTTATCTCTAGTTTCATCTAGCTTCCCTTTAGATGTTAACTTCTAATCCATAAATGTCCCAATGTATGAAATTCCCAACGTTAGATGGAGTGTTTCTATTGAGACTGAAACAGCATAGCGCCCGGGCCGAGGATTGTGCTTGGCGCCCCCTACACCAAAGGAAATCGTAACATATACTTAGTTTATTTTCTTTTGGACAGATCCATTGTTTACAAAGTTTTATCATAATCAGTTAAAGGGAATGTTTAAATAAAAAACATTAACACATTATATAAATTTTATTTATTTATAGATTATAGACAAGGTTGACAAATGGCTTCGTTTGTGAGACATTTCTTAACCGTATTTTGTTGTTTTAACACTAAAACGACAGAAAGTTGAACATACCGATGAAAAACAATCTAATAACTGACAATTGATAAAAATAAAGGAAAAACATTTTCAACTCAGTAGAAGTTAGATAAAATTTTGCGTAAATATTTCTTGTCTAATATTTGTATTGCAAAATCTTTTGCGAATGTTTTTTTATGAAATATGGCACCAAAAAGAGAAACTATATTATGGTGCTCTCAAAAAATAAGCTGAAAGATTAATTTTTAAGATATTTCAATTTTTAATTAAAATTACATTTTTTTAAAAAATTTTGCTCTGTCTCCTGTCTCATTGTTGGTTATTAATAATTAACTAAAATCAGGTTTACTTACTATTAATAATAACAGTATTTACATTAGTCGGACTATTGTCCTCATCTTTGTCGTCATATTTGTCACAACGTTTCGGCCGTTGTAAGCTCCGGCCTTCTTCAGGTGGTTGGAATTTCGAACTGAACCCTTTATTTCGATCACTGGGGTAGACTGTTCTAGTTCCACGTGCCATGTTTGATGGATGTCAGTTATCAGTTATCTCCTGCTAATTTTCCCTCTGAAAGTCCTCCACTGCCTTAACCGGGTATTGAACTCACACTCTTTGGGTCTGTCACTGGATCTAACCAACGCCTTTATCCACTGTGCCATGTGTCCTTCCGTGCTATATGGTTATTATGGAAGCAGATAATTTGCACATTGCCCATTTGAATTATTCATGGGAACATTACTTCCGCCGGCGATAATGCCGATTTTCCTCCTGTTACCGACCTGGCTATTTTATCTGTTCTCAACATGGTCGGTTTGTTTAATTTCTTCCACGTCTGTAAGCTAATAAAAGTTAAATCTGATCCGGAATCTAATTGTAATCTGATTTTTTTGTTTAACATTTCTACTTGTACATATTTTCGTATATTTATCCCGTCCGCTTGGTCAGTTCTAGTGACTCTTACTCGGCTTTTGCTTTCTTTCTTTGTTCTACGGTGCGAACTTTTATGTTTTTATTGCACGACAGACAAATATTATTGCGATATGGACAATCTTTGTACCAATGCAAAGTCCCACAGCGATAGCATGGACTGGGTGGTGGATTCTTCAGAGGTTTCATTTGACATTTTGTAGTAAAATAATTTGTTTGGTTTGTTTTTGAGGAGGGAGAAAAACGTGTTTGTCGTTGTACTTTTCGTATGTGAGCGACGCCAGACACTTCGATATCTTTCGAGTCCTTTTTTACGCTTATACATCTCTGACAGTCCTCAGCCAATTTTTGTAGCGTCAATTCTGGTTCACTCTCAAGTTTTGTTAGAATTCTCCGTCTGATCTCCGCATCTTTAGTCGAAACCAGGCCTTGGACGAATATGAAACATTTAAAATTGTCAGGACTGAGTTCAGATAACTTAAAGTCATCGCAGTGTTTGTTTACTACGGAAGCGAATGTTATATAGTCTTCGCTATCCTTTTTTGTTAAATTTAAACATTTCCACCTTTTTGTGGAACAGTGAAGTGTTCGGACTAAATAATTCCGTTAAAAGTTTCACGGCTTCCTTGAAAGTCAACTCATTCGTTTTCCTCGGTAGGATGTAGTCTACGAATTTAGTGTATTCGCTTGACCCTAGTTTTCTCAGTAGTAGACTTACTTTTTTCGCGTCTGACCAATTCAAACTCAATCAAACTCAAATCTTCATATCTTCTGAAGTAAGCCGCGAAGGTTTTGTCTTTGTCCGGTGCATAAGTGAAATCTTTGATAGAGCTTCATATAGCATTTTGCGAGAATGCCGCTTCATTTCCAGAATTTGGTCCTTTATTTGTTACTGTCCGTAGTAGTAATTCTTGTAGTTCGAGTTGCTTCTCTTCGTTTTTCTGTTGAATTTCTAATTGTTTTTCTTCGTGCCTAGTCTGTCTTTCCTCATTTTTTTGTTGCTGCTCGAATTGCATTTTCATTAGTTCCAATATGGTTGCCTTAAAGTCTTCCTTGTTTACACCGTAATTTTGTGTAACGATTTTTCCTTTTTTCTCAGTGTAGACTTCAGGTCTTTGTCGCTTGTTGTTCTGGAACCTTAGTACGAAAAAAATTTCCTGCGTAGAATTGGATTCTGTTCTGGCTAACAGGTAAAATTCGTGTCTTCGTTACCACTGTTAAGGTTGGTGTCCAAAACAAATTTTTCTTTTTTTTTATCTTCGCGTAGAACTTGTTTTTGTTTTTTTGTTTTCTCAATACCTCCGTCGCCTCTGTTATGGACGACCGATAGCAAAAAGGTTGTTTTTTTAGATTCTCCGCGTAGAATTCGTTTCTTCAATATCCTCGTCGCCACTGTTATGGTTCAGGTTAGGACCAAGGAAGAGCAACACGGACACATATTACACGGAATAATAATACAAGATGTGGAAGGTGTCAGTCTGGTTTGGAGTGAACTACTATCGGCTCGACTCTATTCGTCTCTCTCTCTCTCTTGAGAGGCGTAGTATACATAGTGTTAGGAAGAGTTCATTCCGTAGTTATAGGTAAGGACCCATAACAAAATGTCCCCATCGTTTTTGCATGAAATGGTCACCATATTAACATCCCAAATTTACATGGTGGTTGCATAATATAATTATGTATACTATCACGTATGAAATGTCACGTTTTTATTGTAATTATAAAGATTTGGCCGTTTGTTGCTATATTCATGGTTCTGTCAATAAAATATATTTAATAGTAGTTTATGTTTTTACTGTACAAAGAAAAACAAGATAATAATAATAATAATAATAATTTTAAATTACATTTTTCCTTTTCTTTAATTTCATTTTTAAGTCTCATTGCCTTTATTTAACTTTAATTCTTTCATTTTATTTTTATTTTTCCTTTCCCTCTTTATCTAATTGTCTGTTATTCTTTTATATTACTGTTTCTTATTATCTAAATTTTTAATTTTTTCTCCTCCACACCTCCAGCGGAACGTTCAGTCCATCTATTTTATACTTATACGTCTGTCGATGTATATATATATATATATATATATATATATATATGTGTGTGTGTGTGTGTGTGTGTGTGTATGCGCATGGGTCGGAATCATATTGACTGACTTTTTACTTTTTTGTTTTTTCTCCTTTTGCATATGGCTACAGGTGTACTAATCTGACAATGTTCTGCTTTTTGACTGATTTCTCTTTGAATGAAAATTTCAAATTTAACTTTTAGTAGTTAGCAGGTTGAGAAATGACCCCAAATGTAAATTTTTTCTTGTTTTTTTTCTCTTTGTTTAAGGAATTCCTTGATAGCTTTTCCGCTAAACTGTAGGTGGGGAAAATGATCTACCCGATAAAACTCGATAACTATCACTTTCATTGGCGTCGGTAAGATGAACATTCGTCGAATAAAATTCTGTGCCTGCCTCTCAACATGTAAGGAATCGTAAATTTTATACTATTTTAAATTACATTTCTCCTTTTCTTTAATTTCATTTTAAGTCTCTTTGACTTTATTTAACTTTAATTTTAATTTTCTCTTTTCTTTCCATTTTATTTTTATTTTTTGTAATAACCCTCAATATTAAAGTATATCTGCGTCTGATATTTCACCTGGTAGTGGTCACTGCGACTTAGTATAGTCAGTGCCATGTCTATACGCATATGCTACCCCACTGAATGCAATACTCAATAATGAACTCATTAACCATGAATATATGAATATAATCCCCATCCGCACTATCTCATGGACAGGACGAGTTCTATGGTCTTGTTCGACTGTCGTCCTAGAAATGACAACTTAAACAAATTACCCCTTACGAATCTTAAGATCAAATTTTAATACCGGATGCCGGCACCTGGGTCAACAAGAGCCGCGTACCTCAGAAACGAACCAGTCTGGGACCAAAAAATCTGTCACAGGAACAAACACTTCCAAAAACGAAGAGACACTTGGTCACCAAATCCGGACTATTCCCAACCTTGGACCAAGAGACTCAATGCCAACTCAAAAGAAAACGAACGAAATATTCTCGCGAAGAGTATCAACAAGTCATGACATCATTCTTCACTCGAAAATCCAGTAAAGAACACCACGAATCAGACATACCAAATATGGAGAACTATGGTAGGAAATGATATAAGACTTCACCTCAACCCAAATATGCTTGCCTATGTCCGCGCGCGAAAACATTGTGTGAAACAAAAGACTCTCAAATGCAAAAATAGATAAGATAAGATTAGATATAAGACCGAATACAATAAACCATCACCCAAATAGTAAAGAGATGAGGGTAGAAATTAAGTAATATGGCAGAGGATGAAGTAAAAACTAAAATAAGTGAGATACGAAATAATAATCTTCCAGGAAATAAAACCGAAGAATCTAACTGTGACATAACCTGCAGTTATCCAGACGATGTCACTGAAGATGAGTCCAACTACATTAAAGTAGAATTCCTTGTCACATAAATGTCAGACAGAGACCAGCTCCTAAAAATTCATATGACAAAGACCAATAAGCACATTGTGCAAATATACAACGCTGTACTGCAAACACTATAAACAGACAAACCACTGGGAAACTGTTGTGACCTTGTTAGGGACCAGAAATAAAAACACAAAGAGAGGAATTTAGTTAAATCTATTAACAGAATAGTAATACAAATATATACAAATATATATATATATTGTTGCTGCAAGAATGTTCGGTCCGACTGTCAAAGCTGACTGCTGTAAACTTTCGGATATTTATTTGTACAATGGTACAAAATGTAGCACAAGGCCAAAATGGGGATTGGGGGGAAAGGACGGTCTTCATCTGTCTTAACTTTAAACTTAGCTATCCACAAGCACTGACCCGAACATACAAACAATATTCCTAACACCAAAGCAACGCATTCTTACTTACCTTTCTTACTACATACACATTAATACTGCATTGTCTCTATGAAAATCCTAACTAGTCCCCATATGTACAATTCATTGTCTGTGGGAGGTGGGGAATAAATCAACAATTTTGAGAAGAGAGCCTTACTAATGACATTAGTGTGCCATACGGAAGTAGAAGCACAGAAAGTCGGTAAAGGAGAACCGGGTGGATGTGTGAAACACACACTTCCGCCCTCCCCCCCTTCAATGAAGATTCCTCCGAGACCACAGATTAACTGCGATATCGGCCTTCCCTTGTACCTCCGACCAATCCATTTCCAACTGGATATCAGGGCCGAACCAGACGCCGAGTATCTTGACCGGCCCATCCGTCCAGAGGAAAGGTCCAGGAAGAGAAATTCCCTTCCACGCACCCAACCGCAAGCCAACAGACTTATCGCGGTTGATCTTGGCCCCTGTCACCATCTCATACCCACTGATTTCTTTGCTGACTTCGTCAATCTCGGCTCTTCTCGACACAAGAACTGAAACGTCATCAGCATAAGCAGAATACCTGATAGTATCAGGTAGGGAAATTCTGCGTAGGGCCGGGCTCGTCTTTAACTTGCGAAGGAAAGGTCAACACAAGAATGTAAAAGTAAAGGCGAAAGCGGACAACCTTGACGAATGAAGCGAGACAATACGAAAGGTTCCGATCGTACCCCATTCACCTCCACCAGCGCACCGGGAGTCGCATAGAGAAGTCGAATCCAGATGCGAAAGTACACTTCGTAAGGTAGACCATCTAATCCCGATTTGTCCAGGCCAACCTTCCTCAGCGCTTCCCGACTCTGTGATGGGATCCTCGCACCTAGCCGCTTCAGCTGCCTCAAGACAGGGAAAGTCAGCTAAATAGGCATCGCCCGGGATCCCAGTTAAAAAGTTTCTGAAAGTACACACGAAAACCTCACATATGCCCTCGTTTCGGTCCGCTTATCCGGCAATGTGACGCACGCGATATGTCGTCGAGATGAATTCTTACTTTCCTCTGCTCGTAATTCAGCGGCCACATTCGTTGCCTCAGAGGACATTCTTTTTAACCTAACCCTACCTGAGCTTGATCCTTCTTGATAAGCAAGGAGGCCAACTCTGTCTTAGCTAAAGCTATTTCCCCACTATCACGGGATTTAACTACCCGATCGACTTTTTGCTCACAAGCCGTTTGCGCCGCTAATCTATATAGATTGAGTCGACGACTAAAATCAGCAGCAAACGTTCTAATTTGCGATTTTAATTTATCCCTCCAGGCATTCCCAACCACAATTCCCGACATTTGCCTTTGTATCATCAGTAGCAGCTGGACCTGGAAATCTTAAACATCAAATAATAATGAGCAGTTTAATTTCCAGTAGCCGGCCAACTTAACCTTAAGCTTATCTAAGTTTACACGGACCCGGACGAGCCTATGATCCGAATAAACTATATAATGAAAACTTGGACACCCTAAGAGCCCTATATCGACTCTCGTATCTAAGAGTCGGCCGAGGTAGCTAGAACGCACCTCTGTAGCCGAGCCGCCACTATTAGTCCAAGTCCCTTTCCGTTAGTGAGTGAGCTTCTTCATTTTGATAGAATACAACGGCCACTCTTATTTTTGTGGGGTGGGCGGGTCCCACTAACATCTTTTATTTTTATTTCTAATATTTTGTTATATTTTAGTTTGTTTTGGGGGTTATCCCCTCCCCCCTCATTTCATACAGTCATTAAATTTTTATATTTATTTGTATAACGGACATTTGAAATGTTCATGTCATGGGGTGTTTTGTAGATTCCCTGTGAATATGGGGTATTGTGGTATATGCACTAGTGAATGCTGAAGGATGAGTTAATTGTAATGAATGTATTTGTCGTGAATCTGATTAATAAGTATTGGAAGGAAAGAACGTATAAAGAAGTAACAAGTTTATAGGAAAAGAAATCCAATTTCCTAAACATATCAACTCAAGTCATACAAACAAAACTGGATCAAGGGCTGAACATCTACGATGAATGTGTGAAACGTGGAAAATATAATCCATTGAATGAAACATTTGACATCACAAAAGAAAATGTTGAATGGCTTTGTAGTGATGACAGATCGAAAGCAAAGAACATTTTGGATATACAACTGGAAACACTTCAAGTTCCCAAACTATTCATCCATTCAAAAGAAGAAAAGCAGCCTTGGAGCGAACTTTAACAACAACAACAACAACAACGTCAACTTCCGAACCAGAGACTGGATCAGAGACCCAATCAGAGAGTTCGAAAAAGGAAGAAGTATAGCAAAACCAAAACTGAAAACAAATTAGTAACATCTTCAAACTTATCAACCACCAAATGTTTGTCAGCCCTTATCTCAAGAAGGGATTGACGTTGATACACCATCTTAATCTGGTGTTTACAGATATATTATTAAAGAAGATGTTGAACTTAAAAAAGAAATGAAGAAAACACCACAGAAATTGGTCATTACATTTTGATGCTAAATGAATTGACGGCCTAAAATATCAAGTGCTTGTTTTGAACAATGAAAGAAGAGAGGTTCAGTTAGAGGGATTAGATCTACCAAATGGAACAGCGGATACTGTTGTCAAATGAATAACAGTTGATCTGGGTGAATACAATTTATGGAAGAGCATAAAGGTTATTGTTGCAGACACTACGAATGTGAACACTGGAAACAGAATAATTATATATTATGCTATAATTGTAGTATATTATTTTTCTTTATATAAGTTTTTCTTAATTGTAGATGGAATTTTGTAATTGTGTATGCAAGTTTGCATTTTTTTTATTTGTAAGTTTGCATGTTATGCTATCGCTATAAACTGTTAGAAATACAGAAGCAAATTGAAAAATAAAAATTCTGAAATATTTTAAATTTTTATCCTTATTGCATATACAGTAAAATCGAATTTTGGTTTTGAGGTGACCTTTTTCAAGAACTAAGCCAAATTAATGCCCTTTTCATTACTTTGAAGAAATATTCGTCAACATATGGCACAGAAACAAAGAGTTACTAAAAAAGTCATAACCCTAATCTCTCTCTCTATATATATAAAGACATTTATATTATGTTTAACGTTCTTTTTATAGATACAAGTATTTTAAGCAAATGCTCTGTTTTATAACAAACAGTATTAAATAACATTTACCGGCCTGAATTTTTCATAGAACATTTTCGCTCTCCAACAGGAATCGAACCTGTATCCTATACGGAACCATCATTTCGCGCGATGTGCCTTAACCGTTCGGCCACAGATGAGTGTCTGGTTAGCAAGGTCGATTTTACTATCTTTAAACTTAAATCTTCCATGAATCTCTTCTATTCATATCTGCTCTAGCGTATCAAATGTAAACAAATGACGTCATATATTTTAGAATATTGGACATAGTCCGACAATTTTCTATGAAAATTTCTCGGACATTCAGGCCGGTAAATGTTATTTAATACTGTTTATTATAAAACAGAGCATTTGCTTAAAATACTTGTATCTATAAAAAGAACGTTAAACATAATATAAATGTCTTTAAATAAATTGTCGGACTGTGTCCAATTCTAAAATATATATATTGCTGCTTACATATACATGTCTCTCTCTCTCTCTCTCTCTCTCTCTCTATATATATATATATATATATATATATATATATATATATATATATAGATAGATAGATAGATAGAAAATATTAGTGGTCAATACACACACACACACACACACACACATATATATATATATATATATATTTCATGGTTATAATTTATTACATTGGAATCATAATCACGATCCAATTCATCAGACCTACAATTTTTTTTCTTTGAATTTGTCCTGGACATTGAGTTCTACCTGGATTCTATCCTCTTGGGAATTTATATATATATATATATATATATATATATATATAAATTCCCATTTTTATATATATATAAATTCCCATATTTATATATAGAGGATAGAAGAGGATAGAATCCAGGTAGAACTCAATGTCCAGGACAAATTCAAAGAAAAAAAATTGTAGGTCTGATGAATTGGATCGTGATTATGATTCCAATGTAATAAATTATAACCATGTAATATTAGTGTTTGAGCCTTTTATATTATATATATGTATACATACACACACACACACACACACACACACACACACACACACATATATATATATATATATATATATATATATATATATATATATACGCCCCCACAAAATTTCGAGCACTCTGGAGAAAGCGCGAATTTGTAAACAATGACTACTACTGTTAATACTACAAAACTCTTCCATGAATTGAGTCCTCTCGGTCATTGGCGTGTTTATTCGAAGAATACGTATGTAAAAATTCGCCTTCTCTACCAGGCGCTGATAGCTCAGGGTTAAAATCTCCGACTGATCCCAGCTTGAGGCAATCGTATGTCTATCTACACTGATGAGCTGTAATACAGCGAAACTGTCTGTTTGTGTATGACGACATATATATATATATATATATATATATATATATATATATATAGAGAGAGAGAGAGAGAGACAGAGAGACAGAGAGAGAGAGTTGTGTACGGATTTATTCATTCAGAGATTAACCGTATTCTGCTAGTGCTTAGTTTATATTCAACATTCGAGTTATCGCGGTACACGGCACTCAAATATTGTCTTCTTCATTAACTTTTAGAATGTTACAGTATCAGGTCAATTTGTATTAAATGTCAAATTAAGGAAAAAAGACATTACAATTGCCATAGAGCAATATTATTTCATAATTTCCATAAGTGGGGGAGGGCGCCAGTTTTTAGTTTGAATTATTCACAAAGCTAAATACAGAATCAACTATTTATGGTAAATACAGTAAGTACTTTCAGATATGTAAATATTCAGTGGGGGCGAATAATTCTGTCTAGGACTGTATATTTTTTTTATTTAATTTTTCTTGCGTTCGGACAAGTGTTTTCTTTTCTGGACACGAAATGTGTAAAAACTGACCGAAAGCTCTGCATATCCGAGCACTTTCGGCTATTATCAAGGTGTGATTTTTTTTTGTTTTTTTTTTGTTTTTTTTGTATGGGAATCATTTATTTTCACAAAACGGACAGCACATTGTGGCCGTCTTCGTAGTTAATGTTATTGAGGGTTGGCTTTTCCATTTTTATTTTTTGGGCTTCCATTATTTTTAATCGTTTTTACATGTCCATTGTATTTATAACTAGTATGTTTCGCATCGCATGGGGATTGGTAGGTTTTCGTGTGTATTTCAATGAGTCGTAATTGAGCTATATATGCACATATATAAATATATGTATATTTAGGTATCTATGTTGGAGTCTCTCTCTCTCTCTCTCTCTCTCTCTCTATATATATATATATATATATATATATATATAAGTGTATATCTATATGTGTAACTGTATATATATATATGCAGATATATGTGTGTATATATTCATGTTTAAATATAAATATGTATAGGGATAATATGTATATTTCTCAATATATATGCATGTAAGTATATATATGCATATATATATGTATATATGTAGGTATATATTTTGATGTATATATATGTATATATATATACGTATATATACATGTGCATATATATTTATGTGTATAAATCTGTATATATACATAAGTAGTAATATGTATGCATATAAACATGTATAACTATATACATATATATACACACATATATATATATGTGTGTGTGTGTGTCTAATATATATATATGATATGTATATATGTATACATATATACACGGTGCATCAAAAATACTTTTTAAAAATTTGGGGGAGGGTTCTTCACACCAAAACAAGGCCAAAAATATAAATTAACGGGTAAAATTCAATGACATTAAATAGGCAGGAGACCGCACTAAATATAAAACCAAATTTAATTGGCTGAGTAAAATCAATATATGGTCAAACCAAGAAAGCTGAGACTCACTCTTCCGTTATATATATATATATATATATATATATATATATATATATATATATGTGTGTGTGTGTGTGTGTGTGTGTGTGTGTGTGTGTGTGTGTGTGTGTGTGTTATATCAAAAAGACTTTGGACCGGATTCCTCACATCAAAAGAAGGCAAAAGTCTCTATAAACATATGTTCACAAATCCTTCGTTTTGGAGTTATTAAGTTATATGAAGTTTACAGTAGATGGTCCTATGTTGGCATATAGACTAGGTTACATTTGTCATTAGTATACATTTCTTCGACGTTTAACGTGTGTAGTAAGTCAGTTAACTGAGAAGTATTCCGTTTTGCAGGTTATTCATATTGTGAGCAAGCAGATTTTACATGATTTTTACATACGGCCTTGCGAATAGTAATGGATGTGAGGCTGCACGACTGCATCAGTTTGCAATCGAGTCATCCAACCTTTGCTGCTCTTTATCGTCACGTTCCTGAGACAGGATCCATGGATCGAGGAAGGCCGAGATCCGCTAATACGCCTGACGCATGCAGGGTGATTCAAGAGAATCTCCTGTATCCGTATCATTTGCAACACGTACAGGGTCTCACTCACCACAGGAGAACGTTTGCCGATTGTTTATTGCACAGACTACTGATCTGTTCAGTCTTGCTTACAGAGGTGGCAACATGGAATAACAAATTTATACAACCAACATTTGTGGGAGGGTCAGAATCTTCATGTTACAATACAGGCTAGACACCAGCATCAGTTTACGATTAATGTGTTGGCTGGAATTGTCGGATAGGTCCATATGTTCTCGTAACAAGTCTGTAAGCTGTCTATAGGGACCTGCTAATGGATGTACCCCTGCTAATACAAATACGCGTGTGGTTCATGTATGATGTGTCTTCAGCACATTTTAGTCACATTGTTCGCAATGTATTGGCTGACATCTACCATGAAAAATGGATAGGTAGGGGAGGACCGGTTCCATGACCTGCGCGTTCCCCTAACCTCAATCCTTTGGATTTTCATCTCTGAGGTCACCTAAAACAATTGTTTATGCAGCAAACATTAATAATGTAGAGAAGCTTCATCAACGTGTCATTGGAGCCTGAGAAACTTTCGACTGAGAGTATTTGTAAGGGTCCGCCAACGGGTGCATGCGTATGTAGAGGCAAGCGGGGGGCATTTTCAACATTTGTTATAAGTTGCTGGAGGTACAACGATGGCCTTTTGGACATATTTTTAAATGGATATTTTACCTTGTTTTAGTGTGAGCAGCCCGCCCTCAAAATTTGTAAAAATATTATCGGGTTGTATATTGGATTATTCATTAAACAGCGTCTACTATAAACTTTAAACTCAGTAACTCAAAAAGGAAGAAATTGCAAACAGATGTTTATATGGACTTTTGTCCTTGTTTTGGTATGAGGAACCCGCCGCCAAAGTTTGTAAAAGTAATTTCGATACAAATAATATATATATATATATATGTGTGTGTGTGTGTGTATATATATATATATATATGTATATATATATATATTTATGTATATATATGAATATATCTGTATATATGTATGTGTGTAGATATATATGTGCGTATATATATGTATGTATATATATATGTATATATGTAGTTTAAAATATGTATATTTAGGCAGCATATTTTAATTCAAGCATGTTTTGTTAATCCTCTCATTTGTGCTTGTAGGAAATTGATCGATAAAAACTTTCGAATTCTACAGCGTTCATGCTCACATATTCATAACCTATACTAACTCTTTGTCTTAGAAATTTATCTCCTGAAAATGATCTGAAATACTTGGGAAAATATAAATCATATATATATATATATATATATATATATATATATATATATAATATAAGTAAAAATTTGTCACTTAGTTGCAGCTGATTGATATTAACTTCAGGATCCCGACTTCAGAGTATGTGTATACATATATATGTTTGTGTGTGTGTGTTAGTGTGTGTGTTTGTGTGTGTTTGTGCGTATACATGCATAAATATATGTATCTATACAAGTGCAATGGATAAATTGTCAATTGTCTCCATTTTGTATATTAATTTCGCGCATGCGCGTCGTTTGTTTTTGATTTTGTCGACTGCAGTAGGATCAGTTGGGAGAAAAAGCGCACCATGACGCAATTCATTCCGCCAGAAATTTGGAAACGGCATGACGAATTGCTTGACATTCACACCGGAAGCTCCAGTACGAACATTTCAGAATGTTTGGATGTCAATCTCTGGACAGTGCAGAGGATTCAGAAGAGTTCGATGATATATCCAGTCAACATCATGATGCTTGCAGTGATCACTAAAGATGACGACGTTATACCTACATTGATATTCCCCATTGGACCTCAGACTCAACACGGAGGCCTACATCACATCCCTTGAGGAGGCAGTGCTGCCTTGAGAAGAAGGGAGCTGATGGAAGAACCTATGTGTGGCAACAGGATTCTACACCATGACACAGAAGAAGGTGAACCTAGTCATGGCTGTCAGACAATTTCGTCTGGAGGCCGTGGTTGAAGCCAATGGCGATTTTATTGAATAAACTTACTCTTTAGTATTTCAAGATATTTTTACATAATTTTGGTAAATATATTTGTTAAAATAGGACGTCAGTTTTATTTTCATGTTTGCGTAATTTAGGCGACATTTTATCCATCGCATCCTTTATGTAGCGGTATATATATATATATATATATATATATATATATATATATATATATATATATATATATATAATTCTCTACATACAACGTGTGAAAGCACGTGCGATACCCTGTCCTCGTCAGCCGCCAACCAGAGGAGGTAACACAGATTCGATGGCTAAAGCTGTACTACCACTCTTGGCGCTACCAGCAGCTTTTCGCCACAGTCTCTTTCGATTTCTTTTTACAACTGGAACTGAAATTTTCAACGTTGTGTTAAAATACAGAACGAGCTTGTAGCGACCGTTATTAATGACATAGAATTGAAGGTAAACAGATGTGTTTCACATCCGAAGTAGCATGGTTTTATTTAACTTTATTTATTTTGGATCTTGACCAAACCCAATACGATGTCTGTTGAGCTTCGGTATGGAGACGATGTGAAACACGCTTTAGGTTCTGGCTAGTGATGCCCACCTTCAAAAGGAAGGTAACGATTGACCGTCCAAAGAATCCACGGCACCTGACCTCACTAGATAGCACATGACATTTATCTAGGTTTCTAGAACAGCTGTAGCTAATTTTTAAGGTATTGCGGTTGAAGATCTTGCTTAATTTACTTTCTTTAGGGAAGTGCTTGATAATTAGATTTAAGAATTTGTGCCCTAATTTGTACGGACTAATTTGTTGAAGGGAGGTGTATACCAAATTATTCTCCTTCCTCTATTGTTTTTTTTTAGAATAACTACAGTTTTCTCTATATTTAATTTCGGAAAATCTGTAACCACTGTCGGTAAGGATTTTGTTATAGATAATTTTGTGTTTATCGAATATTTCCTTGCTAGAAGAGTGCTTGTTTATACGGCGTTCAACAGATGATGGAATATGTTTAATAACTGGCGTTGGGTGATTGGAATTAGGGTTTATATAAATGGGGTTAGCATTATTCTTTAAGAAGGGTTGGAAATTATTTAAGTGTAAGTTTAAGGTTACATCTAAGAAGTCTACTTGCTTTATATTAGAATTAATTTTAACCTTGAGGTGTAAAGATTTAAACACTCTATGGATCCATTTCCTCAACTTGTCAACTTTGCTACCGGTAGAATTATTCACTACCATCAAACCATCGTCTTTATAAATCCCTATATTATTAAGACTAATTTCATTGTGAACTGTGAGATTGTATAAAATAAACAGTCCTACCAAGTCCGATGATTCAGCAGAATCCAGCGATCCCATGGACACATCAAAGTTTTCACCAGATTTTTTTTATCCATTGTTCGTTGTTGTGTATCATAATTGATTTTCTGCAATTTAGGATGATATCAATTTCATTTTTAGAAATATCGGAGTAAAACTCGGCAAACTCCAAGGCTGTTTCAAAAAGGTCTTTAGATATTGATGGATAGAAGTCCACGATGTCGAATTAAATGAAAGTACTGCTGTTTTTGTTATTGAGGTTTTTAAACCAATCAATCACTTCTGCAGTGCCGACCCACTGGATTAGGCTGAGCTGACCCTTTATCTGTTTATTTACACGTTCCAGGAGTGTTTTGCTAATTCTCCCAATCTCAGACTGGGTCAGGTTGATAATTCTCGTGGGTAGTTTGTTTAGGAAATCACGTTTGTGGTCTTTGAGAAAAATGTAGGCTTCCCTAGTCGAAATTTTGGTCACCCTATCACTTATTTTCAGTTTATCGGTAATCTTCTTGTCTGATTAATTAATTATGTTTCCATAATTGTAATTATCTGTATTAACCTTCTTGTAATTTTTTGTTAATTCTTTTCTAATCAAGGTGTTATAATCTTTTGGATCGAGTTTGTAGAAGTTTGTCGTCTTATTTCAACTGCACATCGACGGGTGATGGTCGAAAATGGTTATGAACAATCCTGCTTGTATGCAAGCCGGATGTGAAACGTCACTTCCCTTTTTCCATTTGTTTGAGAAGAAAAATATACATACAAAAAATAAGTATCTGAGTGAAACAATAGTGCTTGTTGATAGCAGTTTGGTGATGGATGGACCGGGTGTTTAGTTGAAATGCACTGAAACCAAGTTGCATCTTTGTAGTAAAATGGTTTTGTCTATGTGATAAAATTATAATAAATAAATAATTATCGCTCTACTATCTGTATCGAGCTCTTTTTTTAATTAACTCTGCGAACGTTGGAATTTATATATTACTTTCGTTCTCATCGCATCGTGTGTGAATTTGTAAACAGTGACTATTTAAGCTAATATTGCACGACTCTTCGGCAGAATTGAGTCACTGTCAGTCACTGTGTGTTTATCTAAATCTAAAAATAAACACGCTAAAATTCACCTTCATCCCGTACCGTGCGCTGACGGCTTAGTGGGATAAGTTCCGACTGAGGCAAATTCAGTCGGGTTTCGATCCTAGATAGAGGCAACCGGACGTCTAGCCACACTGATGAGCTGCGAAACAGTCTGTCTGTGGATGACAATATATATATATATATATATATATATATATATATATATATATATATATATATATATATAATAGCTTGCCACTCGTATTCGAGGATATCCGTCTAGTAGGACGGTTAGCCAACCTCTATTGCAAACACCCATAGAGCCATCTATGCTGAGCTGACCTTAGTTATTCTGGGAGAGAGCGTGTTATCTAGCTATCCTTGCACACATCGACCAGCTCATCACGATCACCAAAATACAACTCTCAGCATAAGACTGTTTAAACCACGGTCGAATATTCTTAGGAGAGGACAGATTAATGTCGAATTGCGTTCGAAAAGCACGCCGCACCGTGACAACCGTATTTGCTTTCGCGAACTCGAGAACGCAGAACGCCCTTTGCTTAGGACTCGCCATTCCAGGGGTAAACAAACAACAGCACGTTGCCAGAGATATGACGCGACTACTGATAACTGAGACCAAGAAAGTTAACACTCTGACTTTCGTTATATATATATATATATATATATATATATATGTGTGTGTGTGTGTGTGTGTGTGTGTGTGTGTGTGTGTATTGGGGAGTGTATGTACCTGTTAACTGAGGCCAAGAACGCTAATATATATATATATATATATATATATTGTTAAAAAAATATATTGTTAAAAATATATATATATATATATATATATATATATATATATATATATAACGTTAGCGTTCTTCGTCTCAGTTAATAGGTACACACACGCAAATACACACACAAGCACATACATGTGTGTGTGTGTGTGTGTGTGTGTGTGTGTGTGTGTGTGTGTGTGTGTGTACTTAAGCAGTATCCTTTCTTTTAAATACGTTGTATTAAATGCCAAAGACAACTTAGTCCTGCTGATTTTCTTTTGTATTTTCTCATATTTTCGAATGAGACTTTTTATTTCAAAATTATATTGGTATATATATTTTCCAAAAGACAACCGAGTACTTTCGAACATCATCGTTCATCATCAGGGTCAAATTTTTTAACTTTAGCCAATTGCCCTGCAGCGGAATCGTATTGCTACATTTATAAGAACCAAATAAACGTTACGAATTATTTTTCATTCAAGAGACGCGTTAATGTTATCACGTGCAGGCGAAGCCATGTGATCGTATGAAGAGGTGAAAAAGATTTTTTATTGTAAATACTTAAAGAACAATACGTTATGGAATTTTAAAAAAAAATTAATTCCATAGTAGAGGAGTGGTTTAAGGTGGTAACTGTGGAAAACTTTCGTCACATCTATTATATCAAAAAAAAATACTGGGAATGTCATCAATAAAATCTGAGATGTGCTCTGTCAGCGTTTCAATTCTCGAAATTATCGGTCGACCGAGTGGTAGGAACTTAAGAAATTGGTTCAAAAGGTATGGGTAGATTTGTAGTAATGTTTTCGATGGTTGGCGACTTTGTGATTAATTTTGGAAGCTTGTGTAAATTAGGGAGAGTATAGAAAATATTTAAAATCGGATTATCGGGCCCTGTGTCATTTCTCGAAAATAAACTGAAGTTGGGTTCACTTTCAAAAAAATTAAATTTATCACTATATATATATATATATATATATATATATATATATATATATATATATATCCGACCTATTTTTCTGAAATAAGTATTTTCATGTTTGATCATTGAAAGTGGGTCGAGTAAAGTACTTTTCAGAGTGATCAGTAATTGAACAAAATCAGTACGCTTAAATCCACGGCGATGAAGACCTGTGATTACGTGCTAGCATCAATAATCTACACAAATGGATGCTGAGAAATAATTGTTTTGACCTACTTCCTGAAATCTGACGAAATAACCAAACATCAATATTTATTTATCTATTGGAATCACTTCTTGGTCGGCTCCACATAAGTGCATACATTGCCATGGGAATTTTTCTGTATATACATCTCAACAATCATAAATATATATTTCTTCGGAACCAAAAGTTCATAGCGTTTTTCAGTGAATTTCAAAGACAAATAGATATTTATAGAGATTTATTCAACCATATGACATATTTGTTTTACTACTTTTTGCCATCATTAACGCAGCTTTGTGTTTCCATCCATCCAGAATTTAGCATCTTTCTCGGTGATGTATTGGAGGAGGTGGACATATCGAACTTGCTCTGTTACCGACTTGGCTTGTTGGCAGATGAGTTGCGCTCTTTTTAGTCCTAAGTGGTGTGATAGCGTGTTGGGGTAGACGGTCGAGCATTGTTGTTTTGGGACAATAGCTCGTATCGCTCCCGAACATCTTGCGTACGTGTACGACAATGTGTCGCCGCCGTCATCTGGATGAAATGGTTGGTGTTTCTCACGCTAGCCGTGTCAAAAATGGTGTGGGTTACGGGAACGGAGGAAATCTCAAACGAACGCTTATCCGATTCTTTGGACAAGACGAAGATCTCTACTGACAGAAAGTGATTGGTTTCGGTAGATGAGTACGAGCTGCGAGCCTGGTGAGCATGAATTGGGTCAAACTTGATTTCCTTTCTTAGTCTCTTCAGGTCCCAACGAGGCGGACCCCACCCTTGGTTAAGCTAGTGTCTTTGTTATCCTAGTTAATGTGACAGTCTATCCCGGCCTCATCTTGGCCTCTTCTTTTGTTATAGTCCTTTTCAAGGTTACCTATCTCCCCAGTTTTTTATCACCGCTTTTTATCTTGATTGAAGCAGCTTTTATATTCTCCCACACATATAGAGGGTTTCTTGATTCTGTCTATCGGCAGAATACAACGGCCATTATCATTTTTTGTGAGTTGGTACCTTATTAACACAGATTTAATTTCTTTTAATTTAATTTAATTTAATTTTATTTTATTTGATTAAATAACTTCACCCCCTCTCCTTTCATACCACTGTAAATATTCCACTGCACATCCAAATTTTTATATAAGTTTATATTTAAAAAAATGTTTGTACATATATATCCAGAGAATTTTACCATTGAATGTAGAAGAATGAATTCTTGTGGTGATTGTGTCAATTGATAGAATGAAGGGGTTGTGAATTCAAACTAGCTAATCGTTATAAAAATTTAATCTCCCTACTAAATCCTAAATTCTTGTGCCAAACAAACTAACTTGTTTAGTAAACATATATATATATATAATAGAAAAAGTGAACTCTTGCGGCTCTTATCCCCAAAACAATGCTTAACCACTCCGTAGAATCTTAAAAAAAACATTTATTACAGTATAGACTAAAAAGGTACAAATACGAAGTTCAAATGCTTTTCTTAGGTTATTTAAAAAAAATAAATGAGGCTCATAGAAAACTCCATCCAGGTTTTCACAAGGGCTTGAGACCACGTCACTCATTGGCTACTAAATATGAAAATATATTTTCTCATAAATTCAAAACGAGTTCTTTACCAGTCACAAATATTTTGGCGGTTTCTAACCGCTAATTTCAAAAGATTTACATATGTAAGAATTTTTTTCACTTAAAAATGCACTTCTCTCAAAAGATCGTGTACAAAAAACAACCTAGACGATTAAACATTTATTTGCTACACTAAAGACGTGTACCTCCACGAGATCGCTAAAAAAGAGCATAGCGTGATGAAAAAGACGTCAAACTTGACGAAAACAAAATTTTATCGTCTAAATGTTTATGTTATTATTAAGAGGAAAGATCAAAGTTTATTTCAATTATTTTTAAAAATTTTTCCTTGTTTTTTTAAAACATTCTGAATTTTGATTTTAAAATCCTTGTTTCTCTTTGTATCACCGGAACTAGTAAAATAACATATACAATTTTTAGCACGTTTTTTTGTATGACACACATTAATTTGAAAAATCTTGTAAAAATAAAGATAATTGTCTGATGTTAATGAAACTTTCAGAAACTATTCACAGATGATCAAAATTATTATAAATATGTTTTTTTATTAAAGTCATGGCAGAAATATTTTTTTATATTTATTACACCCCCCACCCCATAACTAAGTTTATGAAAACTCTAGAAATTCGACCGAGTCCACTTTAGTAATTACAATAGTTACAAGGCTTTGAGGAATGCAAATCATGTTTTTTTTGTTTTTAATTAGAACCCTCTGCCTGAAAATCAGCTCTGAATTGTAACATACAAAACTCAATAAAACAAATATATTATTTAATTTCAAATGCTTTTATTTACTTTTAGTTGTTTTTATGGATATGGACAATATTTTCTGAAAGCAAAAAATTTTTTCGATGAAAAATGAATTTTTAATAATTTTATTATTGTTATTTTTTAATTATAATAAGATTTTTACATTTAAGTTGTTAAAATATTATAAAATTAGTTAAAAGCCGCATCCACTTTCGTAAGTGTCCTTATGAGATCGATCTTTTTTTAGCGCGCTGTAAATTATATCGTTTTGACTAATCAGAAGACCCGCAGTAATTAAGAAATGTAATTTTGTGTTTATAATCAGGCTGTAATTATAAAGTACAGAAGACCAACCAGAATACAATTAAGTTGCGTTATTTGAGTTAAGCATTGTTCTCCGCTGTTAAGGCCTTTACTTTTGCGAAATACGTGTGGAGAAGTTAATTTGATTTTTCAATTTCAACTGAGAAAGGTACCTACAAGTATCAGTATCATCTTATGAAATTTATATGATCTTATTTTTATATTAATCTCAGTTATGACATTTTTCCATAAATGAAATATCAAAATTAATAATAAAATGAATGGAAATACAAATAACACAGTAAAATGTATTAAATGTACATAGAATTATAGCATTTTATGTACACTTCTGATAAAATTTCATAAGAAAGGTACCTATAAATTAATTAGATACCTTTCTTATGAAATTTAATCTCACTCTTAACAGTCTTATTTTAATTTCTTTATAATATATTTTCCATAAAGCATCGTAAATGTAAAGGTGAAAGCTAAATACAAAAAATAAATAAAAAATTAGAGCGTGGAAAGTTTTCCTTAAAAATAACGAGGTAAATAATTTGTTCACTTAAATGTAAATAATTTCACTTTTCTCCTTCCGTAGAACAAATTATCCTCACGTAATCCATCAATATGTCATTCATCACCTGTTAAGTGACGCGAAAGTTTATGACCTGCTTTGTTTTATTTATTTTTAAATTACATCTTTTCGGCGCAGAAGCTAAGCTAAGTTTGGTTCAAAATATTTTAAATAAATATTATAATTCCTGATTTTCTTAAAATAAGTTTTGAAAAAATGATAATTGATTTTTAAAAGAATTTCAAACTGAGATTTTCATTTTTTTTATAAAATGGAAAAAAATGGTTGCCATGATCGATTATCTGTCAATTTTGCTGACTAAAAAAAACAAGATTTTTAACGAAATCTTCGGACGTGTTAGAAACGATTAAAAAATGTAAAAAAATCCCCCCAAAATACTTTGATCTTTCCTCTTAATAATAACATAAACATTTAGACGATAAATTTTTTTTTCGTCAAGTTTGGCGTCTTTTTCATCATGCTATGACTAAGTTATAAAAATAACATTTTCATAAAGTAGGATAGTTAATGATGACCCGTCCTTTCCCCCTCTCCCTTCGGCCTTGTGTCACAAACAGTATATTTTTTTGTTTAATATGCACTCTGCTTTTGTTATGATTCTCTTTGCTATCGTCGGAGATTCGGTATCTTGTGAAAACGTTCCCCTGGCGCATTTTGTTCCGGAAGTTATGTACCGCCCACCGTGCTGTGGTTTTTGAAGAAATAGTCTCTAAGTCATCATTATTCAGTTCTTTATTTCCTCCCGTATCGCTCCCTTATCTGCCTCTTCCCCCTTAATTGTTAAGAGAACAATCTGTTACCTACGAAATGTTTCTCCCAACCTCAATACACTTATTGCCTTATTTTCCTACATTTTTTTTTTTTAAGCGTATCACCCCAAGCAAGGCTGGAGGCCACTATCACGCAAGGAGCTATAGAAGGGTTGGAGGAAGAGCAGATAGGAGTGGCAAAGGAGAGGATGTGGTGAAAGAGAAAGACAGTGGGTCGATCAAGGCAAGGGGGTTACAGAAGATTTGGAGCGAGAGCAGATAGGAATGAAAAATGAAAGGATGTGGAGAAGGGAAGTGGATAGATCAAGGCAACTGGAGATGTCGATTGACGCTACACTTAAACCGTTGGAGATTGTATTTGTCAGGTAAACAGTAATAGGGAAGGGAGTTCCATAGGCGAGATGTGCGAGACATGAAGCTATTGGAGTAGAAGAGACGTCTACATCTAACAGTTTCAACAGTGTAGGGGTGGGAACGGGATGCCAGCCTCGTAGGACGTTTAAATTCACGAGGCAAGCGAAAGCAGCTCCTCGGAGCAATTACCGTGAAAGTATTTGTAAAAAAAGACAGAGCGAGGCAACGTCGCGTCTGTGAGAGAGCGACTGCAAACGAGATGACAGATCAGGGCCAATCACATTGCATATCCGTCTCTGGATCTTATCAAGAACCCTGAGGCAAACAACAGGGGCCCCAGACCATAAATGGCAGCAATACTCCATGCAAGGGCGAATGGTCGATTTATAGACTTGGAGGATCGATTCCGGGGAGAAAAATTTCCTGGCTCGGCACAGGGAACCAACTTTCCTTGCGGTGGGCATCATCCTATTAAAAAATTGGGTAGAGATCAAAGTAAGTGGTAATCCGAATGTGCAAAGTCAAGTAAGTACGGCAGGCGAAATAGGACATCTACCCAAGCTATACCAATTTCTGCTGGTCTGAAAAAAAGGGGTGATGTCTGACGTTATCCTTACAGAAGACGACAACCTTCTGATTGGCCAGTTCCGGGCGTTTTTCGTCGATTGCTGTAATTGTCTGGATTTAACCTCTGATTTTGCGGACAAAGCTCGCAATACACACAATGCTCTCAAACCCCACCATATACAGGGCATAACTCTCTTAAGATGCAAACAGGCATTTGGATCGGTTAACAGTGGCTAATTTCGTTATCTTCAATACCTAATTTGCTTCACATTGTTGTAAACAGTCCATTTTTATTCTCGTGTGATCCTCCTTTTAAAATAAAATTAACCGTTTTGAGTTTTTTTGCACTTGCGTTTTTGAGCATTGAAAATCAGTAAAGAATGAGGCGGGGGGGTAATGTTCAAAGGGAACACTTTCTCCTTCTTCAAAGAAAGATTCTTTCGCAGCCACCATTCATCTGAGGCTACGATCTTCCTCAATACTTCCGACCAATTTTTCTCCGGCTGAAGCCAGGCGCCGAATATCTTGCAAGGCGTGTCAGTCTAACTGAGGAGGCAAAAGAGAGAACAACTTTCTACGAACCCAACTGAAAACCAACATTTAACGCGATTAATTTTGGCCCATTTCACCGTCTCATGCATCTGGATTTCTCTTCCGACTTCGTCAATCTCGTCACTGCTCGTTATAAGCGTGTACATGTAGCACCAGCTAATGTAATTCCGCATAGAATTGCGCTCACTCTTAGACTAAACAGGAAAGGTTCCAGCGCAAGGACGTAAAAGATGGGTGACAATGAATAACTTTGACGAGTCGACCTGGGTAACATGAAAGGCTTTGATCTTACGCCGTTCACTTCCACCACACCTCAGGGGGATACATATAGGGGCCAGACCCAGGTGCGAAAGTACGGTTTAAATCCAGTCGCAGACAGGACAGTCTCCAAAAACCGATGGCCAACCCTATCAAAGGGCTTAGATTGATCTAAATTCATTAGATTTATGTTAAAATAAATGTAAAATAGAGGAATTTGATGTAGGAAAATAAAAGTTACTGTAAGAAAAGTAAATTGTGTACCAAATCACTATATTTAACCTTTTTTGTTCACATTTTTCTATGTAACAATCCTCATTGACTTGTCCACAGAAATTTATTTTATTCACAAAAAATGATTTTATTAAAGGTTAAATTTTAAAAAAAATCAAATTAATCGCAGCGTTTGTAAGTAGTAAGGTTGACATAGTATTTTTTTTTCATTTCTGAAGATGTCATTAATGAACAAAGAAATTAAACATCCAACTGGTTTTTATATATTCCGTCTTACAAACCTTGTTCAGATATTTCATATCAGTCGTTTTATCATATATATGTGTTTGGAAATGTAGATATAAAAATACAGTATTTCCTCGAATACCCGGACTTCGATTATCCAAACGTGAAATGATGAGAAAAACTGAATTATCCGAAAATTATCTGAACTAAACCCATCCTAATATTTCATCTCAGACTTGCGTTTTGAGAATTTCGAAAAGCAAATTCTTGTTAATGTCTTCGTTGTTTTGATATATTTTAATTATCACAGCTATGTCACGTCAGAGATTTAAACTCTCAGAAAAATATACTGGTTCAATGCAGACAAACTCTGGGTAAAAACCCCTAAGTGACCAGAATATTGTTGAAAGCACCGAAAAATGTTGAAGAGTAGGGTGATGTTAATGATATTGCCCATGTTGAATTTCAATACCCCAATGCCCAATTTGAAACACAGAAGCAATGATTATATTTAATCTTGTTGCGCTTCAACTAAAATACATCTACTTTAATCCAGCTTCGTGGGTTATCGACAGAAAAACGCGAGATCAAATAGAAACAGACAAAAAGTGACTCTTTCTTCCTAAAAAAATAAATTAGTCAAAACCCTGAACAAAGCGTTTGAAAATGTTTGCTTATTTTTAATATTTATAACTGTCAATGTGGAACAAGGCTGAAGGAGAAGTGGGGAAAATCTATCCTATCCTAACACTGACTTACAGATAACTAATCCGACTCACGACCCATTTCATTTTAACATGACAATTTTCTCAATCACCACAAGAACACATCCTTCTCCATTCGATCCAACATCTACCACATATTCACCTGGGTCATACTAAATACATCCACGATGTAAAATATGTACAATTATATATATATATATATATATATATATATATATATATATATATATATATATATATATATATATATATATGTGTGTGTGTGTGTGTGTGTGTGTATGTATATATATATGTGTATATATATAAATTTTATCATGAAATGAAGTGGGGAAGGGATTAATCCAAAAATTAAACTGTGTTAGTCTGGCCCGTCTAAACCCACAAAAATAAGAGCCGTTGCTATCTTCTGCTGATAAACAGATTCATGAAGCTCACACATTAGTAACGACGGAGGGACAAATCAAAATACAGGAAATGAGGAAATATTTTAATATTTGGCCCAGACAAGATAAAAAGCGAGGCTAAAAAAAGGGGAGTCTAGAAATCTTGTTAAGGACCATAACAAAAGAAAAAGCCGGGGACGACAGCCACTAGCATTAACTTGAACAAAAGGAGACTAGCTTAACCAGGTTTGGTGCCCGTCCGGAATCCACCCCATTGTGACTTAAGGAAACTAAACATGGAAATTAAGATTGGTCCGAATCATACGAACCAGGCTCCACACTTTCACCCACCTTTTGCCGAAACCAAACGATTTATAAGTTCTAATCTTTATACTGAGCTGATGCCAAAAGAATCCAATCAGATTTTGATGAGAAAAATGTCCGTCTCGAAAAATTCCCTTCATTTGCGTCACCCACACCACTATTCTTGACACGGCCAGCAGCGTGAGAAACCACCAACCATTGCACCCCTACCACAGGGGGCGACACATACGCGAGATCGATGGATACGAGATGTTCGGGGGCCGTCAACTCGCCGATATGCTCCCAGAACGAACGCACCACTAGAATAAAGTATTTTAAAATGTCATTTGATTCTATACATGTTAAGTCTCTTTATTATAGCAACCTTATTACTTAGAAACGCTACGGTTAATTTAATTTTTTAAAAATTTAACCTTTAAATCACTTTTCTGTGAATTTTATTGTTACACGATTTGGACAATTTTACTGTTACACTCGGTATACTTGCCTATGTATATTGATTGCATAAATTCAATAAATATTATGTGTGCGTGTGCGTGTAACTCCACGTTGTTTTCTATTGATGTGTTTGACTCTGACTCAAACATCTTATAAATACAATTATATTTTTACTCTCCAAAGAAATAATAATGTGCTTAACTTCTTATTGCATGTATATATGCCTGTACGAGATCCAGGTCATGTTATATTTAAAATATTCTGTTAATGTTTAATGATTAAATATGACACTCCGTCTATAAATATGTCAAGAGAAATGCTAGCAACTCGATCTTTATACATAACATTTGGCATCCCTTCCTCCTACTTACACTTGGTTTTCTCCTCCTACTTTCTTCTCCCTTGATGACGTGCGTCCTTTGCGTCTTTTTATGTTGACATATGGGTATGTACTTGTTTGTGTTCAATTAGATATGCAAACATAGACTACTCATGTCGATATGCATCTGCATATCCTAATCATCTCATACGTCTTAACGTACATACAGACTGAGTAAAAGAGATATGGCTAACTATAAGAAGAAGAGTGTCCAATGTACCCAATATAAAGATTTCTTCATTATACACGCCCTACTACTCACAGAAGAAACCCAGAAATAATGTTAACCTCGCAGAAGGTGGTGAGATTCTTCTCTGCTGCCAAACGGTAGGACATTTTTCAACTACTTTGCAGAACAAAAATAGCAGATGTGTATTTTGGAAGTGATTGAGTCACTATTATTTCTCAGTACGTTTGGACTAATTATGTTGATTTTAGCTAAAGTCAAAATAACGTAGGTTTACTTTTCTTATTAAATAATTACAAACATATTATTAAATTTGTTTTATAAAAGCTTAAAATAAGTCTTAAGACAAAATGGAATAATACATTTGTAATTATTTACTGTCGTCACAAAACTAAGTTTCCTGGCAAAGTTTTCAAAAGAAATACGATCATGTTTCATTCTCCGAGTGTGTGTTGAAAAGTTATTAGCCCTACCAAGAAAGGAATAAAATAAATAAAGATAGATATAAAAATCTGATGCTTGGTTATATTAGGAAATGCGTTAAGCGATGTACTTTTCAGCGTCCTCTTTTCATAAAACAAATTCTTAATCACTATTATTATTATTATTATTATTATTATTATTATAGTATATAGTGTTGGGAGAACTATCGCTTTTCTCTTATGAGAAGTGCTAAAACTTCTATTTGGTTGTAATCCGTCACTCATGTTCAAGTAGAAACATCTTTTGACGAATTATGACTGGTTCGTTAGTTGCATTGTAGTTTACATTACTCGCATACAGATCTGGATTATAAATTACCACCCCTTTTCTCTTTAATTCTCTTTCTTACTCACTCACACACAAATACATGCAATTACAGAAAATCAAGATGTAGCACAAGAAATGCAAGGAAATTACACCTCTTGGGTTCCAAAAAGTATGAAACGAATCCTTAACTGTTTCACGTATATAGTTATACAAGCGCAAACAGATTTAGGCATAAATGCATACACGTATTTGTTTCTTTATATAGGAATAAACACATACACATACATACGCATGTTCACACTCTCAACTATAAAGGAAACACTTCTATAAATGAATACAAGAAATCAAAATAAATATATGCTTACCACGCACATAAGCACAATATGAATCTTTTTTTTTTTTAATTATTTATTTATTGTAAATTGAAAGCATAAAAACAAACCTCTAAGTCTCAATTTTGAAAGAATTCTTGTTATCGTTTCTGACATCAAGGAGGAAATATTGTCTCAACTGGAATTCGAACCCGATTCACCGATTCTGCTTTCCTTGCTTACTACTCTACCGTTGAGCACTTAATAGTTGATAATGTGTATGAAAATCATTGAGTCAGCATGCATTCAAAATCCATAACATCGATGTAGAAAAAAGCAGAGTGATAAACTAAGTAAAACCACACTATTCTTACATTCCACTCGGATGTCCACTGAGACATAATGACGATGAAGGTTAAATGCAAGGAGATACTGAAACGTTCTCAGCCTGACCTACTTCCCAAAATCTGACTAAATAATCAAATTAGATTTTTAAGTGTTTCTTTGATGGGCCAAGAACTTTTCAGTATTTCTTAGTATAACACATGTTGGTCAACTAGGTACCACCATAATTTAAGAGGAAAAAAAACTTTAAAATACTTAAAATAATTTGAATATCTCTTTTTAGTAAAACTATTGGTTTTATTTAAAAGATAACCCGAAGCTAATCTAATGACAATAATAAAACTTACAATAATAATAATTTAAAAAATTATTCAGTCTATTTTTTTCCTGTCAAATCTGAAAGAAAATGATGAATTTTATTAAATTATGTAAGCACCAACACTCACCAAAAATGATTTGTTTTACTGAATTATTTTTGGTAAGGTTCGAGACGAATTTTTGGTATATTCACACTTGATTTTGTGTAATTATTTTTACTGAAATACTATCTCCAGAGATTTTTCTTTAAATAATGAAACTGCCCCCACCAAAAATATATTGACACAAAGTTTTCTTCTAAAATAGCCATTCAATATACAACTTGTTCATTAATAGATAATTATTGAAAATTTCCTTTAAATAAGATAATTCTTTGATATTTTGACAAATTTTAAAAAAACAGGCGTTACCTTTTTATCATTCACTTCGGAAAAAAACGCATCTATTTTGGTGGTACCCAATATATTCAATTCATAATTAACACGTTTTACAAATCCAATGGAGACTCCTTAGATGGACATAATTTCCCTCAGTAGTTGTTTACTTCTATGCGTATTTTTTACACATATGCAAAGCATTCATGGAACAGGCTATTTTTGAGTTGATATTTGGTATTAGACAGGTACTTGCAAAGATTCGCTAAAAAATGAGCATACATAATGAAAAAATGCTCCAAACTTAATAAAAAAGTTTTATCATCAAAATATTTGTTATTATTAAGAAGAAAGAACAAAAGATTTTTTGATTATTAAATTATGTCTTTGTCCTTTTTAGAACCTTCAAAATTTTGTTTTTCTTGCGTCAGTGGATGACTATAAAGTATTTTGAAATTTGAGGGCCCTTTTGTGGTGAAAAATACACATTTAGAAATTCTTGCAAAAATCGTCGGATTTTAATGAAAATTTCAGAACTTATTTACAAATGAATGAAATTACTTTAGAAACGTTTCGTTTTTAGAAAATCTTGGTAAAAATATATATATTTTTAGATGTTACCTCCTTCCACATATTTAGTTTTATGAAATTTCAAGAATTTTGTACCGCTTAATGTTTATATTAGTGATAAGGACAAGTCCTTGAAGAATTTAAATCATCATTTTTTTGTCAAACAGGATACCCAGTTACAGATAATCATTTACCCAGTATCTTAACGATGTACGAGTTCCACTTGGTGCCTGGGTTGAATTTAAGTCCCAATAGATGCTCAAGGCATGCCGCCCACCTTGCTATGCATTACATCACCAGCACATCCATGTTTTGTTAAATAATCTTTAATTTTACGAATTGAAACTAATTCTCAGATAGATATTTGAATTGTAAGAGATTTTTAAAATGTCAAATGTTCTGTCAATTTTTTTTCAATTAAGATAGCGGAGCGATGAGAAGTTGGCCGTAAGAATATTTTTTAAATATTTTAAAATCTTATTGAAATATGTAAAATTATTATTATTATCATTATTATTAATCATAAACTAAAAAAAAATGCAATAAAGCACTATTTAATTGAAAAAAGCTTTCAATTGCTTTTATGAATAAGATATATTACTATTGTCTTAAGAAAAAATTTATTTCGATGAATAATGAATTTTTACAAGAATTGTTTTTATTTTTTTAAATTTTAATTAGAATTTATGAAGTTTTAAATCTTTAAAAATTTTGTATTAATTTGTAGTGATTAGGTGATATTGCCATTAAGTAAAAACTATATTTACTAATCATAAATGGGAAAGCTTACTAATTTGTTCCCCCCCACCATGATCTGAAAAAATAATTTTGAATATTTTGTGTATAAAAGTGCCGATTTTTTGTAAATACGGACGTCCACATTAAATAAAAGCAATAACTATAGTAAATTTAAAATTTATCGTTAATTTTCTAACATTTACTGAAAAAGCGTCTTCATAATTAAGACTATAAAGTCAAAGTACCTAAAATTCATAAAATCTTCATTCCCGTCAAGTAATTTTGTGAGCCCTTTACTTAAAAATGGCAGACATTAGGTTATCCAAAAATCTCTTAACATCTCTTAAAAACACCCAGCTCAAAAATAATTTTTCTGTGTGTTGAAACTTGACTAATGCATGGAATAATAATGCAAACACAAAATGTAGTTAGAATAAAATGTATTGAAACAAGAAAGTGTACACAATATTTACATATAGTCTTTTGTATATTCCTGAGAAGACCGTTCCTGGAGAATGTGTTGACTAAGTCACAGTCGGGCAGAGTCTCTAGTTGGATCTCTTGATTTGCCTCCCTGTCTTCCGGTACCAACCATATTTATATCGTCGGTACTCCGCTATGCAAATTAGGTGGATCCTACCACAACACCCCCTCCCAAGCCTTGGAATCCCTTTTGGATTTCAAACTGGCTTCCTATATGGAATGATGATTATGGTTATTTCTTTGTAGATCCCCTTTGCATACTTCATATGTATATGTCAATCTGCTTAATTTTAATATCTTTTCCGTTTTGGATTCACGTCCAATGGGTCCGTGAACTTTCGTTTCCTACCGGATCTTCTCGGTTCAGGAGCACTCTGCGGAGGTTCTACTTGAAAAATATCATACATTACATCAATGGGATCTTCCTCCTCATCCGGTATACTCTCTTCATGCTCTAGAACGTAACATTTTTTGAGTTGGTTCTGGTGCCTTTTATGAGTATTCTTCGGCCCTTTAATTATGTAAATCAGGTCACCGATTCTCTTGTCCACTATGCCTCGCTCCCAGAACTCAACGTTGTTTCTGTAGCACTTGAAAAACACCTTCTCTCCGGCGGTGTATCTTTTTCTAGCTGTATACATAGTGTTCTTTACTCTATTTCTTCCTGGCAAAAGCTTGTCAAACACTGACTTAATTTTCCTAGCGAACATTAGTTCAGCTGGTGCCATGTTTGATTGTGTTCTCTGGTTTGGCGTGATTCTGTATACTTGTAGGAATTGCTGAAGCGCCTTTTCCGTTGGAACTCCTGAGGCTTTCTTCAGAGCGCGCTTTAACGTATCGACAAATCTTTCTGCGAGTCCATTGGATCTCAGGTGATACAGCGGCGTCGTTATGTGGTTAATTTGATATAACTCACAAAATTCCTTAAATTCTTCAGAAGTGAATTGTGTACCATTGTCACTCACAATACACTCTGGCACACCGAACCGTGCAAATAGTTCATGCAAAAAAGTTGTTGTGGTATCGGACGTAGGCTTTTTGCAGCGTAGTACTTCCGGCCATTTTGTAAAACTATCTACCACTATTAAGTAGTAATAATCTTCTACTGGACCAGCGAAATCAATGTGTAATCTTGTCCACGGATGATCCGTCTTTGGCCATGGTTTGTGTACTATAGGCGGTGCCTTAGCTGCTAACGCACACCCATGAACCATGTTTTCGATATCCACATCCATTCCTTTCCAATATACAAAGCTTCGCATTAAGCTTTTTGTTCTATTAATCCCCGGGTGACCCATATGAAAGTCCCGTAGGATTTCTTTTCTGCAACTTTTTTGGTACTACTATTCTCTCACCATATAATAAAATTCCGTCACACATTGAATAAATCTCCTGCACTTTTTGGTCATTTGCTACCATTTTGCTTTTTATTTCTAAAATGAAATTATCGCTTTCAGCTTCTTTTTTGATTTCCTTTGATGTAACCGGTAGCTCTTTTACAATGTTGTTTACCATGCTTTTCACCTCATAATCTGCTCTGATAATTGCAATAATTGATTCTTCGAATCTTTCTTCTTGACTCGGTACGAGTCTTGATAAAGTATCCGCATGAATTATATTTTTGGATGATAGGTGCTTTATGTGAAAATCATAATTGAGAAGAATGGTTCCCCATCTTAACAGTCGATTTGCCGTGTAAACGGGTAACCCTTTCTTTGACCCAAAAATAGTGATCAGAGGTTTATGATCCGTTTCTAACATAAAATGTCTGCCGTAGATGTATCTATGAAATTTTGTTATGGCAAAAATGATACTCAGCGCCCCTTTTTCTATCTGTGAATAACTTCGCTCTCCTGGGAGTAATGCCCTCGAAGCATGCGCAATTGGTTTTCTAGAACCATCTGGCATTATGTGTTGAATACACGCTCCTACCCCGTATGAACTAGCGTCACTTGCCACTACAATATCAAGTTTTGGATTGTAATGGGTTAAAAAGAGGTCAGACGTAAGCATTTTCTTTATTTCATCAAAGGCTTTCTGACATTCTACCGTCCATTCCCATGCCTTGTCTTTTTTCAGTAGTTCATTCAACGGAGCTCTTAGATTGTACATTCCTTTAATGAACGCTTGATAATAGTTTGCGAGCCCCAGAAAACTCTGTAGTGTCGCCACGTTAGTGGCGTCGGCATGTCTCTAATCGCAATGGACCTTTCCGGATCTGGAAATCTGCCATTTTTGTTGATTATGTGACCTAAATACTTAATTTCCTCCAAACCAAATTCGCACTTTGATTCTTTGACTTTAAATCCAAAATCCTGAATCTTTTTAAATACTTGATTGAGGTGCTCTCGATGTTCGTCGACGTTTGCACTCCTTACTATGATGTCATCTAAGTAGGCACACGCAAAGTCTAAATCATTCAACATGACGTCCATAGCTTGTTGAAAAATGGCTGGTGCCACTTTAATCCCAAAAGGAAGCCTGTTGTACTTGAATAAACCTCTATGCGTGTTTATCCCTAGTAACTTCGAACATTTCTCTTCGACGGGAATTTGGAGATAGGCATCTGATAAATCGATTTTTGAAAATATCACTCCGCCATTTAGCTTGTTAAAAATCTCCTCCGGACTCGGTAACGGGTAATGGTAGTCCTTAATTACCGAGTTCAACCCTGTCGAAAGATCAACGCAGACTCTGATTTGGTTTGATTTCTTTTTTATGCACACAATCGGCGCAGCCCATGAATTAGATTCTACTTTTGAAATAATTCCCATTTTTTCCAACCTATCAAGTTCTTCGTTAACTTTCTCTACACTTGCGAAAGGCACGTTACGTTTCTTTTTTAAAATAGGCATAGTATTTTCCTTTAATTCAAATTTAGCGTCAAACTTGTTACATCTTCCAAGACCATGTGTAAAGGTTTCCGGAAACTTTTTCTTTAATTCATCTTTAATGTCCTGTCTTGTTTGCGTATTACTTTCTACTTTTCTACAGAATGAGTTTAACGGTTTATCCCACAATTCGAATGTTTCAATAAAATCTGTGCCCAACAAGTTTTCTCCATTTTTCAGAATGAAAACTTTTATTTTTTTAACGATCCCGTTCAATTTCATGGGAAGTACAACCTCGCCTTCGAAGTTAATTTCCTTTCCAGTTACCGTTCGAGCGAGTTTCGTTAACTTCATTATTGTAGGCCTTTTTAAAATTTTCCATGTTTTATCGTTCATTATTGTTAAATCTGACCCCGAATCGAGTTGAAATTTGATATTCTTTTTGAATATTTCAGTCGTCACATATTTCCTCAAATCTCAATCTGATTTGATATTCGAATTTGTTTGTCTAATTCGGCTATTGAATTTTTTCGTTTTACAACACGATCCTTTGTGACCATTCTTTTGGCACACGAAACATTTCTTATTTCTATATGGGCAATTTACCTCCCAGTGTCTTTCGTTACAACGTCTGCAATTATATGGTGGGACCTTTTTTCCATCCTCGTTCTTTTTATTTTCTTGTCTATTAAAATACGCCGAATTTTTTCTCCAATTTTTCTCTGATGGGTAATTTGACTGTTTTTTTTATTTTTTTAATATAAGCAATGCCAGCTTCTTCGATTTTTTGCGACTCTTTCTTTAAACTTACGGCCCGTTGACACTCCTCTGCTAACTTTTGCAGGGTAAGGTTTTGTTCAGATTCGAGTTTAGACAAAACTCTATGTCTTATTTCGGCACTCTTACTGGATACCAGTCCTTGAGCAAAAATTAAACACTTGAATTCTTCAACCGTAATCTCTGCCAATCTGAAATTGTCACAATGTCTATTCACTATAGATGCTTATGTTAAGTAATCCTGATCGTCGGATTTAGAGACATTCATGCATAACCATCGCTTATGCCAAAGCGACATATTTGCTCCAAACAGCTCTTTTAGCAATTTCACTGTTTCCGAGAATTCCAATTCAGTTGTTTTTCTCGGTAGAATAAAATCTACAAATTTGCTATGTTCTGCTGTACCTAGCTTTCTTAGTAATAGACTGACTTTTCTTGAATTCGACCAGTTTTCACAGTCTGTGTAGAAAATATCTTCATATCGTTTAAAGTACGCTTCAAACGTTTTTTCTTCGTCTGGCACATAGTTGAAAGTTTCCAGCGAATTAAATATGGTGTTATTAGAATATGAAGAATTTCCTTCATTTGCCTGATAGTTGTTTAATTTCTCCAGTGTTAACTTATGAATTTCTAAAAGCCTTTCCTCTTGCCGCTCTTGATATTTTTGCAGCGCTATCTGTTGTTCTTGCTGTCGTTTTTCTTGATATTTTTGCTGTGCTATCTGTTGTTCTTGATATTTTTGCTGTGCTATCTGTTGTTCTTGATATTTTTCATCTTGCTTTTCTTGATATCTTTGCTGTGCTATCTGTTGTTCTTGATATTTTTGCTGTGCTATCTGTTGTTCCCTTATTAATAAGGCAAACTGTTCATGCTGACGTTGTTGACTCATCTGCTGGGATTTTAATAATTCAGATATGACTTCGGATAATTCATCCATCCTGATAGTGTTCATGCAACAAAGAATATACTTTTAATTTGTGTATCCACGGATATCATATAAGCTGACCAAAAAAATCGAAACAACGTACGACTTTTTAATTTTATGTCTTGCTTTTACATTCCCGCCCGTGATAATCAACTTTGGTGGGTTTTTTTTGTTTTTTTTTTTGTGAACAGAGACCGTCGGACTTTTTTTTTTCGTTTTCGACTTCTGTTCGCGTAATTTAATGACAACTTCTGATTTTATTGTCAGAGGTAATTTGTCACTATATTGTTGAACAAACAAAAAAAATAATTTTTTAAAGTTCGTTACCTTTCAAAGTCGACACGGTGTATTTGTGCTCCTTTTACTTCCATGCATGTTTTTGTAGTCGGCCAGTTTTTTTTCTCTTTTTAACGGGTGCCTCGTTGTAGATAATTTTTTCAATTTAAAATTACCGTTATTTGTTTACGACACCTTTCAAATTTTTCTGAGTGAACGTTCCTTTATGCTTAGTCGTCCTTTAACGAGTTCTACATATCCAGAAGTTCAGAATCCTTTGTCGTTACGTTAAAGTTGGACTTTGAATTAATAATTTTTTTTTCAGCCTGGGTTCTTCAATGACTTATCCCAATTGTTGAAAACTCTCAATTATTAATTCTTTTTTTTTTTTTCCGTATGGTTCGTTCTACTTCGTCGCCATTGTTGAAACTTGACTAATGCATGGAATAATAATGCAAACACAAAATGTAGTTAGAATAAAATGTATTGAAACAAGAAAGTGTACACAATATTTACATATAGTCTTTTGTATATTCCTGGGAAGACCATTCCTGGAGAATGTGTTGACTAAGTCGCAGTCGGGCAGAGTCTCTAGTTGGATCTCTTGATTTGCCTCCCTGTCTTCCGGTACCAACCATATTTATATCGTCGGTACTCCGCTATGCAAATTAGGTGGATCCTACCACAACACTGTGATATTTTAAACTAAAAGTAATAATTATTTTAATTCAGATTAATTAAAATTTAAATCAATTAATCTTTCTCAAATTCTCAGAAAAATATATTTGATTTTTGAAAGATTTTTTAATAAAGTGAATTAAATTGTGTTGACAGATTTGTCGATGTGGTCGATTTTAACGATTTAGAAAAAATCGTTTCAGTCAATTTAAATACGCTTTGAAATACAGCCAAACATATTTTGCTTATTGAAAATATTAAATTTAATCTATTAGCTTGGAATTTAAAATAAAAGCTTCAAGAAAGAGTTTTCATTTTTAAAAAATGCATTAGATATCGTTTTTTCTTTCTGGGGTGGGGAGGTTCCAAGGTATTAGGTGACATCATTTTTAAAACCTTGAAGTACGAGGGCATTCTAAGAAGAACTGCCACCACTACTTATAATAAATATCTCGTTTTTATTTATTTATTTTCAACAGAAACTTCTAGATTAAAAGTTGATAAAAGACAATAAATTACCGGATCATATAAAAATTATGTTGTTCTATTTAGTATCGATTAGACAAAATATTGATGATATAAAAAATCCAATGCAAAGAATAACAAAATAAGAAAAAATTGTTAAGGTAAATCTTTCTTCGAAGGCCAATAGAACAACGTAACTTTGCTGAGTTTGATTCTATTTTGTCTGCTGGCATATGGATATGAGTATATAAATTATATGCTCACTTTTGCTTGTAATTACATTCACAGGCTCAGATTCATAGACATATATAACTGAGTGCATAACTATTTGCGATATACACAATACGAGAAAGTGTATATATTGGGAGTATATATTCATATATTTTATTAAAAAAACACGCGCATCTACACACACATAAACGCACACACATTTTTTTTTTTTGCATATATGTGCACGGTCATGGTATCTGCGTTTTGTCTGAGCTCTGCTTCTCTCATCGTTTAATGTTTTCGTTCTTCTTGCTTTCTGCTACCGTCTGTCTTAATCCTCTCACCCTCACCTGTTTAACAACGCGCCCTTCCTTCTATAATCAAAACAACACCAACCCAGCACTCTGCTCTCGACTATCTACTCGCCCCTTCCACCAAATTCCATTCCGGCATGATGTGGGAGGGATATGTTTGTACAGATGCGTAGAACTTATATTACTACTGATGTAGTTAGGTCACTGCGTGCAGTTTCTACTCTTAGCCAATCGCTGAAGTTTTGGTCTTCCGGATATTTTCACCTCGATTCTTTCCACCCTTTCTTTCTGACTCTTGCATTTCATTTCATTTCATTTCACGTCGTACTTTGATTTCCGTCCTTAACACATTGAAACCCCAGAAGATTTTTTTCTTTTCACTCTCTTTATTCGGTCTGCTTCTTCCCATTCACTAGCTTGTCCCTCTTTCATTTCACTTTCCTCGTATAATTGCTTTTGTATAATTAGATTTTTTTCTCTTTATCATAATATTACTCTTATTTTATTTTATTTTTTATAAGACAGGTTAACCATAAGTAACCGTATTTCTCTTAATCATTTTCCACACGGCACCTTGTTTGTGGGCAACTTCTCCATATTCTAGAATAACTGTTGTGTTCTGAATAGTTTCGTTATTGGTTCTGAGACTGCACGCCAATATTTGGTTATAGATCAGTTTACAAGAGAAAATCAAGTGGTAAGTTCTACTGAGATTCAATTTAAATTCCACTTTGGCTGTCGTCAGCCTATTCCCTATCTCGGACAGTTGGATGTTAAAGTGCAGTTTGACTTCTGTTGAGTCTCTGCCAGCATCACATGTAAACATTCTGCAATAAGCCGTAGATAATTCTTAGTTCTCGTTCCATTAACACGCCAATTAGGGATTTCCTGCCTGAAACTTGTGGATATGGAGTACTTTGTTGAAGAAAATATCAATAAATTACTGTTTGACAATTGAACAGAGGATCATATGAAATTAAAGAAACCAGTGGTAATAGTAAAATGCAACTGACTTCCAGTTAAGGATACAATTGTTTCTGAACTTCCAAAATTACTGAATTCGTGGTCAGCATTCAAGCATCACCGTACTAATAGCCTCTGACTTTTCGGAACTTGAATGTGGCATCGCCATTAACCAGAAAGCGTTGAACATTCATTGTTCTTGCATTGTCGATGTGGAATCGACACCGAAGCTTCTACGGATTAATCTACAATTTTTCTTCTTGCATGATATAAAGCATATTTATGACCTCGGCCTCTATCAAACAGGTACAATTCACACTATTCTAAAAGTAGCAAAATCATAGGATCAAAACAGTTGAAAGCAGTAGAATATTTAAGGCGGTGAATGGACATTCAGTCACAAATCTCTAATAATGACTATCACTGATCCACTTTAATTTAAACATTAGTGAATTCTAATTTGCCATTGTTTTTGGTCATAAAGTTTTCTGGGTAGAATTTATGGAAAAATTGCTTCTGAATACCTTTAGGTCGATAGAACACACCAGAATTTTACTATATCCAGGAACACATGCAACTTCAAATTTGATTCAAATCTAAAATCTTACTGAGACTTTTGGAGAACAGGCATACCTATTCAGTATAAGATTTTCATCAACAGTTTTATATTGATCAAAAACACTGTCGCTATGTTGAACAGGGGAAAATAAGAGATACAGATTTCGATAAATGATGGAAGTGTCATTTAATATGATTTTAAATCCTCATAGATGTTGATGTTTTAGTAAAGATCTACAATACCGTGTATTATATTACATGCAATTATTGATAGTGCAATGATACCGTAATGAACGGAAAAAACTTCTTCAACTGATAATTCAAAGTCCTGTACAAAGGATGTTAAAGTGCAGTTTGAGCTTCAACTGAAAAATTTCCAATCTAAAGTTCTGGTTGTCTTTTTTTACAAACACAAATGCCCGAAAGACATGAAGCGATGATACAAAAGATAAAAAACGAAATAACTGTCATTGATCCACCCAGGCAAATGCAATCTAATCCCTATGTTAGAAACATTTAAAACCTTTCGCCTTTGTTAGAGAAAACTGTGGATACAATTATCTTCCTTTCTAAGGAACTTTCTAAAAAAGGGTTAATTTTATACTTCCTGTATTTGTCAGTTGTATGTTACGTTGTACATCACTTGTTCCATTCTCCTTTCCTGCATACTTCTTGTCGTTAAAATATGTTGACTTACCACTGCAACCCAACAAACTATAGAAGCAACTCAACAGGTTATGGGACCAGGACACGGAACATATTATTTGACGGAAATGAAAAGAATGACGAACTGTGGGAAGTAAAATTTATGGGGTACCACCACACGCTGAAATTAACAAATGAACTCAAGAAAGAGGACATTGACCAAGGAAAGAATGAAGACATTTTTGCCGAGTTGATTCAAGTACTTAATAACAGAAGTTTAGCATTAGTGATGAAAAAGACAACCAACAAAAAACGATACAAATTTTAAGAGCACACTATATGAGCCAAGGAAAACCTAAAATAATTGCGTTATACATGGAATTATCGACACTATCAAAAGTACAGGAAGAGGATTTAACAGACTAAGTATTTCGCACTGAAAAATCAGCAGCAGCCTTAAGAAATTCCGGCGAAGTAATTTCGGATTCACTATTGATAGCAATGCTACTCAAAGGCCTTCCAGAAAGTTTCAATATATTTAAAACTGTAATAACGCAAAAGGACAACCAATAGGAATTTAAAACTTTGTTACGTGCTTTCGACGGAAGTGAAGACACATATCGAAAAGAATCGGTGATGAAAACCTGTGTAAGGAAAAACGCGCCAAAACTAGTCACCACTTGCTTCAAATGCAACAAAATTTTGCGAAAGTCTGCCCACAAAACAGAAGATGGTGTTAATTTTGTTAATCAAAAATGTAGAGGACCGGGGGGTGAAGATGAACAGAAAACACATGCGTTTATATTTCCTGCTAAAAGAAGGTCCAGCTACATGAAAGATGGCGGACTTGAATTAAGTCCGACCTAAGATAAAGAAGACAAACAAACAAGACCGATATATATATAAACAAATATATGTATTAAACAAAACAATTACAAAGCACATAGACAGTTAACATTGTGTTTGTGTGTGAACATTTGTGTGTGTGTGAACGTTTGTGCGTGTGTGAACGTTCATATTTTGGAGAAGTTCGTAAGAGTTCGTACGTATGTGAATGCGTGAAATATTATTTAACGTCTGACCGCATAGTCCAGACGATAATTCTCTGAGACTACATTTTGCAGCAAGGATAGAGAAAAAAGAGGAAGAGGCAAACTCGTGTTTGCTATTTATAGGTGATCATTGGATCAGAAGAGCAGCGCAGGAAGAATCACTCTTCACGTGCAGAGAATTCGATTGGTCGACACTGACCAATCAGTGAATGAGCTTTGGGGAGATTTCTGGGAGCCGATTCTCCCAAAAGTGCACAAAATCTACTATACGAAAATATAGCGATTATAAAATTGTCGCATAAGACAGTAGCGTTGATTTCTATCCAATGAATGATTGTTATTGAAATTTGAATTTGTATAGGTATGTATGTGTGTGTGATGACGATCGCTATAAAAACACACGGCTCAAAATTGTGTAGAAGAAAAAGAGACAATATGAACAAGCTTAAAGAAAATACAAGCTTTTATTACAAGGTAAGAATAAATCCAAATATTAAAGCAGTTAATTTTGAATTACTTGTAGATTGTGGAGCGAGCACATTAATCATAAACGATGAACGCAAATTTATAAAATTTGAAAACAATTTCGATCCAAATTAATATTTTATTGAATTAGCAGTTGGATCATGAAATAATAATATTGTTCTCTATGTTCCAAGCTTTAATCAGAATATCTCTTCTGTATAAGCTACCTCTGAAAGGGGAGCTCTTATAAAATTTTCACAAAACTCAGCTTCACTAACCACCGGTAATGGAATTAAATTTACTATAAAAAACATGTGGCATAAAATATTAAATCACTGTAATATCCCGGACATTTTAAAACTGCCAAGTGTTGTGAAATGAATGAACATCACAGATAAAACATTATTGTCACTAAATTAAATATATGCTCTAGATAAACCGCCTGAATTCAACTCATGAGAGCCTGATGAAAAAGGAAAATTACCCTTAGAGCTTGTACACTGTAATTTAGCTGAACCGACTAGCAGGGATGAATACAATATGTTTTAACTTTTACAGATGATTAGTCAGGATTTAAAATGTATTTTCTTAAATATAAAAGTAATGCAGTAGGAAACATTGAACAATTCTTGACTGTGAACCTTTTGGAAAAAACTAAAAGACAGAGAAGTGACAACGGTTCTGAATTAATGTCAAAAGAATTCAAGTCTATTTTAACTGGACACAGCATAAAATATGAAACCTCGGCGCCATATTCGCCTCATCAAAATGGAACTGATGGCGAACAATATACGAAATGTCTTGATGTATGTTAATAGAAGCAAAATTATCAAAAACCTTTGGAATTATGCTCTACTTACAGCGACATATATCTGAAATAGATGCTACAACCACAGACTAAAATCAACCCCATATGAAACTTACCGGTAAATAACCGAATATTTAAAATATGAACGTCTTTGAAACTATTTGTGTTGTAGACCCGGAATAGGTCAGAAAGAAAACTCGAACTCAGCAATTCAGTGAAAACGTATTATTAACAAAAAGAACGAATACAGAAGTGTTGCACGTCCGACTGACGGCTAAGTACAGTAGTCAACTCATCAACTGTCTACAGTCCTCTTGCGAGTCATAAGACGAGTCTATTTTGTCCATGAAGGTAGCTCCCTATAACACCCCCTTTCCCAAGCCTTTACCTCCGCAGGAGTATCAATATCGTCTCCTTTTTGGATTGATGACGAGAGGGTCCGTGAACTTCCGCTTTCTTTTAGATCTTCGCGGTTCCGGAGCTGCTTGGGGTATTTGAATGTCGAAGGTGTCGTAGATGGTATCCATAACCTCTTCTTCCTGGGGAGTACTGCTGCAGTCATCCAACAGTCGTTTCCTGGTTTGATTCAGGTGTCTCTTATGAGAGAAACGAGGGCTTTGGATTATGTAGACCATATTTCCAATCCTCTTTTCTATCATACCATGTTCCCAGAAAGATGTATTATTTTTAAATATCTTAAAGAATACTTTTTCTCCTGGGTTGTACTTTTTCTTTGGTACAATAGAGGTCGGACCTTGTTTTGTTTGTTTGGGCAACAATTTATCGAAAAACGGATCTAACTTTGCGCGCAAACATTATTTCTGCCGGAGATAGTGAAGCTGGCGCGTTAACATTTGGCGTGATCCTGTACGCTTGTAAAAAACTGCTGCAGGGCCTTTTCCTTTGGGGTGCCGCAAGCTTTTTTTCAGTGCTCTTTTTAGAGTGTCAACAAAACCTTCTGCTTAACCATTCGACCTCGGGTGATATGAGGGCGGGGTCGTAATGTGTCTTATCTGAAAAATCTCGCAGAACTCTTTAAAGTCGGTCGAAGTAAATTGAGTTCCGTTGTCACTGACCAAGCAACCTACTACCCCAAAACGAGCGAATAGTTCGTGAAGGTAGCTTATTGTTGCATCGGAACACTTCCGGCTATTTTGAATAACTATCTACTACAATTAGATAGTAGAATCCCTCTAGCGGTCCCGTAAAGTCCACGTGGATCCTTGACCAAGGTCGGTCCGTCTTTGGCCACGGTACCATATTTTCGATGTCTTGGTCCATTTTAGCCCAGTATACGTAGCTGCGCATTAGACTTTTCATCCTATTTTTCCCCGGATGCCAAATATGAAAATCCTTCAGGATTCTTTTCTGTAATTTTTTTTGGAATGACGACTTTCTCGCTGTATAGGAGTACCTCGTCACATAGGGAAAAACTGTCTGAAATGTGTTGGTCCTTTTCTGAAATTTTTTCTTTGTTGTGCTAATGAATTCATCATTGCGGGCTTCATTCTTTATTTCTTGTAGCGTCACAGGAAGTTCTCTTATAGTGCTACACAATAAAGTTTTTATTTCCCCCTCCGTTCGTAGTGAAGCGATCACAGAATCTTCTATGTCTTGGAACGAGTCTGGAAAGTCCATCAGCGTGACAGTCTTTTTCGAGGGGTGGTATTCCAACTTGAAGTTGTAATTTAGGAGAATAGTCCCCAACCTCAGCAGTCTATTTGCCCTATAACCGGGTAATCCTTTTTTTACCCGAAAATACTAAGTAGCGGTTTATGGTCCGTTTGTAGTGTGAAAAATCTTCCGTGTATATAACGGGGAAATTTCGTGACTGCGTAAATGATCGCTAATTTCTCTTTCTCTATTTGGGAATAGTTTTTTCCCGCTGGGAGCAGGGTCCTTGATGCGTGAGCGATGGGCTTTTGCGTTCTATCTGGCATTTTATGAAGGATACACGCTCCTATTCCATGCGAGCTTGCGTCGCTAGCAACTACGATCTCGAGGTTCAGGTCGTAGTGCGTCAGGAATAAATCCGATGTTAGGATTTTGATAGTTTTCTCGAATGCCTCCTGGCATTCGGGTGTCCATTCCCAAACCTTATCTTTCCTTAAAAGCTCGTTCAGCGGGATACGGAGGTTATGCATGTTTGGGATAAACGCTTGATAGTAGTTCGCTAACCCCAAAAAGCTCTGTAGCTCTGTGACGTTTTCAGGGGCCGGCATGTCCTTAATTGCAATGACCCTTTCTGGGTACGGTCTCCTACCGTCTTTGTCTATGATGTGACCCAAATATTTAATTTCTTTCATGAAGAAGTCACATTTGCTTTCCTTTATTTTGAAGCCATAGTCTTGTATTCGTGAAAATACTTTGTGGATGTGTTCCCAGTGTTATTCCAAGCTTTTACTATTTATTAGTAGGTCGTCTAGGTAAGCCGTTGAAAAATCAAGTCCACCCAGCATGGTGTCCATAACCTGCTGAAAAATGGCTGGTGCGACTTTGATTCCAAATGCAAACCTTTCAAACTTGTATAAACCTCTATGTGTATTTATACATAGTAAATTTGAGCTTTCTTCCTCAACGGGTATCTGGAGATAAGCTTCGCTGAGATCGATTTTTGAAAAGAACTTGCCTCCATTAAGTTTCGTAAAAACTTCTTCCGGGCTTGGAAGTGGGTAGTGATAATCTTCTAGTGCACACGCGGATTTCCTTAGACTTCTTCTTCACATAAACTACTGGTGCTGCCCACTTTCTATATTCCATTTTAGATAAAATGCCATTCTCTACAAGTCTGTCTAATTCCTTGTTTGTTTTTATGGTTCTCCGTGGAGTTCTTTAAATCCTCGTCGCCAGTGTTGTGGACCCGAAATAGGAAAGAAAACTCGAACTCAGCAATTCAGTGAAAACGTATTATTAACAAAAAGAACGAATACAGAAGTGTTGCACGTCCGACTGACGGCTAAGTACAGTAGTCAACTCATCAACTGTCTACAGTCCTCTTGCGAGTCATAATATAGTCATAAGACGAGTCTATTTTGTCCATGAAGGTAGGTCCCCATAACAATTTGTTATGCATATATCCAAGATAAGAAGAAACTGGACCCCAGATCAGAAAAAGGAATTTTTGTGGGATATGACAAGTATAGCCCTGCATATTCTATCTACTTTGAACAGAAGGACTCTATCAGGAAAGTTAGATTTCTTACTTTCACAAATAGATTTGTTATTGATGAAAAGGAAAATAATTTTGAAGAAGAATTTCATCCTAGGATAAAGCATAACCAACCTGTAGAAGAAAAAAAATCAATGTGCCTACAGATGAACATAATGATAGAAATTCTATATATCTGCTTAGACAGCGAAGAACGCCAGATTATTTAAAAGGCTACACTACTGGTGATGAGTTGAGTGACCATGATTATGCATATCTTAGTGTGGATTCTTATAAAATAATGAATATTTCTCAGACCTATACTGAAGTCCTAAATTCCACTGAATCACGAGGATGGAAAAAGGCAATGGACTAAAAAAATTAAATCCTTGAAGGAAAACAATATCTATACCATAGCAACCTTACCCATTGGTAAAAATGTAGTTGGGGTTGTATACCACGAAGGAAAATGCCAACAGCACAACAGACGATAAAGCAGGATATTTTGCTAAAGGATTTAGTCAAGACTACCATGAAACTTACACACCTACTACTAAGAAGACTAAAATCAGAACTTTGATGCAATTTGTTGAACAATATGACTTAATAGTGCGCCAAATGGATGTTAAATCTGCATACATTAATGTAAAAACTGGTCGCGAAATTTACTTAAAACAAGCAGAAGAATATGAAATTTCAGGCAAAGAGAAAGAAAAGTTAGTATACAAATTGAATAAATCACTGTATGGACTAAAACAAAGTGGAAAGAATTATTAAGTCAAGAACTTGTTAAAGAAAATTTCAAGCGAAGCATCATCGATCCTTGTATGGCGATGTTCTAAGCATAACTTAGATGTGACACAAGGGTGAAGGTATGGGACAACTCACTACCCAGTCGTAATTGTTCTAGCGAGACAAGCCAGCTAACCATTACTCCACGTCGAAGTGCCCCCGTTGATTCTTGTACGTCTGTATAAAGACAAACAAGAAATAGTAATAATTTTAGTATGGGTTGATGACATTCTAATAGTTTCAAATGACTCAACAATGCTGGATAATGTAAAAACTAAACTTTCACAAAAATTTAAAATGAAAAATTTAGAAGAAATATCCCGATTTCTTGGAATAGACTTCATAGTAAAATCAAGTGAAATCAGAATGAACCAATGTGCATAGATTAAGAAAAGATTAGCAACGTCCTACGTGACTAATTGCAAATGCAGAACAACGGCTAGTGAGCATAAATTGGATTTCTCTAAGGACGCGCTCGACCTTTTGATACAAGAAAGTACAGAGAAGCCATAAGAAGTTTGATTTATTTGACAACATGCACATCACCAGATATAACTTGGATTGTCAGTTTAAATACATTAGATTTAATATTTCCAATAAGCAAAGTACTGTATTTCAAAACTAATTTAAATTAATTGGAAGGAGTTTCCGTTTTGAAATCACTAAACATCGCTGGCTTTAGCCCAATTTTAGCCATCTGTCAATACAATGTAATTGTCTTTATTTAAAATATTTAAAAAAATAAAATATACTTTTCTGAAACTTTATATGAGGAACTATTCCTCATATAAAGGCTGATTTAATGATTAATTTGATTTGTAACATACATTACTTACTTTAAAATATCGCAGAAATGGATTTTTTAACACGGAGATAGTTGTTTATTTGACAAAGTGACTGACAGACGGAAGTTATTTTTCTACGGTGGACATATCTGTAAAAGTTTACTGAGGAATATAACGTGGGCGAATTTTTATATAATGTTTAACTACTCAGTAATCATTAAAATTTACGAAAATATTTTCAGTAATATGTTTTATTGAATTTTAGGAACTTTGGTTTTAAATTTACTTATAGCTATCGCAATTATTGTCTGATAATGTCGTATTTACAAAAAAAAAATCGGCACGTTCATAGACGCAAAAAAAAAAAAAATTTGAAAAATTCTTTTTAAAATAATGGAAGTCAACGAATCTTAAGCTTTCCCATTTATGATTAGTAAATATAGTTTTTACTTAATAACAATATCTCCCAATCGGTTCAAGTTAATACAGAAATTTAAAACTTTATAAATAATTCTAATTAAAAATCTTTTAAAATATGAAAATAATTCTTCTAAAAATTCACTAAAAGACAATAGGGTCTATAATATATCTTATTCATAAAAGCAATAAAAGGTTTTTCTAATTAAATAATGTTTCATTTTTATTGGGGGTTTTTACCATTCAAAGCAGATTTTCAGTATCTGGGGGTCCTGTTTTACAAAAAAAAATTGATATTTAAATTCGCCAAGGAGTTCTGCGTACATAAACATTAAACAAAATTTAATTTCTCGAAATTTCATAAAATTAAATAAGTGGGGGATAACGGATGTAAAAATAAAATAACCAAGATTTTCTAAAGAAGAAACATTTCTAAAATAATTTAATTTATTTGTGAATAAGTTCTGAAATTTTAATTAAAATCCGATAATTATTTGATTTTCGCAAGAAAACTAATGTGTTTTTTACTGCAAAAATGACTCTAAAATTTCCTATACTACTTTTTGGTCTCTCCGCTGACGCAAGAAAAGTAAGAATTTTAACTAGAATTTCGAATGTTCTAAAAAGGATCAAAAATTTAATTTAATTATAACAAATCTTTTGGTCTTTCCCCTTAATAATAACATAAAGATTTTGACGATAAAACTTTGTTTATATTAAGTTTGGGGCATTTGAGTTTTCTTCATTAGGGTATGGTAATTTTTTAACCAATCAGTGGAGATTTAACCAACAGCATTTTATTTCACCCTTAACGCCAGTTTTGTGCCATTGCAATTTATATATATATATACAGACTAGACATTTTATAAAGTACACTAACAAAACTAAAGCACAATTATGTCAACTAAAACATTACTCTCTTCTGTTAAACATACGCCGTTTATATACGAATTATTGACCAATTTGATTAGTGAGATTACGGCACAATGTACAAAAGGTTTTCTTCATTTCTGGCTGCTACAATTTTTTTCTTTTTCAAGGAAGCTGTTTTTCTAGGATTTGGCGCTCCTTAACATGTCAAGGTGCTAATGTCTTCCATACGTATCATATTTTAAACCCCATTGTCTGTTGTAGAAGTTTCGAAAGTGTATCATGAAATTTCCCTAGGCGAAATGAAACCACTATTACTAAATTCTGGATCCCAAAAGCTAAACATATATATATTTTTTCGAGGCCTCATTAAGAAACAGAAGTTTTAAGAGACAGAAAAATGTCGTTAGAAACAAAGAAAAGAGTACTGGACTGTTACGTAATATCAGTCCTCCTATATGACTGTGAATGTTAGACAATCTGAATAAGAGGAAACTTGAATCAACAGAAATGTGCTTCTACAGAAGGATGCTGAGGATACCATGGACCGACTATGGGATCAACGACGAAGTTTTAGAGAAGAGGGAGAAAGACAAACAGAGCACTTATATTTAACATCGGAAGAAACAGTTGAAATTTATTGGGCACAATGAGGAAATATGGCCTCGAAAATTTGATACTCACAGGATATATTAAAGGGAAGACGGACAGAGGAAAACAATGCAAAACCTACCTACTGAACTTAGGTAAATGGACGGCGGAACAATGTTTAGGAGAGATAGGAGAAAGACAACATTTATTGAGATACAAATGACAGGAAAATGTGGAGAGCCATGATCGCCTACGTTCTGAGGGGACACGGCACATAGAAGAAGATGATTATGAATTTCAAACTTCAATGTTACCTAAACTTGAACAGCAACTAGCTCGTGACTTCACATCAAATGGCGACAACGTAATAAACGAATAAAAATAATATCTAAAATGATTATGTAACAATATAACATAGCAAACATATTGCTCCCGGTATTATTTCATGTTGCTTTGCTATTTTTTTACTTCTAAGAGTTTCTAAGGAAAACATTTTTGACACCAGTTATAATAGCATTGATGATAGTATTTTATTACCATTTTGAGGTTTTGAATTTACGCTAATAACCAAACCTGAGACAAAATTACGCAATGAACACAAAATTAATAGAAATATTGAAAGTATATTCTAAAATCTGAACAAACACAACTAAAAATTCCCTCGATTTCATGATGAATTTAGCCACAGAAATAAAATATAGCATTAGAAATTCCAAAATAAAATAAAGAATATTTTAAATGTGTCAAATGACCCGCTCATGCGCTTGTATACGTATGTATTTATGCTTATATAATGTGCGTGTGCTGTGTTTGTAAACGGAGAATTGAAATAATGAAACTATTTTATGAGCACTGTTAATGTAACAGCTGTTTAGTTATTTTATTACTATAACCCATCGCGTGTTGTGATAGTAACACCATCAAGGCGTTTCCTGTAAAGTAAGAAGTCCTACTTGAACTTTTTCAAGATTGTTATGACAACCACCTCCTGTAAATTGGAAGAAAAGAGAACAGACAAATACATCAAGATTACATCATGGATACACGTACATTTATGCATATACACTGTCATATTTAGACTAGAAAATTAATCATATGTATATATGATCTCTGAGCACAGATTTTATGTATTATTTGAAAAATGATAGCCTGGACTTTTTATTTCTCTTGAAGCATGTCGCGAAATGAATTATTTATTCCAGATGATGTTATCAATAAAATATGTGTACGTTTGCAAATCTGTTGTTTAAATTTTCAAAAACCGAAGCCCTGGTTCAAGATAAATTTAAAACCCAGCAATCCTTTAAGAGTGTATAACTATCTCAATGAAAAACTTGAAATTGTTATCATTCGATATACAGACGGCGTATTCACAGCGACAAACATATAAGAAAGTCTGATCATGGTATTGCCGTTTGATGGATAACATTATGGAATACTCTGAAGATTTGATCCCGAGTGTTATGAACATCTTCAACGGAGACGATGTGCAAATATTGTTCAATCATCAATACAAATTTGCCAAGTAAGAAACATGAAAATACGAGTTCAAAAATTCAATTTCCCAAAAAGAGCCTACAAGGCGAGTTATTTTGTTTTTTCTCTCACACTGTTCTGTACATTCTATCATTCGTTCACACTGTCATAACACAACATTCAAAACGTTGTTTCGCTTCTTTATATTCCTCTTTCTGCCATCGCACCAATAACCTTTTACCTACTTAATGTGACTTTATTCTCTCTTTATTCACTCTGTCATCATACTAATACTTTATCTAGGTTACTCTCATTCTCACTTCACTCTCTCCTTTTACGATATTTGTCACACTAATAGCTTTTTTATTTTGTTAATAAATAAATTGTTAGATAAAAAGAATGAGAGAAGCAGGAGAGATCCTGCTTCTCTCATTCTTTTTATCTATCAACGAGTAACATTTTTCTTAGTTACTCTCTATTCCTTCTCTCTCATTCATTATTTGGAACAATTATAATATTTAAATTAAGTGCATGTAATTGAAATATTTGTTGGAATTAGTAGAGTACAGTTGCATTTAATTAAAAGCAAGTTTGAGAAGTAACACAAGCAGAGCAAAATGTTTGATGGCATGATGAAAATGTATGCACTCTGACAAAAGGTGACTTGGAAAAGTTTAAGCAAAGACCTATGATAATATATATGCTCCTGAAAAATTTATTTCGGTTGAGCTCTCTGGGGAGGATGTGTGGGTTTGTAAACAGTGACTATTACGGCTAATAATGCAAGACTCTTCGGTAAATCGAATCGAGTTCTCTCAGTCACTGTGTGTTTATCTAAAAATAAATACGCTTAAATTCACCCTCTTCTCTGCCGTGAGCCAACGGCTTCAGGATAAAATTTCCGACTGACGCGAATTCAGCCGGTTTTCGATTCTAGCCAGAGGCAACCGGACGTCTAGCCACACTGATGAGCTGTGATACAGCGAAACAGTCTGTGGATGACAATATATATATATATATATATATATATATATATATATATATATATATATATATATAAAGTGTGTTCTAATAACATGGACCGATTTTAAATATGAATTAAGTTTATGCGTCTAATGATTATTTTTTCTTTTTCTTTCAGATTTAACAACTTAAGTCTGAGGCAATTTCAACAATGGAAAGATTAACAATCAAACAACGTGTTAAAGTTATCGAAGCTTACGGAAATGGACGTTCAAACAGAATTTGAATGAGAAGTTCCCAGGTCGCATCATCTCCCGAAACAGCGAAGGCCACCACGATCGTGCGACTTGATGCCTTTAGATTTCTTCCTATGGGGTCATCTCATCTTACGGTCTATGCCAACAAGCCAACAACAATTCAACGGCTGAAGGATGAGATAATAAGGCATATTGATGAGATCGAGGAGCAACTATGCAGAGACGTCACCAAATATTTTGACCATCGGGTGGAGGTGTGCCGCCGAAGCCTTGGCGGACATTTGGGCGTTATTATTATTCACATATAATTGCCATGACTTAAATAACATGAGCTAACAGAAAAATACATTTTCATCAATAGCACTGATTTATTTACTGCTGACTTTGATCCGTCTTCATGAAACACCCTTCATATATATATATATATATATATATATATATATATATATATATATGCGTAAATATATAAATAATACATGTAAGTATGATGGACTCTCCCGTCGATTTCGACGTATGAGGTTCAGACAACTTATATTTATAAAACTCATTTATGTTTTTGCCTCTGATGACTTTTTAGTCCAGCAAGGGATTTGCAAACAAGGCCGCAAATAGAACATGAATGTGGATTAACCGCTGCAGATAGTGGTGCCGCTGCTAATCGTTTGGCTCTTTCTCGGTTTTCTTTCAGTTTGTTTATGCTTTCAGATTGAAACTTCCTGAGACCTTCAAAACACCGTGATCTCCATTCTTTGCTGTCACCAACTACATTTTCAAGACTCTCATATGGTATGTTCACTGCAGACAGGTTACTCTTCAACTTGTCCTTGTACCTAAGCCAAGGCCGTCCCACATTCATTTTCCCATCTGCCAGCTGACTGTACATCGCAATCTTCGGAATTCTGTCATCAGGCATCCTCAAGACGTGACCAGCCCACCGCAATTGCGATTGGATAAGGAATGATTCGATTCCAGATATTTTACATTTAGTGAACAATTCAGCATTTGAAACCTTGTCGCGGAGGCTAAGACCACAAATGGAGCGTAGACAGCTTTTATGAAATACGTCTAACTGATGAATGTGATGTCTGTACGGAGTCCAGGACTCAGAGCCATAAAGAAGAATGGAAAGAACAACAGCACGGTAAACAAGGATTTTTGTGTCCAGCCGAATACCCCTTTCGTCCCACAAGCGATGGCGAAGATTTCCAAAGACGCAAGTGACTTTGGCAATTCTGTGAACAATTTCATCGTCAAGAGAACCGCTTTGGTTCACTTTGCTACCAAGGTAAGGAAAGGACTTGACATAATTTAAATCATGACCATCAACTTTCAATTTACGCTCAGGAAATCTGTACTCAGGTGGATTTTGCCTTACACCTTCAACTTGTTTCGGCGTAGGGCGTGGTTGATGTACTACCTCAGACTTCCTTATGCTAATTGTCAGTCCAAAGGCTTTGCACGCGGCAGAAAAACGATAAAGAAGAGCCTGGGCTTCTTTGAAGGATGTGGCAACCAGAGCAGCATCGTCGGCGAAGAGCAAATCGCGGATAATTTCGGTGCGGAGAAGAGTTTTGGCTTTAAACCGTTGATGGTTAAATAAGCCACCGGATGTCCTGGGTACGACGTTAAACTGCATCCAACAGCAAGGCCTCTGATCAGGAGGTTTTGAGGAAGCGTGGAACCACCTCTTAATTGCTGGTGTTCCCAGGTCCACCCTGACCCCGGGTGGTAGCACCTGTTGGGGTCCCAGCTATGGGAAAATAGTGAATACCACTAGGAGAGATGTACCCTTTAGCCTTTGTTAAGGCATACATCTAAGAGAGGGAAACTCTGAATTCAAACCGGAGAGCTGTTGTCTGCTTGTTTTGTGGCAATTAATTGCACCGAATGAGTTAATCAAGAGCTCCAAAAAGTGTGGATGGTCCTACACGAGCCTTCACCACTTTAATCAAATCATTTGTGTGGGTTTCTGACGGCTTATCATAAATTCTTATGAAAACCTCACACTTTCCAGCAAGAAGTCCAATTGCATCGGAGAAGTCCACTGGCGATGGAGTGAGAGCGACGGGGACAGGTAAAGGATATTACTGGAAGTCCTCAGCTGGATCTCTGCACAGTGGCGGCTGATGGTAGATGGTCGTTCTAGCGCAAACCTGTGAGCAATTGTGCTGTTCGTATCCTCCATCAGTGACAAAGCAGCCCTATTTAGGGATAGCACTGCTTTCCCCTGGCCGGGGAAGGGGCGATAAAAGGAGCCCTAAAAAATTGCTTGCTCATCACTGAACTTGGCAGCCCGCTGCAGCTGTCTGGTTATCCAGTTGCGCAGTCAGAACAATAGAATACGACAAAAACCCTCAACAAAGAATCTCTTAATAGGGTGTTGGAATGTCCGTACCCTACAGGATAATGATGCTGCACCTGAGCGCAAGACAGCTCTAGTTTCTCTTGAGTTACTGAAGTACGATATTGACATTGCTGTCTTGTGCGAAACTCGCTTGCCTGGTAGTTCTCAACTTCGAGAGGAAAAAGGAGGATATGACTTCTTTTGGTCAGGGAAGGGAGAAAATGAACCCCGTCAATCTGGCGTTGGTTTTGCCATTAAGTCCAAGCTTGCACGTTCCTTACCGTCTTTGCCTAAAGGCGTGTCTGGTCGTGTAGCAACTCTTTCCCTAGAATTAGATGGGAACACCAGGGTAACATTAGTTAGTTGTTATGCCCCAACATTGGCTAGTTCAGATCAAGAGAAGGATGACTTTTATGATACCCTTCGCGAGGTCATCTCCAAAGTTCGACATCAGGATAAACTCATTCTTGCTGGTGATTTCAATGCGCGTGTTGGTAGTGATCGCTTATCTTGGACTGGTGTTCTTGGTCGACATGGTGTAGGTAAGGTAAATGCAAATGGTGTACGACTTCTTACAATTTGTAGGGAGTTTGACCTCTGCATTACCCATACCTTATTCCAACAACCTGTACACCGGAAGACCACATGGATGCATCCTCGTTCGAAAGACTGGCATCTTATTGACTCCGTCATAACCAAGCGGAAGGACTTTAATGACTTCAAAATCACTCGTTCCTTCCACACGTCTTGCTATCTTTCGGATCATGTCCTTCTCAGAAGTAAGCTCTCATTGCACGTGCGGAGGCACAGAGTTACACAATCGACAGTTCCCAAGCGCATCAATGTGCGTCCTCTTAAATCCAAGGAAAAGAAAACCGAGGTTTCCAATAGGCTTGTTGAGAACCTTGAGGCTGTTGATATAACTGATGATGTCGAATCTTCTTGGAAAGCATTGCGAGAAGCGACTCACTCTGCAGCAATGGAAGTCCTTGGGATACCACGAAGAAAACATCAGGATTGGTTTGATGAAAGTAACGATGAAGTAAAAGCACTGATCAACCAAATGCACTCTTCTCACAAATGTTGGATTGAGGACAAAAACTCAACAGTAAAGCATGTGGCTTACAGGAAGTGTAAAGGTGAGGTACAACGCGCTCTCCGAGCTATGAAAGAACGCTGGTGGTACAATAAGGTAATTGAACTGCAGGAAGCTGCTGACAGCAAGAACACGAAAGCCTTCTATGATGGTCTGAAAGAGGTGTTTGATCCTCAGAAAGACGGTGCTTCTCCCTTAAGCACAGCTGACGGAGAAGCATTGCTTACTGACAAATCAGATATCCTCAACCGCTGGAAGGAGCACTTTGAAACCGTCTTAAACACCTCATCTGTCATTGACAATGATGTCATATCTTCTATTCCTCAGAATCCAGATATTCCAGAATTGTCATTGGAACCTGCTTATCAGGAAGTATGGGAAGCCATCAGGCAAATTGCTTCAGGCAAGTCCCCATCACCAAAGGACCCAATTCCGCCTGAAGTGTATAAGTATGGTGGGCATGCGTTGGTAAAAAAGCTCCATGCTCTTTTTGTGAGGATGTGGAGGGCGGGTCGTGTTCCACAGGACTACAAGGATGCCTGCATCAGACATCTTTACAAGAATAAGGGAGTTAAGAATGTTTGTGACAACCATCGTGGGATATCTTTGCTTTCGATTGCGGGAAAGATTCTGGCTAGGCTCATCCTGAACAGGATCATCAAACATCTTGTTGATAAGGTGTATCCTGAGTCCCAGTGTGGTTTTCGATCGGGTCGCGGCACCATTGATATGATCTTTTCTCTTCGCCAAGTGGCAGAAAATGTTCGGGAGAGAAATCAGGAATTGTACATGGTGTTTGTTGACCTGACGAAAGCCTTTGACACTGTGAATCGAGACGCTCTTTGGCGGGTTTTAGGGAAGCTCGGTATTCCCGAAAACATGCTAAACGTGATCATTTCATTTCACGAGGGAATGAAGGCCAATGTTGTCTCAGATGGCATGATGTCTGATCCCTTCGATGTTACAAACGGGACCAAACAAGGATGTGTAATGGCGCCAGTTCTCTTTGCACTTTTCTTTTCTCTCATGCTGAAACATGCATTTAGTGACATTGACACTGGCGTCAAGTTTCAATTTCGGTCATCCGGTAAGTATATATATATATATATATATATATATATATATATATATATATATATATATATATATATATATATATATAAAAGGAAGTCTGAAAACAACCGTCCCTAAAAGGTATAGACAACAAAAAAGTGTTTATTACAAAATTCAATGTCGAATATGTAGAGATAAGATATTTAAGAAATGGCTAAAATGCCAGCCTATCACGCAACCCGGCTTTCGACCGCAAGGTCTCCTCAGGCAAGTGGAACACACACACACACACACACACACACACACATATATATATATAGAGAGAGAGAGAGAGAGGTGTGTATGTGTACATAGGTGTATGTATATATATATATATATATATATATTACAGAGGGTCATCGAATTACTTCGGAGATCTGTTCAGACGGCGCAACTTAACCAGATTTTCGGCGTAGGTCGGAATTCACCTACATAAGCACCCACGAGTCTGCTTTACGCTTGGGAACTATTTACTATAGTTCCCAAGCGTAAGGGCAAATGGTGAAAAAAAAAAAAAATAACATGGCACAAACGAGAGATAGCGAATGTAGCACAATCCACTATGGTGTATAGCCGGTGAAGAAACAACGCCGTCTTCCTCATATAGCGCCGCGTGACGACGTATTATATTATGGGACATTCCGGGGACATTCTGCATATATATGTAAAATAGATAGGTTAATTGATAAAACAAGCACAGACGAAGGGGTACCAATATAATCAGTACGAAAAACATTTATTAATCATATGATAGAAATGAAGCACTGAAAGAAAGGTTTTAAGTCCGGAGATTGGAACTGTCACAGCTTAGAGCAGGTGGTCTAATACTATGTGCGTACCGTGGAGGGGGTAAATGCTGTGAGTGATGATGTATTTGCAGACAAGGCACCGAGTTTTGTTGCAGATGACATTCCCTTGGTGAGGTTGTGTGTTGCAGATTTTTGATGATGTTAAAAGTCTGAAGGGGTTGGTGCGGGGAGTGGGGCTGTCGCCTCGCGTGTAAGGGATTATCAGTAAATAAATTACTAATACTATTGGCTAATTTTAAATGTTGGAAATCTTTAGTTAATGTGTGGAAAATTTTGTGGGTGTTATAATTAAAATAAAAGACCATGGGGATTCTGGAGTTCTTTTTAGTTACATAGTTGTTAAGTTTGGAAGCTTTGGCGATAGATTCTTTGATTATTTTGAGTGGGTAATTCCTATTAAGAAAATGATCACAAAGTTGTCCTATGTGTAAGGTGTAAGTCAGAACAGATGCGTTTAATGCGTAAGCATTTGCTGTAGATTATAGATTTTTTAGGTTGATCGGATGTCAGCTATTGAAATTAAGGTAGCAATGGCCATCAGTAGGCTTGATGTATAGTGTAGTGGAAATGTGGTTGTTATTGAGACGTACCAGTGTGTCCAGAAATGGAATGGAAGTGGTAGAATATTCCATAATAAATTTGATGGTGTGGTGGAAATTATTAAAGTGTTTTTGAAGATATAGGAGCTTGTTCTCTCCGTGTGTCCATATGAAGAAGATGTCGTTTATGTATCTGTGGTAGTGTAGCGGTGCCAGGTGTTATCTACTAAATATATTTTGTTAGCATAGCTGGTGGTGGGGGGCATTTTCATTCCGATTGCTGTACCTGTAACTTGAAGAAAATGGTGCTCGTTGAAATGGAAGTTGTTATGTGTGGGTATGAAATATATAATGTTCGAAATATCTAGTATACGGTACTCGGGGAAGCCTCTGGTGCTTAAGAAATTTTACAGGCTAGTATACCCCCCTCCTCATGGGAGATGTTAGAATATAAGGATGACACATTAAAGGTCACAATTATCAGGTAAACTATTTATATTAATCAGAATTCTTAGGAAATGGGTAGTGTCTTTAATATAGCTATGAATAAAGGGTAATAGAGGTTTGAGGATTTGGTCAATGTAACCAGAAATGTGTTGTGTCAGGGTTCCTATAGCAGAAACTACAGGCTTGCTGAATGGATGGATCATAAGATATTCTATCTGCTCATGTATCTTATGTGGGTTACTGTTGATGTCCTCTATGGAGAGGTTGGTGGTTGTATCTTTGATTATTTTAGAGAGTTTGTGTAATTTAGGAAGTGCCGGATTGATGACTATCCGGGATTAAAGCCTGTATGCTGTGGTCTAGATGTCTGTTTAGAGAGTGGAGTTCAGACGTAAAACCTTCGGTGGAATCTACGGAGAGTTTTCATAAAGACATGGATCATTGAGCTGGGATTCCGCTTCTGCGATATACTTATTCTTGTCCATGATAGAGATTGAATCGCCTTTGTCGGTTTGTTTGATAATTATGTCTTTGTGAGCTTGGAGAGATTTTACGGCTGTCCGTTCCTGTCTGGCGATGTTGTTGCTGTAGTTTAGATGGAGGTTGCTTTGTATGAATTTGTCTAGGTGGTTCCTGGTACTTTTTGTATACGAATCAATGTGGTGGTTGCGTCCGTTGTGTGAATTCCAATGTGTAGAATTGTGTGATTTTGGTGATTTTCTCCTAATCATATATATATATATATATATATATATATATATATATATATATATATATATTAGAATATATAAGAATAGTGTTTTTGGTTATTGAAATTGTATTTCATGTGTACCAACCCTGTACTTGTGTGTGTGTATATATATACATTTATATATATATATATATATATATATATATATATATATATATATATATATATATATATATATATATATATATATATATATATATTATATATATATATATATATATGTGTGTGTGTGTGTGTGTAGTTATTTATGAGTTCGGTTTGATCATCCACTCGTCTACTTTTCCTTAAAGAACACAACAATTTAAAACAGACACTAGTTAACAATGGTTTCCCTAACCACCTTATCAACAACCAAATTAGACTATTTCTTTCCAATAATGATAGTGAACACACATTCAAAAATAACATATTTTTACAAAAGCCAAATGCATATCAACTAGAAACAAGATTAATCTTCAGTTAGAAATATCATAAAGAAATATACTGCCCCAATTGTCCCGAATAAAAAAATCAAATTATCTACTACAAAAATTTTAAAATGGCTAACCTTATCCACAAAAATAACAACACACCAGCAAAATCAAAATTACAAGGAACGAACATTATTTATGAATTCAAATGCCTCTTAAAGAACTGTGTTTCTGATCAAATCGAATTCATAAATAATTACATCGGTCACATGACTACATGCCTATCCAGAAGCCTTACGTTACACCTCTATTAGAATCCATTTAAACGCACACACAAACATACCAGAGTCCATTTGAAACATACTAGTAGAAAATACAAACATAGCCTCATCCAGATATAAAAAATTATTAAAAATAATGGAAGCTTTAATAATAGAGAAGAAAAAGCCAACATCCAATAATATTAACTACGAACACGGCCACGCTGTGATGTATTCGGAAAATAAAAGATCCCTATAACTGTAGAAAAATACACACAACCCACACATCCAGTTAAAAAGCAAAAATAAAATAATAATTTTTGATAATGGCTAAAAGTATAACCGAAATTGCTCGGAATTACAGAACATTTGGACAGTTTCTATACACTCTGTATCCAGGAAAGAGAAACGCTTGTTCGAACACAAGAAAAATTAAATAAATGAAGGATATATATATATATATATATATATATATATATATATATATATATATATATATATATATATCCTTCATTTATATATGTGTCATTAAAGACGACAGACAAGTTACTGCGATTAAGCTTCCTATTTAATTATTTAATATATATATATATATATATATATATATACACAGAGAGAGAGAGAGAGAGAGAGAGAGAGGTGAGTAAATCAAATGACTAGATATTAGCAACCGTATATGCGCGCGTAAGCATGCATGCTCTGGTAAGTAAATAAATATTTACTAAATTTACTTTAAGGTGTAAACATAAGAGTGGTTAGACAGAGCTAAGGAATATATATTAATAAATATACATATATCTAAGTCGTCTCACCCCAAACGTATGTATATTTCTTAACTCATATATATATATATATATATATATATATATATATATATATATATATATATATATATATATATGGTGTATCTAAAATACTTTTCCAAACATTGGGGGCGGATTCTGGACATTAAAACAATGTAAAATGTCCATATAAATATATATCCAAAAGGCCATCATCAATACAGCAACAAATGTTCAAAATGTTCTCCGCTTGCTCCTAAAAACACGTTGGGATCATTGTGTGGCGGACCATTTCAGATACTTCCACACAGTGTCGAATAGTTTCGCAGGCCCCTATGACACGTTAATGAAGCGTCACTGTATTATTAATGTCAGTGCCGTATACTAGTTGTTTTAGGAGGCCCCAAAGGATTGAGGTCGGGGAAACCGATTCTCCCCTACCTATCCATCTTTCATGCTAGATGTCAGCCAGTGCATCGCAAACAATGTGACTAAAATATGATGCAGCCTCATCATGCATGAACTATATGCGTCTTCGTATTAGCAGCTGCACAACTTCTAGCAGGTCTGGAAGTGTTTTCAAAATAAAGTTCCTGTAGACAGCTCCTGTAAGACGTGCGGGAAGACCCTACTAGACAGTCATCTACAATTCCAGTCCACATATTAATCGTAAACTGGTGATTCCGATCCGCTCACAAATGTTGGTTGTGTAAATTTGTTATTTCAACTCTTCCAAATGTTTCTTCATCCGTAAACAAGACTGAAAAGACAAACAACGTACCAGCAGTTTGTGCAATAAACAATCGGATTAAGTTCTGTAGTGAGTGATCAAAGGGCGAAAGACACTGCACACGTTGCAAATGATACGGATACAGGAGCTGCTCCTGAAATACCCTCCATGCAGTACTATGGGATGTACGACATGCTGGGGCCACTTGATGTGTGTTAATACATAGATCATCCCCAACAGCATGTAGAATGTGTTCTTTGTGGTCAGGCGTACGAACGCATCTCGATCTTCCACGATCCATAGTTTGTGGTACCACGGATCCTGTCTCAGCAACGCGACGATAAACAGTCAGACTGGTTGTATGACTCGGCTTCCTTTGGTCTGGAAACGCAATCTGATACACCCGTACTGCCTCACATCCATTACCATTCGCGCGGTTTTATGTAAAAATCATATCTGCCTGCTCACGATATGAATATCCTGACATTCTTAAACGGAACACTTATTCGGTAAGTCACTACTACACACGTTAAACCTTGAAGACAGACTAGCCACAAATGTATACGAATGACAAACGTAATTTAGTCTACATGGCAACACAGTGCCATCTACCGTAAGGTTTCTTTAAAGTTAATGATTCAAAATCAAATTATTTGCGTAAATATGTTTATATGAACTTTTGTCTTTGTTTTGGTGTGAGAAACCCACACCTAAATTTTGTAAAATTATTTTTGATACACCCTATATATATATATATATATATATATATATATATATATATATATATATATATATATATATATATATATACACTTGCAGTGTGCGATGGGTAAATTGTCGGTATATTAGATTTTTAATTTTGCGCAGGCGCGTTGTTTACTTTGATTTTGTCGACTGCACAGTTGTGCACCGTCTGGGAGAAAAAAGCACTATGCCGGAATTTACTCCACGATAAAATTGGAAGCGACATGCTGTACTGCTTGGCGTTCGCGCCGGAATCTCCCATACGAACATTTCAATAAGAAAAATGAAAACAGTAGGTAAGCAAAGAATTCATAAACAAATATTCAAGCATTAATTAATATATATGCACCCATATATATATATATATATCTATATATATATATATATATATATATATATATATATATATATATAACAACGTTAATGCCCATATTGTAACTTTGGACATTTCGAAAGCTTTCAGAAGGATTGGACATTTGGATATACAGGTTTTCTCCACAAGTTGAACAGTTCCGGTATCTCTGGAAAAATTTTTGAACTGATCCAATCTTTCCTATGAAATCGTGAAATAAAATTTATGATGAGCGGTCTAGATCCTCTCGTACTAATGCAGGTGCCCCCTCCGGGCTTCATCCTTGGTAATACTTTGTTTCTAATTTTCATTAATGACCTTCCCGATGGCATCAGCTCTCAACTTGGTATCTACCCTGATTACACAGCCATTTACTGATCAGTTCTATAAGGTCAAATTGGCAGCTTATGTCCAGAACGACCTTTCAATCTTTTGTTAACTGGAGCAAAGGATTACTTGTTAATTTTAACAGCTACAAAACAAAACTGCTATCCATTAATTGCCTTCTATTAATATGAATGATGCTAATTTCCAAGAAAGTGACTCGTTGCGACTTCTCGGGATAAGGTTCTCGGCTGACATAAAGTGGAAAGACTATATTGAATCCATTTACTAGGTCAGCTGCTAAGAAAGTTCGTTCACTGTGTCGGGTTTGACAATTTTTCTCTCCAGAATCTATTTTACATATCTATAAGTTTACCATTCGTTCATACTTAGAATATTGCTGCCACATACTGTTCGGTGCTCCTTCTATTTATCTAGAGCTCCTTAATAAAATCCAAAGTAGAAACAGCAATATTATTGGTCCTGAGCTAGCGAATCGGATTCAGTCACTTACCAACCGACGTAAGGTTGCCTTGACCTGTCTTTTCTATAAATATTTTCATGGTAATTTTTCGAAGGAGTTCCTTGCTATGCTACCTCTGTAGTGGGGGTTTGTTGTTTTTTCAGACTCTGTACGAACGGTGATTGTCATCAGACGTATTTCTTCCACTTACCTTGAACTGATTTTTTGAATTACAACACTTCGTTTTCGTTAAGTTCTTTTTAATTTACATTTTCTTACTTTTTTTTTTTTACTGACTGTTTTTTGCCAAAAGTTTGATTTTTTCTTCTTTCATTTTTTTTACCCTCTCCCACTTTTTTTACTTTACCCCTTGTTGTTCTTATTCTTTCATTATTACTTTTGATTTTCTCTTATTTTATAGTTATTTTTCGAATATATTTTTTTCCGTTTTAATTTTCTGTAATCCACCCCGCAAAACTATTTTTCTTTATTTATTCTACGTCTGAATTTATTTTCTCTGTTTATTTATTATTTCTACGTGTTACTTCGTTCTTTGCTTTTCTTTTTAAATATCTGTTAAGTTTTCTGTGTTTTATTTGTTAAACCTTCTGTGTGCTTATTTTTTCTAATTTTTCGTGTTTATTTTGACTAATTTGTCCATTTTTCTTTTTAATTTTATTTTCGTGTTTCGTTCGTTTTCGGGGTGACTTGTATTTGTAAATTTTATTTTTACGTATTTCTTGGGTTTTTTTATTGTTTTTTTGTAGCATATCATTTTATTTTTACTGTTGCATTATTTTTTTTTAAAGGAGACTTATTGCTTATTATTGTTAAACGTCTTTCTTTTTTGTTTGTCTTAATGTGTTTAAGTTTTGAGCCTTCGCACATGTAATCGTTTTTGCGCGTATTCCTGTTTTTCGTTTAAAGGAAATTTGTGATCTGTCTTAATTTTGTTTTTACCGTATATTTAATTTTTTGCCTTTTATTCCCCTTTTTAAAGTTTATCGTTTTTCTCATCTGTCTTTTACTAAGTTTTCTTTAAGTAAACCTTTTTGTGCGTCCAACTGTTTTGCCTTGTTAAATTTCCTTACGTTTGAATTTTCAGCGCCTCAGAGTAAATGTTTTTTTTGTTTTTGTTTTTTTGCAGGAGACTCATCTGATTGCCAGTGACTGATAATGTTGTGGTAGGATCCACCTAATCTGCATAGGTAACTACCGACTATATAAATAATGGTTGGTACCGGAAGACGGAGGGAGCGAATACAGAGATCCAGCTAGAGACTCTGCCCGACTGCGACTTAGTCAACACATTCTCCAGGAACGTCTTCCCAGAAATATACAGAAATACTATATGTAAATATTGTGTACATTTTCTTGTTCTAAGTACATTTTGTGTTGTATTATTATTCCATGCATTAGTCGAGATTCAACAATGAGTCAAGACTCAACAGATAATATTATGTCTAAGGAGTTTCACATCTATTTAGTTTATTTTAATAGTCGCTCCAAGTGCTTCTTGGCTGGTCAGCAGGTCCTTGACTGCGTCGTCTGGTCTTTTTTTGTACGCGTATCCGGAGAGCAGGATTTGTGTTTTGGACGTTACCATAAAAGGTAAGGCTATTTCTTTCATCGAGGTTTATGCGCCCAACAACCTAGCGGAGCGGGCGGACTTTTTTCGACGGGTCGAAACGTTTTTGACGATGTCTCGGCAGATAATTTTAGCGGGTGATTGAAACGTCGTCCTTGATTCCGATATAGATCCTAGTGAGGAAAGATCGCGTACTAACCCGGATGTGAAACCATTTCTAGATTTTATCGAGCGGTCTGATCTGATCCATAAATTTCGAAATGAATACCCTCGGGAATTAGTGTGAACTTGGACAAGTAGTGGCTGCCCGGATTCAGTAGTTCGTACGAGCTATATCGACCGGGTGTTAGTTGAGTCAATTTAGTTGCAATTCCATAGTTTTCACGGACCATAGGCTAGTCCGGGTTATCTAAATAAGCCTAATCCTAGATTGACTGGTTATTGGAAATTCAACACGTCATTGTTCTGAAATGTTGGAGTTGTGACACCCAACCCTCCTCTGTCCTGGTCAGGGCACCATTTGTGACACCCAACCCTCCTCTGTCCTGGTCAGGGCACCGTTTGTGACACCCGTATTGGTCGCAGCGCACTTGTGACACCCGACTTCTTTTTCAGTCACGACGCCAAAATGTGACGTCGGTCCTTTGTGACGGGCTAACCCTGGGACATCGGTTGAAGTCTTGTTGGGTTCTAGTACCAACTTGTCGTACCCGGCTCGCTTCCAACGCCTGGTCACCGAAGCAACTGCTTTGATCCCGATTCAACCTACCCACGTTGTGATTTGATCTTAGGTTGACGAGATCAATAAGACGTCGGGCCGTAGTGCCAGCCGAATCCGGGTCAAGGTGATACTGCACAATAAATGTAGACAAAAAAACAAAACAAAAGCACAAACAACAACTTCAAGGCGAGCGACTGGTTAGGAATAGTGATTAATTTTATGTCGGTTTGTTGAGTTACAGGAGTGCGTCTCTCTCTTTTTCTCCCAGCCCGAAGAAAAAAAAATGTGGATTGTAACACTTTTGCGTTCCTTAACTAGTTCTGGATATTTGTATGGAGAATATAAGTCAGACTTCTATAATTTGTTCTTGGTTAGAAGTCTAATTCGGAAACTTGTTTTGGTGGGAAATCTAAAGTCGGTCTTCAACAAATCTGTTCTTGGTTAGAAGTCTAAGTCGGAAGGCATGGAATCGTGCGGTCACCTGTGCGAGGCGCGTCTCTCTGTCTCGACTTTCCTCGACGAACTCAGCTCTACTCTGCGAACTCTCAACGAAACACCCGTAGATGTTTGCTTATATGGACGCCGATCAAAACCTGGCGTGGGGTCGGACGTGGTGTGGCCACCACGTTGATTTCAAATCCCCAATAAGGATTTTCTTTGTTTTCGGCCAAAAATAATTATCATTTTCCGTATTTGGAAATCTTATTCCACTCCCACCCTCTTCTGCTCTCATATGGGTATCTCACCATACTTTAGAGGGCGTCAACGGTTTTCCCACTTCCTCGCAGTGGCATCTCATACCTATCCTCTCAATGGGCGGTGGCAGGCCTCCCCCCTGCGTCACATGACCATCTCCGCCTGGCTATTCGGCCAATAGGCGTCAACTGATAATCTCAATTTTTATCCAACTTCACGGGATATGTTTTTTTCTCAACCAGGTTTATCCGTCAACATTAAGTAGACGATTCTTTTTTGGCGAAATTGGGTTAATTAAAATACCCTAACATAGCCTTCGTTATCACAAACGAACCTAAACAAAATGCAGATGTCCTGTCCAGGCGGTCGGCAGACGGCCCATCAACTACTGATAACAGCCAATGTTTTATCTGCCCAGAAGTTCTGGTATCCATCAAAAAATGACCATCAGAATTTTCCTCAATTCCACCACTCAAAACAACATCGCTTTTGTGGGTGGCATTCTTTCCTTCTCTTATCATCTAAGTTGTTAAGTCTTGTCCCTCTGTTTCTTTCTCTTCTTTCTCTCTTTCCTTCTTTTGTCCTCGCAGATAATTTGGCATATCTCAGCATCACACTTCCGCGAGAAAGTAATGTGGTTATCTTGAATTCGCACTTGAAAATAACAAAACAAAAAATCTTTTTTTTCTCCACCGATACTCTGTTTGGGAAAATAACAAAACAAAAAGAAAATCGCTCAGTATGTCTTTCGTTATATCTATCGGTGTAAGTAATCGCTCAGTATGTCTTTCGTTATATCTATCGGTTTAAGTATCCCCGTAATTAACTTCTGTGGTTAATGAATTGATTAATTAACCTTCCGTTCCTAAATAGTGTTACAGAGTTAGTTCGAGACATTTCTGGATTCCTATGATACAATCCAAGTCTCCTATGATAGATCAGGAGATCTGCTGCCTCCATCTTGTCGAAGGCGGTCTGGGAATGCTGAGTGTTGAGATTCATTAATATACGCTCCGCTTGAACTTCCTAGAACGAATGTGTTCGCAGGAGGACGGAAATGGAGAATCCTGGAAGAAGAAAGCCCGCACTTCTTTTCCATCCCTTGAAGGTGTGCATATGGACGAGGTAGAGCCCCCACCACACACACACACACCGGACCTCGAGCCGAATGCTCCTTTTAACGGGAGTGCTGAAATGCGCGTCGCTACCTCTGATTGATGAAGGATTGTCTCTCCGACACTAGAGCGTTGTCTCCGAGGGCATTATATCGAGTCGTCTATCCCTCGTTAAGGGGAGCTGCTAAAGATGGTCTGATTGACGAGCTCGGATTTACGAAGGAAGAGTTGCTTTCGCTGCAGCGTGGTGCACCCTCTGTGTCAGTTAATTGAAGGTCCTCGTCTTGAATGGTAAGTTCTTTGCCCTAGAAGCCAGTTCTGTTTGTGCCAATGAAGTACCTTCGTTGAAAAAGGATCAGCACTATGTGTACTTTTGTCTGCTTGGCATTATGCGAGTCGGGGTATGGACAACAAGACAGAAGGGGTTTATGGAGGTAAGAAGTTTTCCTCTTCTCAACTTTTTCTTTAATCATCAGCTTAGTTAAGATTAGAGCTGAAATGTTGTGACTCTCTTCATCAAAATTCGGCGAAAGGTGGGTGAGAATTTCCCGCTTGGTGCGTGTCAGAGGGACTGGCCTTGAGTGGTTTTTAGAGACTCCTTAGGCAAACGGATATTGAGATTCCACGCCGTTTTAGGATAGTTTAGGAAAAGATTTTGTCTTTTCATTTTGTCATTTGGGGCCATTTCGGACTATCTTAGCTAGGTACATTTATTTTTTACCCTTCATTTTTACTTTATGCCTCGTCCCTCCCCTCTATTAGGTGACAGATTTCTCAGTTCTCTGGTGGGACATTTTCGGAATTTTTTTAATCTTGCATTGTTTCGCTCGGTTAACTGAGATTCTCTGTCGCAGTGTTTTTTTGTTTTTGTTTTTGTTTTTTAGATTTGAAGATATTTTCATTCATTTATATATAAACATCGGGAGTTAGTATTTTGCCCCTCCTCAAAATTGTACATTAAAAAGAAATTGTAAATATTATTTTTAAATTCGGATTTTCTTTGAGCAAATGTGGCTTTTGGGGACTGGTCTGGTTAGTAAGAATAAATGTGATGCTTTGGTGAACGGATTATTATATGCACGAATGGGTCAATGAGTGAGACTAGCTAGGTTTAAATTAGGACTAGTGAAGACCAGCCTTCCCCCATCCCCGCATTTAGCCTTGTACTACATTTTCTGTATTTTATCAGAAATAAATAAAGCTCTTAGTTACGGGTCTTTGGAAGTCCCGTTATTGACAAGATTTGACCGATTTTCAGACCGGTGGAGTCCCAAGTTTATGTTCAATGCAACCTTTTTAGAAACGCATACGAAGAACTGAATTTTTGGCCCCAAATTAAATCAAATTAACGGGCAATTGCCCGTTAATTTGATTTAATTTTATTTTAGATGTTTATTAATTTTTGTTTGAATTTAATTTTTGGATTTCTCCTCGTCAGTCTTTTTTTCAGTTTTTACGTCGGCTTTGGCCGCCATCTTTTTTTTTATTTTCATACTGATCTGACCAAGTGATATCAGGTTATTATGTTTTTTTTTATAATTTTTCATAAATTTTCAGTACAACTATAACTTAATTTTAGGGTATTTTTATTTAAAAAAATAATAAAAATACCCTAAAATTAAGTTATAGTTGTACTGAAAATGGACAGCAGAACGAGGATATTTAAGATTAACACAAAATTTGTTTACAATGAAGACCTTAGTGACCGTGGGTTAGATTGTCTGGTAAATGAAGGGTGGTCGTACGTTGATGTGCAGACGTTCCGGCCGACGGTCGGATTGAACGTGTCGACGATGGGAATTTGAGGCGCGGTTGTTTTGGTCGTGTCGACGGTGGAACTGGACGTGTCGACGACGGGAAGTTGAGGTGTGGTCGGTCTGGTCTGGAACGTATCGGCGACGTGAAGCTGGTCAGTAACGAGCAGGAATTTTATAGACGACGGTACCTGGTCGGTGCCGGGCAGAAACGGGAAGCTGTCGTTGCGATGTGGTGATGGCGTTGTGACATTGTTGGTTAGTTCCAGTGTTCGGTGCTGGCGTTGCGTATCTGCTGGTCGAGTCCGATGTCGAAACCTCTCGTAATATAATAACCGTAGTATACGGAACAGGTTATTTAAGTCTGAATGACATGCAGGCAGCAAGTAGGAACAGAATGCCGGGAGTAGAAATGCGCAAGAAGCCAGAAGTAAGAATAGAAGTAAAAAGTCCATCTAGTGTCCAGCTGGCAGACAAAAAGAGGAATTTAATACAGAGTCTGTCCAAGCGCCTTGGCCACATTGGCCAAGAGCCTGCGTTACTTCTCCTCCTCTCTCTCCACCTCGAATTTGTCGAGAAGTTGCTGGGCTATATTAAGGGAGATCAACAACCATATATTGTCGATTTAATTCTTAACCTCTCTTTGTTGAAGAAATTATTTTTGAAATTTAAGTTTTATTTTTGTTGGTGTTTTCTTTCCTCTCCCTCTATTTTTAAAAATATAATTTTATTTTTTAATGAACTCTTTCCCGCTTAGCCTCTAATGGAGACAATCAATAAAAATATGGCCGACAAAAGTCGGTCGGAGCTTAAAAAGGACTTTTGGGTCTGTTACTAAGGCAGACCCACCGATAAAAGAAAACAAGATGGGGCGCACGGGTAGATTCGACCCCCAAATCCCATTGTAAGGATGACAAAAGTAAGGAAATTAAAATAAATAGACAAAAGAAATGATGACAAGGAGGAAAATAAGAATGTACCAAATTCAAGTTAGGCACCAGTAAAGACGACAGCCTACTCTACAAAGTATTTGAGATTGTCGCCCGAAACTAGGTTAAAGTGACTTTAGTTTCTTCTTTCGAGTTAACTTAGCTAGGGGATGTATACTCATTGGCCCCTTTTATTTCTGTCCCCGATTTCTTTAGTTTAATTCCTCCTCCTCACCCTCGTAGATGGTCAGAGGTGTTAGTTCTCTGGTGGATGCGGGACGCCTTTCGTTTTCCGGGCGTGAGTTTCGTATTTGTTGTTGTGTTTGAATGAGTGTGTGTTTCAGTGAGTGTTTGGACGAATGAGTGAAAGTCCAGCATTGATTTCGTCCAGTTAACTGATGTTCCTAACAAATATAATATAAATGTGCAAAAATAAATGAATAATTGGTTGGGACTATATATCTGATGTACTTATAATGGTGAAATTATATAAACGCACGTTATAAATTAATCGAGTACAGTAATATTGCATTGTATGTATGTATAGTTATATAAGGAATGCCACAGATAATGAGTTCTGCGAATATTAAAAGTTGTTGCATATTATATTAATATTCGTAAAATCCATTTTGCAATCACTTTTTATCGAGATCAGTGTTTCTGAGCAGGTAATTGGATTTGTGGATGTATGAAAACATTAATTCGGACGCATTCAGCAAGGTAGGATTATTTAAGTGCTTTAATATGATAAGCTTCTCCAACGAACATAAGTTACATCTGTGTCCCTTTGCGTTTTATGGCTTAGTTTTCACGATTATCTCCCAGTTAATGGTTGGGATCTTATGGTTCATTTTTAATCGTCAAACATACTTTGAAAGCGTTGAACAGTTTTTGTATTTGATGTTGCTGTGTCATTTTGTGGTGATAGAAACGCGATTTCCAGCTATTCTCAGTGGAACTAAAGTAATATTCCACATCCTCGTCTGGGTTTTGGCGTTGTCCGCCTGATAGTCAGGGATCCAAACCTTCGAAAGAGGCTATCCTATCAGCAGGTGTATAATATCGGGCCTATTCTACTGTCATTTTGTGAATCATTTCTGGACCGAGCTGGATTGATATTCGACATATAAAAGGCAATGCAAATATTTTGGCAGACACCCTTGCAAGAAACATTGCAGGAAATGACATAAGTTCTGTAACTGATTTTGAAGCAATAACATCAGCATAAAAGAATATTGAAGAGCTACTACACTTCTTACAGGAGGGTATTTCTTTGCTAAAAATGAAGGAGACATATTTGTGGCGCGACATTTCTACGGGAAACTTGCGACTATTTATTCCGAAAAGCATTCGTAAAACGATATTCGACAATCGACACTATGTATCGTACCCGTGTATCAAAGCTACTTGCAGACTTATAGGTAAAAGTCACGTTTTGTCTGGCATCAACAAGGATACAAGAGACTGGCCACGCCACTATCAGGTCAAAAAGGAAAAGTAGTGAGACATATGAAATCGGCTCCTGCATTTTTCCTGTTCATGATACTCAGGTTGACCATGTCCACATTGACATCTCTGGCCCCTTTCCCACTTTTCATGAATACTGCTAACAGATCACTTGCATTGAAAGATTTGTCCATTGGTCTGAAATGATTCCACTTACTGGCATATGCGCGAAATCAGTCAAACAGATTCATTTCAGGTTGCGCCAGCAGATTTGTTAATTAAATAACATACACTTGTTCTTTTAAACTGAATAGGTTTTATATCAACAACCCAGACAAAATTGTGTTTACTCAAAAATGTAAGACCATTTCATCAAACTTTATTCTTTATTAACCTTCACAAAAATTATCACACACCTTCCATCTCCATTGACCCGGCAAAGCTACAAATAGCCCAAAAGTTCACCTAAAGACGCATCATATCTGATCTGACGCCAGGTTGGACAGAGATAACAGACTGGCTTTGGTAGATTACATAAAAAGAAAATAAGAAAAGATACAAAATCAAGAGCCATCATGCTACCCAACTTTCTATAAGATGCCGCATCCTAGGTCAGTTACCAGCGTTAACTACTAGAACGCTTCCACCAGGGTTGCCTTCCAAGTCAGCTAGACAGACTGCGTGACTAGTATATAGGACTATTGTTTTCCAAACACCCATCATATTTGGAGAACTAGCTTCTAGCCGGCGGACAAGAAAGGCCCAATAGAAGACACAAGGATTCCTTAACAGGATATGGTATTTTCTGTGGAATTATTGTCAATGAGCAACAGAGGCAGCGCAAAGAGACATGGCGACACAAGGTTTACAAGGCCACATCCTTCGCTGAAACAAATCGCAGAGCAAGACCAGAAGAGGATGCACCGCAAGGCGGAAGATCCACCCCAATTTCCAGACCTTCTTCATTTTTTTCGACTTTCACTATTCTTTAATAATTCTTAGACAAATACGATTGGCCTCTGTTTAAATAAATGTGTAAGCCTGATAAATTGGACAAGGATTTCATGAACTGCTGATTTATTTCTTTAACATCCAGTCAAATAACTGCAAATAGAATAAGCAACACATATTTATAAACAAAATATTACATGAAAAATTTCATTAACCATGATACAATAGATTGACCCGTTGTAGCAGATTTTTAAATACCCTATTTTACTTTTTGTTCCTTCTTCTTATGAATCTTCCCCAATTTTCTATAATTTTCTTCTGTCTATACTTTAACTCAGTCTTCTTTTATTATTTTTCCTTTTACTACAATTTTGTCTCTCCAGCTCCTCTCTTTATTTCTTTTTTTTTTTATTTCGTCTCATTCATTCTTTTGGCTTCCCACACGTAATAATAATTACAATGAATAATGAAGGCAGGCAGTGGCCAATAAGTTAAATTTTATTGACTTCCGCTGTTGAGCAATATTGATTAAAATTTGCCTTTGGTTAGTTTCAGCCATGCTGAACTAATTTTGTTAATATCTGTACATGGGCCACAGCACGGGTATGATTCAGTTGTGAAATATCACTTTGAAGAGTCAGAGGTTTGATATCCACTCCAGTAAAAAATACGAAGTGTGCAGAAAAGCTCTGGTTCACTTCGCTAAAATGTTCTTTGAAAATCAAGTGTTCCACCATTCTTAGTCGATCGCCTCCTAGTTGTTAATGCAAATGAGACACGACAAATCTAAAAGAAAACGAATTCTGATTTTAACTACACGGAAGACTATTTTTAAAAAAAAAAAACATATTTGTATTGAAAAGGTGTAGTTATTATTCTGTTAATTTTAATGTCAAAAAGCTTTTTTAACTTGTTCCCTTCTTGTTGAACTTCTGAAAATAATGAAACTTTGTTTTTGAAACATATTGAAATTAACTTAGAATTAATTCCCAGAAAATCTGTGCAGAGAACAAATTTTGACTCACATATTTGAACTAATTTAACCGAATGTGTAGGCGCATTATCTTGTTATATTGCCAGATAAGGAAGAAGCTGTTGAATGAAGGGAATTTAGAATGTTTTCGCTGGCAGTGACACATTCATTGCAGGGAATCAGTGGCCAAACACCTTCACCTTTGAAAGGTTTCCACAAAATTATGCATCTTTAAGCTTTCTTAGTTGCAAGTAATCTCGGAACTTTTAACTTTCGATCTTTGCTGAGAGATCTACGCCACCAACCTGGAAGCAGAGAAAATCTCAGTTCAGCAGAGATGACATCATAGAAGAAATTAGTTTCTGTAGAGATCAATTAATTTCTTCCTAACAACAATAATTTTTAACAGTTGAAGCTTTCTTATACAGATTCGACTCGAAATGCCAAATTATTGGAAATAGCTATATCCGAAAACATTTTTTTTTATTCACTGGAAGGAAAATTCTAAGACAAGATGACTGTCTGGTTCCCGTCATCAGTAGTAATTTGGAATACTCTTCTGTTAATAGTTTTTCTTCTTTCCGACTGAATTATTCTGGCTTCTGATCATCTTTCTTGAATCTGATGGAGAATTCTGTGAATGAGGTTCAATGAAATCCAAATCTCTTTCAATTTCTAATTAATAGTGTTGAGTTTATGATGTTTATAATAGAATAATTTTAAAAGTGAAAATACAAAACGAAATAATTCATTAGTTTGGATTTTTTTTTATAAAATGAAATGACGACAGCAACAAAATCTTGATCTCTATAATAAATTTTTCTTCTAAGAGAGGAAAAAAATGAAATGATTTTGCGTTTATTTTTAATTTCTTTTCATTGGGTATTTATTAGGTTAAGAATATACTATGCTTTCAACTATTCATTTAGTCCATTTCAGCTAAAATAAAGTCCTTTCTAACAGCAGAGCTAAGACTATTTTAATTCAAGATGCTGATGCTCAAGAAGTCTTGAAAAATGCATCGGTAAACAAAAATATATTAATCGCGCTCTGATTCATGATTTGTGAAATTCTTTGTCTAACGGCGTATTTATATTAATGGAATCAGTGTTCACTTAAAACGCATGGAGTTTGTAGCTAAAAACTAAGTAACAAATAATAACAGTCCTCAGATTAGTAAGGTCTGGGAAACTGCCTAACTAAACAATATTTGGAATATCGTCGAAGGGATTATGATGAAGTGATCTATGCGAGTCATGTAGTATAAAATTATCGCACACTATACATTTTCAACATAAATCGAATCCGTTTTACAAGTATTAAAAAGAAAACCTTATGAAACTAGATTGAACTCTTAAGAGTCGCAGATTACCTAATCCCAGTTAATCTACCATTACGTTTCAGTCTGGTCTACTAACTACCCAACACTTAAACCTTTTATCTATGTCTCATGAGCGCGTTTTATTGGCGATATATTTGCAGAAATATCTCGGGTGAAATTGAGAGCAATAGCTGTTAATCCGGAAGTAAGAAGATGCTTACAATTTAGATGTAGTTTTAAAACTTCGTGGCATATACAAGATAATTATATAATTTTTATTTACTGCAAATTAACCTCGCAGGTTGTGTTCATATTCAATGCCACGACTATACATTTACACCATGCCACCACATACAGTCAGAAATACAACTATTCGTACGTTCGCAAACACCCATGATAGGCACAAAAATCAACACTGAGGTAACCGTCATAAAGCGGTTACTAGTGTTGCCAAAAGGCCATTTAAGTGTAGTTGCTTGTTCTTCACATGCTAATGCAATTAAGCCTTCAGTAGGTATGAGGCAGACTTGCAGAGCGAAAAGAGGACTTGTAAGTGAATAAGATTAACTTATTGGTTCAATGGGAACAGTAAAACCAAATTTAAACTTATGTGATTCAAATTTATAAAATTTTTCTTAATACACAGCTTGTAAAACCTGCAATCTTAACAACATTGTTTTGACTTCCAGTTTATGTATTTGAATAAAACATTTGAAATTTGTGATATCCGATAATCAGTCGAGGTGTAGTATCTGTGCGCTGAGAATATTATGACACGCGCAAATTCATATATAGATACACATCGCGTTTTATATATGGATATTTGTATTCATCCATACATCAATAATCTTATAATTTGTGACAAATAATAAAGTAAATAGTTTAACCGTAACGCCAATATTTAAGTAATTTTGCAATTGCATTGTACTTATAAGCTTTCAAAAGCGTTATATTGTTCTTTCTAAATGAAACTAAACAAATAAGTCTATTTAACATTGTAAAATTTATGGAGTCTTATTTAACACAAATCGTAGCAAGTGTCTTGTCTATGGGTTTGAGATGGTGGCTTCAGTCGAGGTGAATTGAGGACAAAGAAATAAAGAAAAACGAAGTAACAGAGAAAGAAAAATTAAATGATTGAGAAGGAAAATAAAATTTAGTACTGTTATCTCTCAGGATAAATAAAATCATTCATTATGATTATCATTTGAAAATCAAATTTCCTTGCCCAGCAATAAATAAAGAGTAAAGACTCCATGAATTATTGTAAAGCCCCAAAAGTATTTCTGTGAAGAAAAGTAGAAATAATGCAATCGTACAAAAGAAACAAATGCTATGAACAAAGACCATTTTCACTTCAAAAACTGGCTCAGACCAAATGTATTCACAAATTAATAACATCTCTAACAAAAGAAATAATGAAATTCACTGACACTACAAAAATTATACAATGACATAAATAAAAAATCCACCATTTTGAAAAACAACTTGACAACTTAATGGAAAATATGTTCATAAAACCAAATGACCAGTGAAAAGAGAACCAAGTTATCACAAAAGATGTAAGCAAAATGAAAAGAACAGTTTGAACAAGAGTTAAACTTGACTGTCAGGTAAAGGTTTAAAAATTTATACCCAGTGCTTTCCTCGCTCGCTTCCCTACAGCACTCTTCTCAAGTTCTTAAAGAAATTTACAAATACAAAAGTGTCCAGTTGCAACCAGAATAACTGAAAGATTTACAAGAGCATACTTACTTAGTCTTGTCATGTTTAAAAACTATTTTTTATCAGTTTGAAGAAGTGAGAACAATCAAAACAGTTCTTGGTCAAGTAGGAGTCCTAGTGTGTGCATATGTTGGGGATATGAAATATAAAAATCGGGTCTATTACAAAGAGATGACATAAGAAAACCCTGTCCTATTACTCGCTACAATTTATAGGTTTTCATCAGCTAACCTTTAATTTTGACACGTTGGTGATTTAAGTAGGACGTAAAATTATCAGAAGAGTTTTAATTCACATGTTTTCAAACAAGCTCTAACTGACCTTATAAACAAATTCGAATGTGAACAACTCAAATTTTTCACTAACAATGCTTTATTTAAAAATTATAATTCAAGTTAATATCATTATTAATATTATTAGTGTTTGTAAACAGAACATCTAGTATGACATCATCAGGAGTTCAGACAAAATGAGTTATATGCGATTTTCTCTATGATCGGCTCTCGAAAGGTAAAGCAAGATAGCGGCTTTTCACAGTAAGATAAGCTTCCGAGAAAAAAATGACGAAAGTTCAACTCTCGTTGAGAGCTTATTTCTGATTAGCATTGTTTAATAAAGGTAAATGTAGAATGGTGGTAGTTACGATGAAAAGTAACTGAAATTAAGATGAAATACTAGTTAAAAATTAATAATAATTGACAAAACTTCATCTAATGATAAAATTCAAGGGTAAATTTAAGAAAGCACTGACAAGGATTGAGTTTATAAAGTACTACTATCATACCCACTAATGTCTAATGCTTTACTCACTCTTGAGAACCAATTTAATATAGCTGTATCAATTTAAAGTGCATTTGGTATACATATCAATAGACAAGAAAGGGATTTGTGATGATGGGTGGAGTGAATAAGCCATAGATAACTTCAGATTCATAACTCTCCTAAATACACATTTAAAAACTAGTCTCTGAAACGCTGTCAGTTTTTATATCGCCATGCAAGATCGTTAGGTTCGCCTTAAGTAGCAATTATGTAAGAAGTCAATTAACTTAAAACGATCTGTATTTAGTTTGTAATAAAAAAATTTAGAAATGATCTCCAATGTTATCTTGATATATTGATTGATTTTAGAAATATCTTCCTTTTTAAAAGCATTATGGTAGCATGTTTCGAAACTCTCGCTTTTGAATCAGTCTCGTAAACTAATCATCTAACAAGGTCATATAACAGGATGAGGCCGGGGCGTTTTTAAATATTTCTTTCTTTTTGTGCAATTTGTCTGCTGGTGCCTTTGTTTGAAATACTTAGACTTGAACTCATCAGGGAGAAAATTGATAGGGAATCCAAACATGTGCGGTTTTGAGTTCGTATACCAATGGCATATTGATATCGAAAGCGACAATGGTACATGAGGAACATGGGATATTTGAACAGATAACAAGAGTCAAAATTAACTATAAAGTCTACAGAGTTGATGTTGAACACATAAAATGATGAGATCCTCCACGCTGCCTAATGGTAATGAACGAAACTTTGGAGGTTGTTTTGAATCTACCTTCCGTTGAAAAAAAAATGAAGGAAATATGGGTACAAAATTGGATTTTGCGGAGTTCAATCGTGTACTTCTTACATATACTATTTAATCTTTACCAGCAGTTTGTACGGGCCCTTACAGTTTCCAGTGTTGCTTTGAGGCCTTCACCATTATACAGTTTTGTAATTGATATTGAGTAAAACAAGAGTGATATTTCTTTATTCAATTTGCAATTTGAAATGAGGTATAATTAAAGGTTTCTACTTAAGAACATTTAGGATTTGTAGCCTTCAGTATTTGCATTAATAAAAAAATAATAAATTGAAAATAATTTTAAACTTCTCCAATAGTCTAATTATTTCATATACAATGCGAAAAATAAAGCTTCCAAAATCCACAAAAATAAAATAAGCTTGATAAAACTAGAAACAATACTATCTACCAATTTAATGACAACTACAACTGAAAAGAATTTATCTAAACTGAATATTTGTTGCAACGAGTTCAAATAACTACAATTTGATTTGATACAAAACAAAATAACATTAAACCTGAAGCAGGTATATACAAAAGACAGCAAAAAAGAAAAGTCCCAAGAAATATTAGAAAATATTTAGAAATTTAAAAGATTATATGACCATAAAAGAGGTATTTTACAACTGATTGATTTATTGTTTTTTTTTACGGCTTTACGGCTTATTTAAAGTCAAAACATATTTGGGATAGTAAGAATTATTCTCTTTTTGCGAATACATATTGTATTAAAATTTTGTGAGGGTGGAATTAATGATTTTTCCAAATACGAGTCCTATTCAATCCATAGCTGGGGGAAGAGATCGATTCATACTTCTCATAAGTGACTGCAACTAACACAGCGAGAATTCGAACTAGGTTCTCTGATTTCTCATTTAGAGCCGCTGTCTACCCACACGTCAAATCTTTCACGAAGCAATAAACTCAGTGCATTAGTTGTTTATCGTAATAGGTGTGATCATAATTTCGACGTAAAGAATATTGTTTGGATTAAAAGAGAAAGTAATTTATTAAGGCAAATATGTATTGAAAGTGCACTAATTTCAGGATCCTCTGATAAATTTACGCCCAGGATCATACCTCATATTTTTTTCCTTACAAAACTACTGCAATGTGGCGTAATTAAAAATAGCGATAATTTTTTTAATGTGATGGGCGTAAGTTTAAGGTTATACAAGATATCAACATTTCACTTTAAAGCTGTTCGTCTCTGTATGATGGACTCCGTCAACAAAGCTATTATAAATAAGTCTTTCATAAAGACGTTTGCTTTATGCGATTGGCTGGAACAGCAACTGAGTACATTCGTTTACTTGTAAAAGTCTCCTAAAAATCAACTATAGATTCTCTAAGTAGCCTTGAAATCAGAAAAGATTCAAAATTGCTTTTAAACAACTTACCAGTGTATTAACAGATAAACCAATTGAAAATATATTTATTAGCGAACGTTTTTATCATCGTCATAACTCCATCTTCCCCAAAATTATCTTTCTCCGTAAAGAACTGCTTTAGGTAGCCTTTTCTGTCTTCCGAGGAACTTATGTCTTTTCATCAGTAAAATAGAAATCCAAAGATTACGGTGGACGATTGAAAATTCCCAGCCAAGCTGCATCAATTTTATGCCTGATCATCGAAGGAACATATATTACACATATGGAATATTATGTCCTTTCTCTCAACTATTTCTATGTTTTCATCAACTGCTTTCATTTTGGCATAATTAGAAGCAGTACCTGTTCGAATTGAATTATTTGACTCTCCGAAATGAGCTCAGAGAACTTCCAATCTTCCTATATACACAACAATCATCTTTGGTTAAAGATGACCTACATTTATCCAAAAGAATGAGCTTTTTATCACAAGAATGTACCGTTTAATTAGCAAATCGTAGTTTTTTTTTTTGCTCATATAGAAGCTATACACCAAAGTAATTAACTAGTGCGAATGATTGTCAAAGGTTGTTTTGGGATACCGTCAGTATGTTGATAATCTTCTGCGTCGCGTAACGTTGATTATTCTCAAATAACACATTGATTCAATCGTTCCAAGCCTGAATTGGCTTACTGGACCGTGGAGCACTGTTCAGTGTGAGGCCCCTGAAAC